>FN649750.1:2712923-2766804 GCA_000310025.1 Ectocarpus siliculosus | reverse complement strand
GGGGGGGGGGGGCTTTGTGCGGTAAGACTAAGCATACGCGTCGTTCTTTACCTCTCCCTCAGCAGTGCGCATGACAACAAAATGTCTGGAAAACTTGGGGAGTATGAAAATTTTCACCCCCCCACCGCTTTTTTTTTTCCTTTGGTTTTATTTTTGCGGTAACCATGAATGGTGGTCGAGTAGATTGTGTTGTGCGGGGTCGAGAACGCTCACTCCGCGCAAGGGGGATAATCGCACCACGTTGTGATAAAATTGGTCAGCACTCTCGAGGCAGTTACGAAGTGCTTACAACTGCTTATGAAAGCACCAGAAAATAAATTAAGTCAGACGCAGCTGTCATCCGTGCGCAGAGAAGTAAGCACAAGATGCCGAACACCCTTAGCAGGATGCAGCGCACCCTTCATGCGACTCGCCGAATACCTCACGGCGCTTCGAGCTTGGTGATGTGAGAGCCTGGTCCGGTGAGAACCCGGCGTGCTCCGTCCCGGTTTTGTAGGGATGCGAGGTCAATGGTCTAACGACTACGGCATGCAAAACATAAGAGTACGCCCACCCCACCCCCCGTCGACGATATCCCTAGAACACACCCGGGGTACATGCAACGCGAGCATCCCCGCGTGCTCTCTCCGACCTGCAGCACCCCCTCTTTTCTGCGGCAGGCAACTCCCTCAACGCATGAATTCCTACCTTCGCCTTTGCGCCTGCGCCTGCTTGTCTCTCGAGCCCCCCAGCCCCACCGCCGCCGTGGCGGCATCCTCCTCATCGTTAAGCTCGTAGAAGCCCGGCTTGGCACGGCTCTGCTTCCCTCCCTTGGTTGTTTTTCCGTCGCGACCTCGTTTCTTCCGCGGGACCACGTCGTCCTTCTTCCTAACCTTCCCGGCGCGGCCCGTAGCCTACGACGTATGGCGAGAAGCGAAAATTGACAGAGGTGGTAGAGAGAGAGAGGTGGTAGAGAGAGAGAGAGAGAGAGAGAGAGAGAGAGAGAAGGGCGATAAACCCGAGCTCGATTGGACATCCGAATTAGGATCGAACGGAATAACAACAAGAACGAATACGACCAAACGTCGATGCAGGTCGTAGAAACCCGTCATGAGCGTAGGTGGCCGGCGCAGAGTTAAACAATCGAACAGCACGCGACACTCACCGACCCATCGGAATCCGACCCCGCTGCCCCATCCCCTCGTTCCCCTTCCTCTTCGCTGAAGCCGCCATCCGACGACGACGACCCGGCTTCCGAGTCCCTCCCGGCAAGAGGGCTGCCATCCCTGCCGGACGTCCCCTTGTTGATGCCGCCGACCTTGGTGAACCGGTCCTCGATCGCGTCGTCCTCGGACTCTGCCTCGTCCTCCGTCTTCTGTCTCTGCGCTCGTCGCGTTTGGGAGTTCGGCCGGGGATACGCGACGGAGGACGTTTGGCGTGGGTGGAGCACCCCGCAAACATGGCAAGCATTGATCGATGGACGGTGTTTGGCCACCGGCGGGGGGGATTAGGGGCGCACTCGGAGTACATGTCACGGAGCATGATCGATCATTGTCCTGCTACGGTACAGCAGTAGCACCCCATACTCAATATGGTGCGCGGCCTACGGAAATGCCGGTGCGGAGCACTTGAGCGCGCAGGATAGCGATAAATCCTTCCCGTTGCCCGTGAAGCGAGCCAGGATTCGCGAGTCGCGCTCTGGGGTGGGTTCTTCAACAAGATTCAGATGATTCTGTAGCAATCTTCTCGAGAACAAATATCGAAGGCGAGTACTGCAGGAGGGGTCCGTGGGGGGGCTCAGGGGGAGGAAGCCTCCTGTGTGAGCACAGATTGGAGATAGCTCCTACCCTGCCGAAATAATCAGAACGCATATTTGAAGTGATGACAACCAGCAATCAAGACTCTCATAGCTATCAACGAAAGACTATGCGATACGTTGTCCGCACAAGCGTTACAGCAACAGGAGCGAGAGAGGACGAAAGAGACGGCGACGGCCTCGCTCACCATCTTATTCGCGATGACCGAAGTGGGGTGGGCCCTGGCGTACTCCTCGCTCTCCGGGTCCACCTCGAACTCCGCCGACTCGAACATCGCTCCGAAACGGTCGTCTCCGAGGGGGTTGCTGCTCGAGACAGCACCGCCGCCGCCGCCGCCGCCGCCTGCTCATGTTCCGATGCGTTGGTCATTGACAGGGGACGGCGGAATTTTGCTTCGGCGTTGACAACGGTGAAGGGAGGATCCCATCGGTAGCCGAAGTACAGCATGGGTTGGATGCACACAGGTGGACGTTCCTCGTTCATGAGATTTCCAAGACCAGCGTTATCCATAAGCGACGGGGCTTGCGGCACGGTATGCATACACACAACAAAGGCCAACACATAAAGCAAGTCCGAGAACAACAACAACAACAAACAAGCAACAACAACCACAGCAACACTACCAAGAACAGCAGTGTCAGCAGCATCAGCAGAAACAGCAAAAAACGCCTAAATCCTTGTCCGGTTTAAACTTCCGTACCTCCCTCCTCGCCTTCCAGCTTGGCCTTCCGCTTTTTCTTGTCCCCCGACTCCGCTTTGTCCAGGAGACGCTCCGCCATCGCCCGGTTGACCTTCCCAAAAAACACACGCGCAGAGGTCATCAGTCCAACCCGGGATGCAAACCTTCGGTTCGCAGCATCCGCTGACGGCTATAACATTCAGCATGGCTGGCACCCTCTGCTTCAGGCCAAGCCGCCATAAGAATAGAGCGGCAGTATCTCGACCGCGACAGACAACGAAAGCGGCGGCAAACGAAGGGCAACAAGCGTTCCAAAAAAAAGAAAGCCAAGCCCGTACACCCGGAACCAAAAACAAATCCCTTAGAAAATACCTGCCACCCCTACACACCAAAGACGGGCGCCCTCCCGGCGGTGCCGAAACAACCCGCATCGGGTGGGTGGGCCGCGTACGTACCTTGGGAAGGTTAGTCCGGATGGATATCCTGCTCTTCGTCTTCTCTTCCATCTTCTCCTTAACCTTCTTCTTGCGGTACTCCTCGTACGCGAACGGCTCTGAAACCGCTTTGAGCCTGGGAGACAAGAACGCCAACAGCCCACACGGGACACCGCCCCCATGGGACCCAACCACCACCACCACAATACAGCAAATACCCGCATCAGAAAACCGGGGGGGGGGAGCAGGGCAGCGGACGATAAAACGTCGGGCGGCTAACCAGTTAAGTCTTGCTGAGGAGGCTGGATATGGGCGTAGGTTTAGACCGTGTCTCGCACGCTACCGCTGAGCAGTACGCTACACAACAAGGCATGACGCCAGCGATGGCCGCGGCCGATCCAAGTCTTGGGGTATCTTCGCCATCCATGGACATGACCTGCATCAGGACACTACACGCCGGGGTCATACCGCAGGTGACAATACGGAATATACCACACACCGTTGGACCGACTTTCAAAGCTCGATAACTCCACGACCAATAGGATGCACATAAAAAGTGACACGTTTTGGGAAAGCTCTTGGCGAGACGGTTCCAACGCCGCCACTTCGGCACCGCCGCTGCTTTGAGTAATCGGGCTCTGAAAATCGGTCCGGAGGTGTGACATCTTGTGTCACCTACGGTATGGTATATAGCTTCGTCGTGTAAACTCACTCGCTCGGCATTATAGCACGCGGAGCTCGCCATTTCTCCTCCGCCTATAGCACACCCACACAAAATTCTTCAAACATGACACAGGCCTTCCGATGTATTTTACCTTGTGTAGAGCTTCATGTCCATGAAGTAGCCGTGCATGTAGCCCCTGAGCAACGGAGTGCCAACGAGGTTCGACACGCCAAGCTCTTCCACCTGTTGGGGGGCAAGCACACAACCGAGACAAAACAAACAAAAATTAGACAGTCGCGTACGTCAAGAAGCAAGAGAGGGCTCAGGTTAGGACCTACTAATACGAACGAGAGGAATATGGTACAACTCGATACAACAGTAGTAGATCCTTCATGAGGCTGCACAACAGTGCCAAGGGACATGGCCGGCCCTTGTACCGGGAACCCGGCACTGGTGTAGAGAGTGTGAAACAGACAATCTGTGTGCCGCGATCTCACCGGCCTTAAGACCACTACTCCTGTAGGTTAAAGAAAAAAAGCAGGGATAAAGAAACGTCGAGTAGATATCAACTTCAACAAGGCATTCCGGACAGAACCACCAAAAGCTAGGATACACAGGAACAAACGGGCAACGGGGACGCGTACAACAGTAAGACTGGAACACAAACACTACAAAAACAGAGCTCAACGGTATTTCATACTGAACTAGCACAAGCTAGGACGCCTGGGAACAACCAGGAAGACGGGTACGGTACAACGGTAAGACTAGAGACACAAAACAGAGCTCTACTCAAGACGGCATTCCAGAAGGAATTATAAAGTCAGGACACACAGGAACAAACAAGCAACGGGGACACGTACGACAGCAAGACTAGAGCCAATGAATCACAATAACAGAGCCCTACTTAATACGGCATTCCAGACTGAGTGATCAGTCAGAACACACAGGCGCAAATAGGCAACGGGAACACGTAGAACAGCAAGACCATAGCCAAAAAATCACACAACAACAGAGCTCTACTCAATGCGGCATTCCAATACGGCGTTCAATTCCAGAAACAATCACCAAAAACTAGGACACACAGGAACAATCAAGCGACCGAGACGTGCAAGACTAGAGCACGCACATACAAAAGATACAGAGCTCTATTCAACGCGGCATTCCATACGGAACTCGCAAGTCAGGACACGAAGGAACAACCAGGAAACGTACAACAACAAGGCTAGGGCCACGAAGACAACCCACCTCTGCGGTCGTGACGAATTTGTAGTCCTCGTAGACCGACGCCTCCTGCTCCTCCTCCAGCTCCTCCGTGAGCACGTCCAGGAAGGAGCACCACCGTGGGGCCGGTCCGAGCGCTGGGACGTAGTACGAGAGGACCCGGGACTGCTCCGTCGCCATGAGCAGGAGCCCGGAGTCGCCCCTGAGGAAGTGTGTTTTTCTCTTCAGTATTTTTCTGAACAAAAACGGAACAAGTAACTCGTCTCTTCGATCGATAGGTGCCCTGGATAGAATAGCGATGGATTCAAAGCGGCCAGCAGCCCCGAGTCGCCCCTGAGGAAGAGTGTTTTGCTCTTTTAAGGATTTTTCTTGAAAAAACAAAACAAATACAGTAACTCATCTCTTCCACCGATAAATGTCCTGGATAGAATAGCGATTGATTCATAGTGTTCAGGAGCCCCGAGTCGCCCCTGAGGACGTGTTACATTTTGTTCATTACTTTTCGTTCGAAATTACAATATCTTTTCACCGATAAGAGTTCGGCATAGATGAGCAATGGATTTGTAGTGCAGTACGATTGCCAACTCGAAATAAAACCGGAACAGATCGTCATGGTTAATGTCCGCGGGAAGACCTCAAACAAGATGGACGGGCGTAGTCGCTTCACCGCCAACAACAGGCATCCTCACGCTCTACAACAATATACCAGCGACGGACATTGGGACGGTTGCTGGTCGAAATAAAGGCCTCAGTCTCCGTCGACAATGCGACACGCCTCGACACAACTTTGTTCGCTGAATACAACTGACGACGCCATGACTCTGTCGGTGTGGTGTAGTTAGAGCACGGCAGGATGCCAATTGAAAAGTAGTATCCCGACTCTCCCGTACCATCCCAGTTCCGTCTGCAAAACGGCAACCAAATCTCAGATCCTCTAAAAAAAACCGCGCAATGTCTCTCCACCATGGGGACGCCGCACACGCGTGGGCGCAAACACCCTTTCACTGTGCCGGAGACCAGCGACGTATTCCCACTGGCTTACATGAGCAGCACCCGGACAAGAATATTCAACGGTCACCCGGTCGTCATTGCCGTTGCCAGTTACTGCAAGCAACCGCACCCCACCTTGCGTCGTGCGCCACGCAGACGTCGTTGATGTCCGCCGGCGTTTCTACGTTGGTCACCACCGCCCCATCGTCCCTGTTCCAGATCTTCACGGTCTTCGCGTCGGAGCTCAGCACTCTCCTCTCGGTGCCCTACGGAGGCGAAGCAGCAGGGCAAAGATGACGCACGCGACACACGCACACACAACAACAACGTCTGAGCTCAGCAGACGGGGGTACGAACAACACCAACGACGTGTTTCCGAACAAAAACTAGCACCTTTACCTGAACGGCAACGGCTAGGGCTGTACAAGTGTTACTGCTGCGGTCCCCGCTGATTGAACGACATCAACACATGAACCACAACGAAACGACACTGAAGTTCTACCAAAGTCAGATGTGACGGCCTGTACGCGTAACAGATAACCTGTCGGTCGGAAAACTCGCTACTGTACACACCTGGTGGAACTTGATCCCGGTGATCGGGAGGCCGTACTGGTGCTCCTTCACAAAGGTCGGCCTGGACGACCGCAGGTCGAAAGTCAGGCAATGCGCCGAGCTCGTGCCCACTCCCATCGTCAGCCCGTCGGTATCGAAGGCCACGGAAGAAACCTGCGCTTGGTGCCAGCGCAATATGTGAAAAAACGTACCCAAACATAGAGTATGGGTGCCAGCGCAATATGTGAAAAAATGTATCCAACATAAGAGTATGGATGGCAGCGCAATACTTGAAAAAAATTACCCAACATAAGAGTATGGATGGCAGCGCAATACGTGAAAAAAATGTATCCAACATTGAGTATGGATGGCAGCGCAATGCGTGAAAAAAATGTATCCAACTTTGAGAACCTTTTGCGTTACCCGAGGCTCGTCTCTTCTGTTCTATTTGGGTCACCAAACATGGGACCCTGAGCACCTATTCTCAACGTCGAGGCAATGAAACCTGTGTTACTCGTTGAGCCTGGACTTGTTGAATTGTTGTGTCGCGTGATATGAAAGGTGAAGGCTTGGTGGGTACACGTGGCATAATATATATATATATACATGGGAAACATCCAACAGCAGTAGCTGGCTGGTGCCGATCCTCGTCGTCAATCAAGTTAGTCCACGACAAAAAAAAACAAGAAATCCTTGCACGCAGGCCTACTAGGCGTGGTGACGGGTGGCATCACGGGGCGAAACAGCAACGGATGGGCTGCCGCAAAATAGAACAGAGGCTAGAGAGTGGGGGGATCAGACTACCGCGGGCGCAACAGAGCCGTTGCCAAGCCCGAGCAGGGTAAGTTTCCGTACTGCCCGGCCATGCTACGATTCGAATACCCGGAGCAGGGCATCTGAGACGCCCTTGCCCTCAAGCAGAAGCAACGGGCTGTCGGCGGCCACCCTTTTGTGGTGCAGGCGGTGCAAAGCGGAGAAGATGCCTGCGCCAACACCCGAGTACCTCCCACACCAGGTGGCGTGCTGCGCACCATCCTTCATCCCCACACAACCCCGAAGCAGCAACAGCAGCAATAGCAGCAGCAGCACCACCACCACCATATCCAATGCCAACAGAGAACGACGCTAGCCCTACCCACCTGGAACCCTCCCAGCGTCTGCTCCGCGGCCGTAACGGCGGCCGCGTCTACCGAGTCCCTGAGGTCCAGGCTCGCCACCGCGCGCCCCCCGCCCGACTGGCCCTGCCGCGAGTCCCACAAGTGCACGAAGCCGTCGTCGGTGCCGGCCGCCAAGAGCTGGTGCGCTACGCAGAGCTCGATCTTGTTGATCCCAGCCGTAGGATTCCTATAGGGAAATACAGCGGCGATTGTGCGGGGGGGGGTGCGTGTCAGTGTGCCGGTTGTGAAGAGTGATAACCACACGGCATGAATTCCTCAAACACGACCGCTACACGAGCAGATCGATACAGACTGGGGGGGCGCAGAGGGCAGAAGCAGCAGCAGCAGCAGCAGCAGCAGCAGCAGCAGCAGCAGAAGCACGACCACGACCACGACCACGACCACGACCACCACCGCAACCACCACCAAAAAACACATGGAACACATGCGAGGTTCCTTTCCATACCGCGCCGTGACGTCACGTCTTGACCTTCTTACCCCTGAGACGAAGAAGACCCCGAAGGCAACGTCATGGCGGTACGGAACCTCCCCTGGTCCAGGTTAAATCGGTGAATCTCACCGTCGCCACACCCCACCATCATATCGCCTGGCAGAAAAATCGAGACGGTGAAAAACAGTATATAAGACGACAGAGGCACCGCCGTACAATACTAATGTTCTTCGGGAGGGGGGCCACGGGCGTCCTTGAGATTTTGTGACAGGTCCTCAAAATACAACAGAAAGATAGATAGAGAGAAACAAGCATTCTTTCGCCAACTAGTCAAAATAGAGGTCTCGGCAAGACAGTTGAACGGCGTGGTTTGCTCTATCGCCTCGAGGAAAAACGGCGACGTGTTCCTTCGTTCACGCCCGTGCCTTGGTGCTTCTTCGCGAAGGCAATGTTACGCCAAAGGTAACGGCAGAATCAACGCGGGGTGAGAAAAACCTGACAGTGTCGCCCCTGTATCTCTCCGGTAGGCCCATCGTACAATCGTGCCGAGCGCCGCACAACTCGCAAGAGTTTACGCGCGTGACGAAACCGTGTACTTGGGTCTGTGCGAAACACTCCTACACATCGACCTATCTCTTGGCAGTCCAACAAAAAACCCGAGCGCGGCCTCCCCTCAGACGAGCAGAGTAGGACCATAAAGGTATGTTATACTAGGTACGCCAGTCTGTGCGCGACAGCAGCAGGCGGAAAGGCAACAAGAAAACAAAAGAAACACGTACGGCCGCCACTATAAGTCGATACTCACAGGTTTCCCTCTGGTACGCCAGCGACCTGCCGAAGCGGGGTATCCGGACGGAGTGGTGCTTGCCGTAGCCCGCGTGAAACGCCAGCGTCCTGTCGGCCAAAAGGAACGCGAGCTTCTCGTAGCCCTCGGCCAGCGGCATGAAGTCCACCGCTTCGCAGTCGAGGTGGCGCTCGAACTTCATCGACAGGTCGGCCACCTCGAACACTTTTGGGGTGTGGAAGGCGGAGGACGGGAGGGAGGATGCTTGGCAATAGGACGGTCGTGGCCAACACACATACACACATGGAAAAGAGGAGGGAACCACATCCGACGCGAAAAATGGCCTAGAATAGCTTCAGAAATCCTGACGGCGACAAATGACTGCGAATTAAGGCAACCGTCATGGCAGGAGGCGTGAGAGTTGATGTTTATTCGAGATCTACGTGCGTGCTCTTTCATTTATTCGTCTATGAAGATCAGCAACGTCAAAAACAGGCGGAGAAATGCTGGAACCGGAAGACAACGACGTGCAAAAACACCAGCCGCTTTAAAGCTGAAGCGGTGCCACAACATCGGCGGAAAAAAAATCGGGGTGTAGTCGCGCACTCGTTGAACACAAAGCACAAAACCTAGACGACTAGCCACCCAACTCGTACGAGACCATGCAGCCTGGTCTGCTGGACGAGCCGAAATAACCGGGCAGCTTACCCTTGATCTGCGGCGGGTACGTGCCCGCGACGATAACGTACTGCGCGTCCGGCGACACGCAGACCTTCTGAGAGGCCGTCGGGAAGTCGAAGTCCTGCAGCAGCTCGATCCTTCTTCGGTACTCCACGTCCTTCGACAGGGAGCGCCGCTTCTTCTCGGAGAGCCATTGCGGTAAGGTTTTCCCTGCAAGGCCCGGGAACGCGCGTGGCCCGCAAGCAGTGAGTGACGTTCGATATGGGTGGGGGCGCCGCTGTTTCTGATGTTTTAGGTCAAGGAAACCCGTGTGACATTGAGCACTGATGTATTTGGGTGAGTTAACTCCACCATTTAGATGCGTGCATTTCGTGATCGCCGTCACATGGAGCAGCAGTGGCAACACTTCCGGAAGCCACATTTCTCTCGTACAGTTTCTTTATACTTCCTCTGTATATGTTCAATCTCTAAATAACCTTGCATGGAGATTGCAGGGGGACGACACCTCTGTCTCGAACTACCACTAGATTTTTTCTAAGATACTGTAAACGCTACTGCTGTACACACAAGGAACTAGATTTCCAGAAGAAACTAATAACTTAAGGTGGTCCATGTCATGCAGGATCGAAGCTCCTGCCGCGTCTCTTCAACAAGACAGCACCATAGCCGTCCTTGGCTGCTGCGCTAGCCCCACGAAAATCCCACGAATTTTTCAACCATAGACAGCGCCTGCTATTCGCTGTGTGGGGCATCTGTTTCATATATCGAACAGCGTGGACAAATCGAAACCCAAGACGCGAGGTACGATCGTACGATCGCCGTCAACGACTCACAAGCCCACAAGTACGCTGAGCGTCCCCAGTCCCCAGAGCTGAGAAAAGTGTGTACAGCGTACTGCAAGCATGTAGCCCGACATTTTCAGCGAGAACGAAGGAAGGCAAGATGCAAACACATAGCTATCGCTGCACAACTTGAATTGAAGAGCCTTGTGGCGTGTCACCGGGGATGCGGCAAGTGACTGCGATCAAACGGAGACCATACGAAGCCCCACAAAGCTGACAGTCCCGTGAGGTTCGCTCCACAGCCTGGCTTGGAGCCAGACGAGATGAAGCCAAAGACAAGGCTACGGGTGAAACGAACTCTACTATACACAAGAAAATAAGCCTGCAAGGAGAGTCTACCAGCCCGAAATAACGGGCTCAGCCTGCACGCGACACTAGCACAGGAGCAAGCAGCAGGCTATGTACCTGACGAGAGGTTGTAGATCTTGACGCCATGAAACGTGGACACTTGCATCCCCGACATGTCGGTGGCCGAGGAAGCAAGACCAGGGCTACGCCGACGACACAACCAGCCTCCACACACCACGGCAACCAATTGAGAATTCCTGGTGTCTCTCCCTCTCTCTCTTCGGTCTCTGGTCTTGGTGAAGACAAGGCTGCTGAGCAGCTGAGTGGTGCCGCCTGACCAAGTAACTTGCTTGATGACAAAAAAAGGGGCCACGTGTTTCATGTTACCCCCCCCCAAATCTGTCCCGTGAGTGGCTGCTGTGGGGGCAGCTCCGCCTCCAACCTTATCAGCTGTCAGCCCTCTCCAGCTGCCACCATGTGCGGGAGAGACACATGGCTTCTGTAGGACTCATGCAATGTGTGGATCCGTCTGATGGCAGGTCTTGCAAACGGCGCCGTCCCTACCAGGATGCGGGGGCGGCGAGGTCCGCCCCGGCCACCTCGCGACAACGCACTGCTGTTGCCTGTACGATGCAGCAGCAGGATGTAGGTACAGAGGAGGAGACAGACGAAGCGAGCGGTGACAATGATAGCGGCAGTGAGTACCAGGAGGACGACGAGGATGAGGATGAGGACGAGGCACCCGCAGGACCGCAACAGGCACCCGCAGTACAGCAACAGCGGCGTCATCAGGGACGAGTGGTGTCTCGACGCTCTGCTGGCGACGGCAGCAGCTGGGGAGGTGGCAGTGTTGCTGGATACGAATGCCTGATCTGTGGCAAGTCGTTTAGCAAGGCCTGCAAGCTGGCGCGGCACGCCGCGACACACACAGGGGAGAAACCATTCGTTTGCAGCGAAGCTGGGTAAGTGAGGTTTTTGCCGTTTCTTTGGGATGTAACTACAGCAGTATCGTGTGTCGTGCGGCGTTTCTGTCAACTTTCGTGCCAAGCGAACGCTTGAATCAGCTTGGTACGGTGTGCACTACACTCAGCGGCCTCTAGGCAGTAGAAAAACCCTCCGCCCTCCAAACCCTCCATCAGCCTCCATCAGCACCAAACCAAACGCCAACACGACCGTGTCTCGCGTGAGCTACAGAGGTTGTGTACTTGTACAAAAACGCTTGGAACCCGAGGGTCGTAGCATGGATCGAAATGCGGAGGAAATATGCGCCCATCCTCCACCAATTCACGAAAGCCAGACATTGGGCAGCACAAGCAGAGGCGAGGTTACGTCCTCTCTCTACTTGCCATTCACCCCTCCATCTGTTCTGAGAGACCACCCAAACACCTTCTCCTCCCCCTTTTCTCTCTCGCGACCTTGGGGGATTGTAAGCTGCGGCAAGGCGTTCGCGACAAAGGACAAGCTCGATCGACACGCCCTCTCCCACGCCCGCCGGAAAGCCGGTCTCTCGACATCCGTGGGCGATGCCGCCCGCCGCGAAGCCGAAACCCGGCAACGCGCGGCCGCTTTCGTCGCGGAGGCCGCAGCAGCGGGCGTCTCGCTCGAGGAGCCAGGGGCAGGGGGAATAGGGGCGCCTCGGCGTGTGCTCCCCTTGATGAAAACGACCACGGCTCCGCTTCTGGAGGCGTCGAGATTGGAGAGGGAGCGGGCGGTGAATGGCTCCGGCAGCGGAGGCGGCGGGGCTCAAGGGTGGAAGTTCACCTGCGGGAACTGCGGGAGGAATTTCTTGGACAACTACCACCTCCAGCGCCACATCAAGGCCATCCACGAAGCCCCTCGTCCGTACACCTGCGACCACCCGGTGGTCGTGCCGCCCCCAACAGCCCCGTCTGCCGCTAGCGTTGCCGACGGCACCGCTGCGGCCTTTGCCACCGCGTTTCCTGGCGGTTCGCGGGCGAGGTGTGAGCGGCAGGGAGAGGAGGTTGTTGCTGAAGCGCGCGGGGAGGCGAAAGAAGGGAAGGATGTGTCAAGGGCGAAAGGGTCGGTAGGAGGAGTGGAGGCTGAAGGGGGTGCCACAGAACGGGGCCTTCAGCAGCAGCCGCAGCAGAAGCAGCAACGGGTGTTGGGGGTGTGCGGCGCGTCGTTTGCGAAGAAGTGGCAGCTGCGGGAACACCTTTTCGCGGAACACGGCCAATCCAAGTGAGGGAAGCGTCCATTGGGCGCCGTTATGGAAATCGAACTGCAGTCCATGCGCGCACGTCTCGATTGTTTTGTTGCAGTTTGCGCCAGTAGTCATGTCTACAGTGTTGTTCTCCTGGTAGGTGCGTCGAGCCTTGGCTTCATTTTTGTGTTCGTTTTCTTCTCGATGTTACGCTTGGTCTCCTTCAACGGCATTACCTGTTATTCTTGTGAAAAGGGTAAACACCGTTGGTGTTTAGCCTTCCGGGCGCGTTATCGCTGTGCTATATATATATACAGGGGAGGGGGGGAGGGGGTTTAGCGATACCTGATGTCACGACGAAATGTGGCCGCTATCCAGGCCAGGTCGCTAAACCGAGCGAACAACTATGTAGCAGTTATACTACCGAGGTACGGCGGTGCCACGGGATTTTGTGGTCGCTAAACAGGGCATGTCGCTAAACAGGGGGTCGCGAAACCGAGGGCCCCACTGTATTTACTCGTCGTACGCGCCTATGGTGCGCAATTCGACTTCATGGCCAACCAAGCCGATCATGGCAGCTAAACATTGTGCCTTGGATGTTTTTCGGCTCTTGTGCTGGAAGTATTTCGTAGTTTGCCGATAGTCCAGTGTGCCCCGGGACGGTTGGATTCACGCCCATGGCTTCATCCTCTCTTCTTCGAGACCTGTGCTTTGTCAAAATATCGGCGTAACGTCTATTTTGGTAGATCAAAGTTTCGTGTTTCCCGATAAATAGTCAGTCCATGTACGGTGGAGTCTGTGCCGAGAACACCCATGAAGCTCCTAACGCTCAAGTCTCGGGGGGGGTGGCGCAGGTTCAACAGCAGGCAGCACCGGTGCTCCCACGCTGGGTGCGGGCGGTCCTTCGACCGGCCGAGCAAGCTGGCCGCGCACGAGAAGACCCACAAGGCCCGCTTCGTGTGCCAGTTCGACGGCTGCGGAGCGGCCTTCGTCCTTGCGTCCGGCCTAAACCTCCACCTCAAGGAGAAGCATCCCTTCAGGTGAGGAGGTGGCGTACAGTATGAACTGATGCTGTTGCTGTGCTATGTAAAGGGCCTGTATGGGGCTTTCCTCCCCATACGGTTGAGAATTTTTGTGATGCTTGAGGTTTTGGACCGGTGAGGGAGGTGATGGGTGGTGGCGGTGGGGGGATTGGTGAGCAAGATGATCAACATTCTGCTTGAGGAGTGAATGAGAGCCTTGGGTAGGTCAGTCACGAGTGTTGGAATTGTTTGCCGGTGAGCAGCGAGGGCCAGGAGCCAGGAGCGACTGTACGGCTCTTGGAAGCTGTTTGTCTGCGGACACGGCGTTGGTGTCATATACATCCCCAATGCATTTCCACAGATAAAACGACGGCCCGGAGTGTAGGAAGCGCGGTCTGTCCGATCAGGGTAACCGTCTGCCTTTTCAGTCGAAGCTTGTAACGTCCTGGTCCGTCCACCTCGCGACCTCTATTTTGGCTACCCCTCGGGCGCAAGGGCAGTCTGCCGATTGCGTGTGTGCCTTCGTCCTGAATTGTTTTCTACTTCAAGTAGGACCCAATAAAGGTTCTCATGCCAACCACTTACGTGCGTGAACAGCAAAGCGCCCAATCACGCACAGTATCTACCAGTACTCACCGCCAAAGGTTTCTACGCAACCGAAGATTGGGGTTGGGGTTGGAGTTGGAGAAATGGTGAAGGTCTTCGCCGTCGTCGACTCCATGTATCCTTGCCACCCAAACAGATTTCCGTACACGAACCCCCAACGGAATTGGCCATCAGGTGCGGGGTATGCGACAAGGTTTTCGATCGGGAGGACAAAATGCAGATTCACCAAGCAACGCACGCCAGGGCGGGTGACGGGGACTTCATCCGGCCCTACCATTGTAACGTGCGTGGCTGCGGGAAGGCCTTCACGGAGAAGCGGAACCTTAACGCTCACCGTCGCACAGCGCACACTGAGGTGCGTCGAGCGACACAGAATGAGGGCGGGGGGGAGGGGAGGGCGATACACCGTAACTTTGATTCGACATTGTTGGTGGGGTATGTGCCGACCGATGCGGCCCGCTCGGTGTTGAAGCCAGGGTTTTCGTGCAGTCCAGTAGAATCTAGATGAGCACCATGGGCTGCCTAGGGCCCCGTACTTCTCTTTTGAAAATGGTAGTGTGGTTTTTCGGTTCTTCAAGTTCCGTTGCCGTGGTCCACGCGCACATCTTTTTTTCATGGTGTGTGGGTGTATCGAACATGCTCATTACCCGGCTGTATGCGCGCACGGCAATTCCAGCCGTGGCCTCGAGTCCTTTTCCTGTAACACCGATGGTTGATGTGTGGTACACTCCATTTTTCTTTGTTTAGCCGTGACCCTTCTCCCCCTTGCACGGTGCTGTCAAATAGGGTGGGCGCAAGCGCTTCCGGTGCGAGGTTAAGGGCTGCGGCATGGCCTATGCCCACCGCCACACGCTGGTCAAGCATGTCAAGAGGGAGCACCAATCGTCCTCTGGTGGCAGCAGCAGCAGCAACGCAGCAAAAGAGGCACCAACGACTACCCCATCAGCATGAAATCGACCGAAAGTGCTCGAGATTCTCACTTTCGTCCGGCTGCCGCGTTGGTCTTTGCTTCAGGTTGTGTATCCTCTTGGCTGTTGTGATCTGCCTGTGTCAAGTCGTTGTGAAGTCTTCTTGCAGTTATCGTTGGGAACGCTTGGGCGATGTCGATGACACCGCAACTTTGGGTCGGTTTGGTCAGATCACCCCATGCTGTCGATGGCCGGCTCCAGGAGGCCTTCGCTTATGTTTGTTCGAGCTGTTTCTGGATATCTGAATTTCCTCTGTTGTAAGTAAATTGTTCACAGTAAGTTATTGCTGGTAGCCGGTCTTGAGCTGGCGGCGATGTAAAAATTCCTACGTTGTTCATCTGACGTGGTTGAGCATCCTAGATTTAGCGAAACTGGGCACCGATGCGAGATTATTCCGCATCCGCGTTTTGTGCTTGCCATGGGCGTCCAGCAACTGGATCCGTCCGCGTTTTACATGCGTGAGAACGAAACGCCGCAATTTCCGAATGAAACCTCTGTGAGTCCGCTTCGGAATGTTGTCGTTGAAGCGCCTGTACGCTTCATCGCTCATGGATCGTACAGCGTACATGAAAGGGGCGTTTTGGAAGCGGGGCCCAAAAAGAACGTGATGGTGTTTCTCTCTCGCCTAGGTGACAGGCTGTGTTTGGACGGAACGTGCTGGGCATTGCTGTAAATTGCGTGGATACGGTTGGGGACTTTTGGGTCCACATCGCTTGGGAAGCACACGGTGTTGTCATTCGATGGGCGCTTCTGGACCCCACCCGCGAGGCTTGCATCTAGTTTCCCCGAGGAATTGGTGTCTAAGACGTTCGTAGTGCGAGTAAGAACGTGGTTCGGAAGAAGCCGTCGGGACTAGGGAACACGAGGGGGCTGTCTCAACGAGATGGCGTACACATGTTACGTTAATTCAAGGACACGAGATGTTTCACGCTAACGTTTTTCGTTTTTTTGGGCCGCACGTTCTCCGCTTGAACCTCACGCCCGGGGATGGCATCATAACCCTTTTCGCTCGGAAGAGACGAGATGCCAAGAAGACGACAAACCGGTCAGCCCCTTAGTATAACCTTGACGGACGACTCACTGGTACGTCGGAGTCTGTCGCTTTACATTAGGTCAACAATGGTACACGTCCTTTCGGTCAATGTCGCCGGCGTTCGCCTTCGAGTAGCTGAGGCCATAGCTGTTGAACTGTATCACCCAATCGTTGCCTCACCGTTCGATCGGAACGCGATATCGTGCACAAGGTTTCATTCTTCGTTCGCACAAAAGCTGTCTGCGCAAGACGTATCGTGACAACGCAGCAGCACCGTCAGTGTCGAACCGATTTTTCGTCGTCCGAACTGATGGACAGTCGGCATTAAATTCTTAGTTTTTTTAGTAGTAACGGGTATTCTCAAGAAACATTTGCATCCAAAGCAATCCTGAACAGCTGGCCCTCACAAGGGCCCGATCAGATAACATTCCTAGACCTTATCGAGTTCTTCACGTACCAACGTACACGTGTTGATCGACGGGGAATGTCTATCTACCCGTGTTGAGCCCCCCACCGCGTCGGCGTCGCACATTTATCGCTCGCCTATACTTGCATGGCTACCAGAAAAGGGTTACTAACAGTCCAAGGGTATAGCAAAGGGTTCCTACTTGAACATCTTGCTGCGCCCGCAACACGCCGCCCTGTCGCAACTCCGGCAAAATGTGCAGGGATGTTATGCCCTGGGCAACGCTGCTGATGCGACACCAATGGCGGCATGGGTGTTGTCGCAGTCGAAGCGCAAGCACTGGATTCCTTCGTCGAGACACCACCAGTTTGTTCTGGATGCCAATATATTTTAAAGTTCCGTGCGTGGAGAGGAGACCCGTCGTTAGATGCTCTTCTGTCCCGTACTGAGCCATCTCCGTGGAGGTAGCCTTCAAGAACCGTCAAACTGTATCGAGAGCCAGCAACAAACCTGCCAGGCACCTGACCATTGCCCCCGTTCACACCTCTCTCCGACTCACGATTCGTCCTGCCCGTTGTCTGGTACGCCTTACATTCCGACAAAACGTTGCCGTTAGCTTCGGGCATAGGCGAGTAAGGGCAATCCCAGCCTATCGCGCCAACGTCGGCGGGTGCCGAGAGAGAACGCGAAGGCACAAGTGGACGCGGAACGACGTTGCCCTTTCGGCCACCGGGCTCCTCCCTCGAACTATTTGACTCTACGGCTGGTGTCGCAACCTCCTCCGAGACGGTGTCCAACCTGCGCATTGTGGATGACCGACGGGAAGGTTCATTATATCCACCTTGACTTCGCGAAGGCAGCATACGTCCGCCCCGGAAATAACCACGGTCCACAGAAGTGTTGATTACATCATGTTGTCCAGATGAAGCGCCCACTGGCGGGGAGGGACGTCTCCGACCCACCTCAGGTGACGCCACGGGCAAGAGAGAAGGCTCTTCCTTGCGAGGCGGGAATTCATCTTTCGACAGGAGGTTTGCCGTGCACCTCAGCGGCCCGGCCTCTACACCATGAAAACTATGACGTCGATTCGGTGCGCTCCTGAGCGGTGCTTGAGGGGTTGGTTTCTCCTCACCCGCCATCGGAGGACCCTTGTCAGCGCTTTCCGTGTGTGCCGGAACACAAGCCTCACGCTGGCAACCCCCTGCCGACGACGGAACATCGTTGCAGCGAAGATCTTCAGAATGATTAACAGGTCGCGATGCTGCCGCTACGGATGCTGCTGCACATTGCCATCGTTTGAAAGCGTGCTGAAGATAGCGACGATCGATGGCTTCCGAGGAAGTCTTTGCGTCTCCTTCTGGCTCCTGCGACGTGTCGTGATCTCTTCTGATGCCCATGTCACCCGTGGCATCTGCATCGCTACCATTATTTGGGTGTTCTTCGCGCAGCAGGCCCTGCGTCTTGCTCCTATCCCACGCAGCCAAGTGGCCAGGCACGCACAGTGCATCTTCAGCCAACGCCGATGAGAGAATCTGCGATCGCCCGTGCCGACCACCCATGTTTGCCCTGCTGTCGTCACCCCAACCATCCCGCTCCAATGGGTCTGCCACACTCTTGTTCATCCTGTGCCAACGTTGCGAACGGTCCCACGTCTCCGACAGCGACAATGCCCGCGTCATGTTCTTGGCCTCACAGTGGTTGCCATGCTCTCGGCCTACGACGGGTTCTTGATCACGGGTCTCAGACGCCTGATCAAGAGGCGAAGAGAGCAACGAATCTTGATCCAACCCCTGGTCTTGTCCTGTCGGCGATACGACCGGCGTTGCCTCATTTCCAAATCCCGTCTTCAAGGGCTCAACCACGATTTTTTTCGGGCCAGCGAAGCCTACTGCCAACCCGGGTTTGTCTCTAGAAAGCGTGCGCTCTGCGCGCGACGACTCCACCAACGCTTCTCGACCATTGCCATCGCAGAGATGCAATGGCGCGATCTCCCGCGCGGAGAGGGTTTGGTTTGGGGTCATCCACGTCACCGTTGGTTTGTGTCCTCGAGTGGTGAGGCTGACCGGCACCGGGGGCGGGGGCAACGGCGAAGGTGGGTTTCGTACCTCTCCGAAGGCCGGTGCTTGCTTTCGACAAGTATTGCAGTCGTAGACTTCGTTTTCGTCTGCAACACGTCCAGTCGCATGCCGATCGCCCTGCTTTGCTCTCGCAGAACATTTTCCCTCTTGGTCCCCGCTCCAGCTTAGCACCGTTTCTGAACTCGACGGTGCCATGTCGAGTCCCCCGCGTGTTCCCTTCATCGCAGCACTACCTCCACTCCTTCCTGGCACGAAAGTCACGAGGTCCCGAGTGCGCCCGACCCGTAGGTCTTGATCAGTGGCTGAGCTCGTACTTTCGTGGAATGGCCCCATCCTGTCCATCGCTCATGTGTTGATTGATCCGTTCTTCGTCTCGAGACTGAAGTACGCCAACAACGGTAGTTTTTTCCTTTAGATCCTCTACGTCGACGGTGTTCTGTTCCTCGCCCGGTGGACCTCTCAGGCCAGGCGAAATATCCCAGCATCCAGAGCTCGCGGAGATTGTATGATGGCTGAGACCAAATCATGACAAGAACGGGAGGGATCAGCGGTTGTTGAAGAGATGTATCGCTGTAGTGTATAACAGAAAACGCTCCAAAGGTGCTGACGAGTGTAGACACAAGATAAAAGGTTGGCGGGTTTGAAACCCGTTTGCATTTCGCGACTGCATACCACACCGAGGCGAAACAATTTTTGGTGGACCTTTACGGGAATGCATGACAACTTCGGCGATTTCGGCAGCAGGGTTGTAAACTCCGTGCCACCTCGCTACTAGCTTCCGGTGGGTCTACACATTCCGCAGAGAGCAATAAAACGGAGAGGGAAATGACTGTTTCATGTGTGTGTGTGTGTGTGTGTGTTTTTTTTCTTAATATGACACAACGAAACCATCTCTATCATAGAAAAGAGTCTGAGACAGATTAGAAATGGACTCATAGCGTCAGAAAGTACCTGTCTGTATGTCTACGATTTCCCAGACAGCATATAGGGACATCTCCCCTGCGGGTAACAGGCTCAACAAGACAGTTTGGTAGCTGTCTTGTGTGTCTCATATATGTTATGTTGGGAAGGTGCAGATGATATGTGTTAGGTACTGGTCGGGCGTTTTGTGTGTGGCACCCTTTTAGCCGTAGGGAATGCAATCTCCCTCAGTTTTCAAACGTATTTTCAATGTGGTACGCGTATGTACCGGGTATTTGGGTATGTATATGTGTGGATACATTTCGGAGTATGTTCGGACACACGGGCGTGGTCTCACCATTTTCTTACCTTTTTGTGTAATTTCGTGTAATTTCGTGCTGTGAAATCTGCAAATGGCACGGGAGAACATTTTTTCATCTTTTCTTCATTGCCTCCTGACGTGGTCTCTCTATTTGCCATCCAAGCACTGGCCTCTTTAAACTCGAGGAACACGAACGTTGCAGACACTGAAAAAACAAATTGTCGGGTACACAAAATAAACTAACTGTGTGTACCTCAGCCATGGGGGGGAGTCTTTGTACGGATTGGAATCGGCGAGGAAAGCAGCATGCACGCTTCTACCAGTCTACATTACCTATCCAAAGACCGACAATGACCAGCACAACACAGGCCCTTCCCTCGGCTCTGACCTCGGGATCGCATCGCACACCGCAGGCACCGGGGCGACCTCGTCACGCCCACAGCCAAGTGGTGGCGGTGGAGTGGGCTCTGACGGCACCAAGATGTCCTCCATTGAGCCGGACAACACCAGCGCCGACGATACGGCGAAGTTTGCACGCCGCCGCCGTTTCCTGTGGGCAAGTACTTGCTCCACACCAGACGGCTTGGATAATGGACCACCGAGACCATTGAAGTTCCCGTTATCGACAACATCGCGACCATCATCCGTTGCCGCCATACTGTGAACGACAACGGTAGATAGCGCGGGTCTTCGCCATGCTGCATCTTTTCTCGTACTACTGGAAGTACCGCCCCTCAACTTTCTATGACTCGGCTCCGAAACACAGCTGTTCGAGTTGGACGACGGTTGCTCTTGTTCAGACAGGGTTTGCAACGCAATGGTTGTCACCAAATGTCTCGGAGAAGCTTTGGAAGGTAATTCGGTCTCCGTCAGATGGGGTACCATAATTGGAATTGCTCGAGAAGTGTCGCCGTTACAACAGCGTTGCGGGTGTGAAGGTCGATCGTAAACTTCTTCTGGTGAACAATTTTGAAGGGCTTCGGGCGGTGGATGGTGGTAGAACGGAGGCCTTGGACCTAACGGCGGGTACCGCGGCGAACGGCGGGTGCTTGAGAACTCCCCGTCGAACTCGTCGCACAGTGTCCAGTCAATATCGAGGGCCGCGGCCGCTTGCTCGCAAGTTTTCCTGTGTTAACATGTGTGACATACATACAGAAGCGTCAGACCTAAAGCAGATGGATCCACACTGGAATCGGCAGGAATTTACACTCATCATCGCCAAATGTCTCTCCTGTACACCGAGTGGAGTCGAGATGTATTGCTCAAGGAGTGCGTCATAATATCTCTCGACGCGGTCGGGCTGTAGCCCGCATTATTGAGAGAAAAACTGTACGAGTACGCTTAGCACCAGGAGCAAAAGATGGTGCATCGCACCACGACGTCTCCTAGTCAAACAACAGGCATAAGTCTAACCACATGCATGCTGAATGGAAACGCAGAGCGCGAAGGACTGCCGTTGCGCTGTACAAGCCCAATATCAGCAGGGTTATCATCAATGGATATCGGCCTAGACCCGAGTTCATTTTTTCGATCGATGAAGAAGATGAACACCGTGACTAAATCTGAGGAAGACCTAGGAGAAGACCAAAGAGCTGATGAACAGGAACTACAGGTTCAGCAAGAGGCTACGAGAGGTGCCCAACAGAACAAATGGAAAAGCATCAAGAGGCTGATGAAACAACTGGAGGCGGGAGAACAGCTAAGGAGTTATTAAGCCCAAAACACTGGATGCTGCGACATAATGTGTGGGTAAAAGAAACATATGATGCTACGTAATACAGTATTTGGAAAACTCCAACTCGCGAATGTACTGACAAATATCTTGCCTCGAGTTCAGATTGAAAACTGAGGTCGGTCGCACGAAATTTCGGAGATTTTTGACAGCTTCATATTACTAGGACATTGTGCGAGGATTTGGTGGTGCACACATCACAAGCATTGCATGTGGTTGACAATGAAAGGTAGCGAAGTACTGATGTGTCTCACTTACTGTAGATATTATAGCGCAGAGACTCTGGGACCATCACATGATACTCTGACCGAACACGTAGCTACATGCGGCGCAACTCCGATCGTGGTGTGTGGTTTGTGTGCAGACGTGCAGACAGACACATACGTTTTTGAAGGCACGTGACCACTCTATTTCCCGTTCAAAAAAAGAATTGAGCATAATTTGCTTGGGTCGGCCATGTTGATTGTCTGGCAGCAACCTACGGCCAACGTGGCGGGCACGGGGTGGCGACTAAAATGGGCTCGGTGGCCGTAGATTTGCTATACATGGGGGGCGGGCTGCCATTCAAAACGCCGCGCTGAAAACGAGGGCATGATTTCTGTGTGTTGAAAAGTCAACCGTAGCTGGCAGTCTTACCTTCTCTATTGGCGGACAATAGTTAGTCTTCCTCTGCAGCCCTTCCTAGCTGTATCTACATTAATTACCTCCGTCCTCTCTTTCTGTTGTACAACACGCATCTTGCCTACGATATTCCTATCACCGTGAGATTCTCACCGTCGGTTGGCGGACCCAGTGCGGCATTTCGATTCGAACGTTCTGAGGAAGTCCCATCCTGGTTCTGTGCGGGGTGGCATCGAACCCCGGGCTGCCTCTGTTGCAAGCTTTGCCCTGTTTGGTGGATCCAACACACCCGCACCTACCGCTGTATATAGACCAGAAAAGGTCCAAGATCCAAGATCGGTGAGGGGGGTTCACGGATGGCGCGAACATTCGTTCCCGGTATGCTGCAACACAACATAGATTCTTCGCGGCGCCCTCTCGCGATCCTGACAAATCCTGATCGATCCTGGCTGGGACAGGGATCCTGGGTGCTGCACCAGCGCACGGGTTGTACTTGTGCGTCTAGGCCCACGGTACGCTTTCTGGGACAATGGTGGTACCCCGGCCACCGAACGTCACGTTCGGGCGGATCGTGCGTGCTGTTGCGCTGCAGCAGATTGGATATGGCTTGTTCCTGATCCTCGTGTTTGTCCCTGTCTACCTGGCCAAGTGTCCAAACTGGTGCAGCCAGCACGGCATCTGCACCGGGCCTGGCGACGATGCCTTCTGTATATGCGAGATGGGCTTCCAGGGCGACGATTGTGGAACGCGTGAGTTTGGCTAAGATGCGAATGTGGTACTGCTGAACATCTGTACATCTGTACATTTGATTCGGTGCGGCGCGATCTGTGTTGGATGCGCACGGTAGATTTTCTCAGTAAGATTTACACATGCCCCCCTGTACTAACTCTACTTGTACTCTCTCGGGGTACCGCAACAGCTACCTTTGACCCCCTTTACTACAGAGAAGTTCGTCATGTAAGTAGTGTAGGGTAGTGAAGAGCACTGTCACGCTCCGTGCATAGTAGTGTTGTCGTCTACAGCAGTCCCTAGGTCTACGATGTGTGAGGAGGTCGTCTACAATATATTGTGCTGCAACTGACTGTATTGCACTCGCGAGAACTATTCCAATGGGAATGCGTCTTGGCGTGTGAACATGTCCGCACCCCGCTGAAGTTTCTGCTCAGGAGGCTTAGTTACAGGTATCAACCCGTCCTTGGGAGAGGACGGACTACAATGTATCGCGTAAGTTTATGTACAGTGTAGTGTGGTCAATGTGTAGGCTGCTCTCTACAGCACAGTAGACTTACGAACAGCGTCACACCCAAGGCTGGTCCTGATACTCTGCCACAAACAGAATCTTCGTCCTACGTGATGCACATCGTATCCTTTCGCAGAGCATGGCGCGTTTTGCATTTATTTCATTATCTTACAACGAAGGTTCGACAGCAATAACAACACGATGGGAGACAAACTCAGAACATTCATATCCTCTTCTTCCTCCACTCTACCCGGGTACCCCCTTCGCAATAACTCGTTTCATCGGTCGATGCTCGAGCTCTAACTCGACATATTTCTGTCGTATTCCACGTCTTCAGGGTTGTGCCCTAAGGGCGACGATCCTCTCACCACCGACCAGGCCGATAGGGTCCTTCTTCTACGCACGACGGCGGAAGAAGGCCCCATCAGCGGCGAGCTGACGGTCACGTTCAACGGAGAGTCAACGACTCTAAACGCCGACGCGCGTCAGACAGGGGACCTGGAGTGTGCCGCTGCTCTCCAGATGCTGCCAAACATCGACCGCGTAGGGTGTCAAAGAGGCGCCGTCAGCGAGTTCGGCGGTACAGACTATGTCATATCACTCCTGAGGTGAACTGTAGGGTTGTGTAACGTAGCCGAACGGTGCTATCCCGGAGTTGTTGTTGTTTTCGTCGTCCTCGTTTCCGCAGCTTCCGCTCCTGGAATGTTGTCGCAGAAGACACTACTGTTCAGACGAGTACGAGCTCCACAACATTTACC
This sequence comes from Ectocarpus siliculosus, assembly GCA_000310025.1. Taxonomy (NCBI): domain Eukaryota; class Phaeophyceae; order Ectocarpales; family Ectocarpaceae; genus Ectocarpus; species Ectocarpus siliculosus. The sequence continues at coordinate 2,742,418 of FN649750.1, read as the reverse complement.
ACCCAGAGAGATTGATATGAGTGCAGTGGTCGCAGCGTAGGCAATTGAGACAAATCATAACACGAAACGCCCATTGCTAGCGAAGGTACGCGAATCAATGCATGCGTTGCTTTCGGAGACACGGAGAAGACCTTGGGGTGCTTTCTGCCCCTGGAATAGATCTCAACATCGTAAAGAATGTCGGCCTGTCTTGCCCTGATAGACAAGGCAATGGCGAGGTAATCTACGAAGAGCGTTAAATTGAAGCCCGGAAACCCTGGTGAGACGTTGGTCATGGTCCCAGGGCACCAACTTTCTCGTTCCCTCGGTGAATATACAGGTTTCCCACCACACCCTGGGAAAACAACCTTTACGGACACTCTGGAAACCCTGCTTTGGAGGCTTTCTCGTGCAATATATCGAGCGAAGCGGATTCCGCCGCTTCGTCTTCGTGCGAGCTCATCGACATGGTCACCGAGAATGTCAAAGGTGACGGACAGCGAATGTCAACGACACAGCGCCAATACGTATTAGCACTACGTAGAATAGTGCTATGCACGAACGATACGCCAATTTGCTAACGGTAGGACTCTACCGTTTTCGAGCCAGCTGGGCTTCGCGCCAAGAGATTCAGGTTCAATAAGTGTCGTTTGTACCGGCCGAGCGATACCAACGAGAAATCGTTTTCGAACCCCGCGTACCTGCAGCTGCGCCCCCCTCTTACAACTCAAGCTTATCTCGTCACGCAGAGTACATGGAGTGCTCAGGACACGGAAGGTGTGTGAGAGAGACGGGCCGTTGTGAGTGCACTTTCGGTTTCGGCGGAGAGGCCTGCGACGACATCTCTGACTCGGACGACGCGCAGGTGTGTGTAGCGTGTGACGGGTGTTCCCAGTCGAAAACAACGGGAAGACTCTAGACACGTCTTGATAGGAATGTGGTTGTCGTCCCGATGAAGGGGCGAAAAAAATACGCGTGCTCGTCAATATTCTTCTGCTAGGAACCTTTAACTTCTCGCGAGAAAGCAAAGGGGGTGCATCGAAATAAAACTCTTCGATGTGATTTCGTCCCGGAGCTGTACAGTAAGAGATGCCACACTATCGGTGAACGAAGACGCCGTGCGACTATTGATGAATCGGAAGACGGGGGGAAGAAATGATCGGCGTGCTGACAATCCGATTGGCTTTTGGGTGGGAACGAACGAGTCTAGATCTTTTGTTTCCAGCCATCTCGCTGTGGTGACTTTTCATGCCTTGCTATTTTAGCCAGCACACCTCGCTCGCTGAAACTCCTCTCAACACCCGACCAGCTAATGGGCGTGTATCGAAAAACCACGGGGGTGTCTGGCACCTAAGCATGTTAGACGATCGAACTGGAAGGAGGGAGAACATACCACGTGATAAGACTTTCCTAGCCGACGTAGCAGAGACATGCAGAAGGTACCGACGTAGCGTATCAGAGCCACTCGCCGGGGAGTGGAGAGCAATCCAACACGTCACGGCCAATCGTCTCACGTCGGACCAAGTCGCCTCCGTGTGCTACCGTTCGTGGATGTCACAGGTAATCCTGGCGGAGGGCCCGTTTTTTACGGGAGCTACTCTCAAGCTTAGGGCCAACCGGGGGCTCAGCACCGACTACGACCTCGTCAGGGCTATTGCTGGACGACACGACGTGAGCAAGGCCCCGAGATTGGGCCAGGCCGGCTAGATGGCACGAATTCTGTTTCAACATTCGTAGGGTCGTGGGCCGTTGTTTTTAAAAACATGTGGTGGTCTTTTGGTCTGGACAACAGTTGTTTGGTGTGCTCGTTTTCAGAGGCCGGCCTGATGCTCGGCATGGTCAAGTTCAGAACCAGATGTACGCAGCCCTATAGGGTCCACTAAGAAATCTAAATACCTCTGACACAGACAACAAATGCCTTGGTGAAGGAGGAATGACCCTAGTTGAGGCGGATCTGCTGTATATTGGTAGTTGTACTCTCTTTTCCTAGGTGAGGCGGACCTACTGTAGTTGTACTCTCTTTCCGATGTCGGACTTGTTTGGTGCTTTCATCGCAATCGTTGACTGCAAGGTGACCATTCCTGGCACTCACCGTCTCATTATCCGATTCGAAGGTCATGACGCTTACTGGTGCGGGCGATCTAGTCCTTCACGAAGGTTCTTTGCACATTCAGCCCCCGGCGTCAATCTACCCGGGATATGACCCCGCGGGGACCGGTACAACCTTCCCCGCCGAGGAGCACCCCCAGTGGAACACTAAACGCCCGCCAAAGGCCTTGACCGTTTCGGGTGGTTCTCTCAACGTACGTGGCGGAGGGGCAGAGGTCCTGTCTACTCGTGAAAACGCCCCTGGGCTTCTGGTCTCAGTCGGTCCTTTTGATTGGGATGATCTAGAGGAAGAAGGGGGCAATGGGGCGTTCCACGGAAACGGTACCGACAGGCGGGACGAGGAACAGGCGTTTTCGTACGCCGGAGCAGCCTTGGCGGTGAACGTTCGGGAGTCGGGCCCGGGTGAGGATTGAAGAAGGGGCAGCGGGTGCGGCGGTATGCAGCTATCAAGAAAAGAGGCGGGGGGCGGGTATGGGTGGATCCGGTATGCTGGACCTCTCACCGGTGTCGGCAATTTTTTGAGGCGAAACACACTGCGACGTGAAGGAATCGCCATAATTCCTACAAGAGCTGAGAGCTCCCGTCGCTTATCCTACGTTGGTGTCTCGAAATCATGGACAGATAACACCGATTACGTGGCAATTGGCATCGAAGGTAGAAAAAAGAACTGTTCGTAGATCCTGCGGATCCCAGAATCACAGCTTGTACTTTGACGCTGACTTCATCGCGTGGGGTACCGATAGTGAGTGTGACAACGCGCTTGCTCTTCACCTTGTATCAGGCACGGGAGCGAAAAGTTTCCGACTCCTTGAGCTATCGGTCGGAGGAGAGGGTGCTAGCGAGGAAGAAAACAGCGGCGGCCAGAAACAGGTTTTGCTTTCGGTGGGCGGCGACGGAAGGGTGCTAATGACCGGCGGAGGTGGTGTCCTTCTCGAGGAGGGAGACCTGGAGGTTTCTGGGGGTGGTGCTACGTTCAAGGTGCGAAGCAATCAAGCCACAACAACCTGTTCGTGTACGAGAATGTGATCTTCTTTTCTTCTTGTTGATGAAATCGGCATAGAAAAAACGTTGGAGCCGTTCGCCGTTGGGCATTGCACGCACTCAGGTCCAGGTCGGCGGACGTCGACCACAGCTCCTGTGGCAGATACGTAAAATGTATGTGCTTTTTGTTGACATGCATCTTCCTCGCGTACACTACTGTCGGGAAATCGATGGTGCGGGTGTGGGGCCCTGTGCGGGTGTCCGGCTAGATATACTTTTGCGAAATCGTCTGAGCGGAATGAACTCAGGTACCTTAGTACTTTCGCTTCGAGCGTTGCACATCGCTCAACCCCGACCTCGGCTCCAAAGGCAAGCATTCTAGAAGTCGCTTATTTCGAGGAACGTCCTAACGTCGACGGAGAAACCAACTAACGTTAAGCCCCCGAACTGTTCAGGGGGATGTCTTGGTGGGGAGCGGCCTTGGCGTCGGCGATGGGGGGATTTCTGTTTCCAGCGGTGGAAGCGTGGGCGTGACAGATGGTCGACTCGAGGTCTCCACGACATCATCTGCTACACCGGGGCCGGCAGGTGCGACATCATTTAAATTACAGTACGCATCGCTGACCGTGTCGCGAACTTCGCAGGAGGCAAAACATCACAGCAATAATATAATGACAACTATCTACCATAAACTATCAATGTTAGGAGAGGCCTGGGTTGTGACGGCAGCTCGCGCACGCTGTTCCTGGCAACTGCCATATGTATTACGAGGGTGGTGACAGAAATGGCAACCAGTCTCTGGCAGGGGATGATAACCTACGTAAAGCACAGCCCCTAGAGGAGGCAGAATATGCCACACTTAATCCTCAGTCCCAGGTCCACCGGCCTTGACATAATGATTCATCGACACATCCTATAACCTCCATTCCGTGCCCGCCTTCCGACTGCCTACAACCCAAGACCGCACAAGCTTAGCCGGTGCCGTCGGAGCAATATCTGCGAGCAATCAAGATTTTTCGGGAGACGTGCTGAGACTCGACGCAGGAGGCTCCAAGGCAGCAGCGGCGGGGGCAGTTCTGTTGCGTGCATCGGCAGCTGGACAAGATGTTTTTGAGGTCAAGGTGAGACAAGGTCGTCCTCGTCAATTTTGCCATTGTTGTTGTTGTTGTTGTGGTTAGTGTCAATCTCACACATCATAACTATGTAGCTCAGTGTTCGTTCCATTACCACGGAGGAAGACTAGTACAATATCGCTTCCAGCAAAGGCGGGGGCGTACAGGGAGGGGAGAAGGAGAGAGCTAGAGAGATAGCTATTGGCAACATCAAAGATCATCACCGCCGGAGCTTCACGCATCCAACACCTCACCTTTACTCGCCCCTAGCCTAACCTACTCCTGCATGCTCACAATGACCTCGAACCTACACTTCAGTAGACAGCAGCCATCCCCGCCATGTGGAAGCTTACTCTTAAATTGTACAACAGGCCACCGGTGCGACATCTATCAAAGCTGGAGGGCTAGACGTGGATGCCGGGGGGCTCAAAGTGGGTAGCGGCGGCGCTACCATAAGCTCCGGCGGCCTCACAGTGGACGGTGGCCTCGTTCTCCGCTCTGGTACCCTTTCTATCAAGGACGGCGGTGGCGGTGGCGATCGCAGTGGGGGATTCGAGGTGTGATGAAGCATGAATTCTCGAAACGGTGTTCTTGCTCTTGGTTTTTGTGGTTAAGCGGGGCGTGAAACATCAGAGATGGCGTTGTGTGCATGAATCTTGTACCAGCCGTATGGATGACTGGTGGTCGTGGCGGTAGTTCGGTGTCACAGGCACAACGGCAGCCACATTCGTCGCATGAATGGCATCAGTCAACTACTGCTGATATCGGTCCTCTAGCATGTGTGCCGTATCTTCATGATCATCTTCCGAAACTTGTTATCGGTACCCTTCTCACGCCTTGTTCATCGTATCAAGGTTGCACACGGCGGTATTCGCGCGGCCTCGAGCGATGCTTCCACCCCCGCTTTAACGGCCTCAGCCGTGAACGCAGGATTTGGTGGTGCCGTCGTGTCCGTCTCCGCTCCCGAGGTGTCCCCTTCTACCTCCTTTCGACTCTTGCAGGTAAGATTTGGAGGGGGGCTATCTATCTGTGGTTCTGCCCAAGTAAAAAAAAACATTCGGCAAACCAACCAATCACCTCACCTACTACTGTAGCCGCCCATCGTGTGTGCACGCGCACGGGTGTGCTCGAATCTCAAGCGTGGCGACTATAACGGGACAACAACGAGACAAGGAGGACTTGGGTCACGCTCTCACAGCACTTAAAGCGTAATGTTTGAGATGCGTTTGTGGTACCACTGATAGAGTTGCCGGGACATCTCACGACAACATTGACCTGAAGCCTTTCGTGGCGGGCGCTGGAAGGTCAGGACAAGTCTACCATGGCAGCAACGACCAGTGACACGGCAAAATAAAGGAGGGAAAGGCTGATTTTCCTGTAGCCGGCATGGTCAAACACGCGCCAGACACGGTTGCCATGGCCAACAGCAGCGAATGCCCCAACCATTTCATGTCAAGCCCCTTTCTCATGCTGTTTAACCGAACTCTCAAATGCGTAGGCAACAGTCGGCGGGGGGGAACAAACCGAGGATAACAACCTGGAACAGGCAAACGAGCGACAGAGGGGGGAAGAGGTTTTCGTTGTCGATGGCACCGGTAGAGTCACCGCCACGGGAGGCCTAGAGACGGGCTCTTCCGGCAACCTTGTCGCCACGGGCGGTCTTGTGTCTCGAGGTACCACCATTCTGGAGCAAAGGCGAGCCGTCCGACAAACGGATGGTGTTCCCAGAACCAACAGCGATGACGACGAAGATGGTACCGAGAGCGGAGATGAGGGGAGTAGTGGTGTGGAAGTTGACGCAAGCCTCGGGACGTTCTTTGAGGTACCTGACGATGGTCGGGCGGGTTCTCCCAACATTTTGCGGATCAAGGTGCGATTGCGCGACCTTCTGGATATTAATGCTCAGGTTGCTTTCCTCCCGAGGATGTTCGACGACGATGTTGGCGTTTTACGGTTGCTGCTACTACTTTCGGCGTTTCACAACCCAGACTTGGTGCATTTTGCAAGTCATGCAGCGCTGCATCTTTCCTTATGATATTTTTCGAGTGGGTGCTACCGATGCCGCAGAACGCGAGAAAGGTCAGTGTACCTGTTGGATGACTGGCTTGTCTCATAAGCAAAAGGATTTCCGAGTCTGATCAACACGAAACCCAACAGAAACCCCAGAATATCCCGAGCTCCAACGTTGAGTCCCTCAACCAGTGCCTTCACCACCTCGCCGCTCTTTCGTTTCCTTGCTCTCGACACAACAATAGCCTTGTAAGCTTTACCCCAAGAACAACTTCAACGACAAGCGTGGGTCGCGCCTACCCTATCGTACACTGCGTTGTGTTGTTGGCGGGGCTCGTGTTCGTCGTTGAAAATTGCCTTCCTCGTCGTTTGTCCGCTTGTGCTGGCTGTATGTCAAACCTGCAATACGTGGGGCCCGGCTCGACTGGCAGGGAGGTGCTTCAGGCGGCCAGATTCTCGTGCTCCGCAACAGCGACGCCGATCCCACATCAGGAGATGCCATCATTCCTCCAGGGTAAGCGACAAACGGTTTCAGCAAGGAGGACAGTTCGGGACGGGATTAGGAAGGGGTAAAAAACGGGATGGACGGGAAGGTGCACTGTTGAGGTAGATGCGAAGGAGAGACCATCACGTGCACCAGCAGCGAATCTGTTGTGATCAATATCCGCAAGTCGGCATACATCGAACCGGCATACATCGAACCGCTACGTTTACGGAAGGCATATTTTTGCTGAATGTGTACAGTGTTACATTTTATCAGGAACGTTTCGTTCCGTTACCCTCCCCTCCACAATCTTTCCGCGCGATTTGTTCATGCTGGACTTGTTGACTTCTGCCGCGATGCAGATACACCGTGCTGTTTATTCACGATGGCTCCTCTTGGCGTGATGTCCGGGTCCTAGAGGCCGACGTCAAAGAGCTTCGTGGAGTTTCCTCCTTCACCGCTGCGGAAGACCTTGACATCGGCGAATTCTCCCTCACGTGGGTCATGTTTCTGTCGACTGTTTGAGTTGCTTCTTGCAATTTTTGCGCTTGGAACTCTTGTGTACGAGAGCTGTCGATACGGCAAGCTGCGCATTGAGAGCTTTTTGTAAGAGCAGAGTTCCTCGAGATTTTGGCCGGCTGCCTCAGGAGGTCTGTGACCAAAGACAGTTTACTACCGCGTATCCCCACATCCCTCGCCTCTTCGAGCACCTCTGCGCCCGACGCTGTGTTCTTCATGCTCATGTATCATTGTTTCGGTATGTGGGTTCCAGAGCCAACGATCAGTGGGTGCATTGGAGATCATGTCGGTTGGCTACAGGCGTTTCCTGCTCCGTCACATGCCCTTCCCGTAGAACCCTCGAACTGCACCTCGACATATACCGCACCAATGGGTCGCCCCGGTGGTCTAGTTGGTATCCTCGAAAGCTTCTAGAGGTCAGGTCAGGGGTTCGAATCCCGGCGTAAGCGAGCTTTTCTTGCAAAGTGAGTTTTTCTCTCGCTTCCGCTCCTGGCCTAGTGGATAGCGCTAGTTCGTGTGTACACAGAGGGAACAGAGTGCTGAACTCTTCTCGCATTAAAAATCGAAGGCAAAGTACCGCAGAAGGGGAGGGTAGAGAGGGGCTCTTCTGTGTGACCACGGGTTGGAGTAAACGGCACTAGTGCTGTGAGCGCTGATTTGAAGTGAAGACAAAAAAAAACAAAAATGGCGCTGTTTGACATGGAAACATGTTCCTTTCGGCTGGAGCTGCACCATCGTTGCGTGGGACGCCTTTGCCAGTTATTACCCCGTCACAGCCCGTCCAACATGCCTCAATAGTACTAACTAGCGATATTGAGGCGGTGTCATGCCCACTCGCGCGCAACTCTTGTCGAACGCTTGGTATGAATACACGGAACTTCTGGGCGGCAGAGCGAGGCATCTGGTGTCGAGCGCCAACCAAGCCGGCGGGGTGGCCTTGTTCGGTGGTGGAGGGCTGCTGACATCCGACAAAGGGCTTTCGTGGGACGCCCAGACTCGAACGCTCACAGTACCACGGCTCCAGGCTTCCGAGGCAAGCAGTCCACAGCGCTTTTGAGTTTACGAGCGTGTTATTTCTCCCACAAAGCTGTCTTCAAATTAGCGTTGCACGGCTGTTGCGCCTGTCACCGGCACCGGCGAGGTCTCAAAGGCAAAGGAGACGAGGGCCACAACTAAGGCCGATGCAGTGGGGTATCTGTAGCAATACCTTAGAGTTTGTTGGTTACATATATCCAGCAAATAGTGGAATATTACGTCCTGAAGTTCTTAGGCCTTCGACGAAATCCAATTGCAGCACAGCGCAACAAACTCCAACAACTAACCGCGCCACTGCAAGAGGTGGTGAACTTCAGTCGGCGTCGTTGTGCACTTCCCGTCCCTTTAGGTTACAGAAGGCATGGACTTCAAGGGTAAGCCGGTTCGCAACATCGCCCTCGTAAACGCCACCATCGACCGCATCCCATTCCTTAAGGTATGGTAGTTTTCCGCCGTACTCGGTCTTTGTGTTACTTTCTGCGAGTCTGTTATTTGCTGTTTTTCGGTGAATACCTGAAGCTTTCCGCCCGGCAGGGTGTGAGCGTGCCTTCGCAGACCCATTGCAAAGGATGTCATTGCTCCAGAATGGTCGGTTGTGTCGGTTTTGGTTGTTGTTGTCCCTTTACAATTGAACAACCGTAACCTCAACTTCATGGAAAAAAGCTCAACACACTTTCTAGGGTTACCGTCCCGTCTAAGCGGGAGACGTTCTCACTACAAGAGTGTCAAAACAATCAACTCGACGCCTTGCTTAGCTTGTCCTGCTGCTCCTCCCTCCGTCCGATTCACTGATACTGGCGTCTGGAACATAGACCAATCGTCTCATGCTTGAAACGGGCACTGGCAGCGGAAGCGGGGTGTCAAAAGTGGGATCAGAATCCCTGAGGTCCCTCGCGGGGGTGGTGCAGCCATCGGGAGCGGAATACGGGCTTGGCGTGTTCGACAAGAAGGGGGAACTGTCCCGGGCGGAAGGAGTAGCCGTCTTTCCCGGGGGGGTCGTCGACGTAAGAGGCCTCGGGCCTCACCTGCAGCACGGAGATGTCGATTTTCAGGTATACCAAGAATCCCAGCGTTGAAGAATTCGTTGTTCCGAAATCAAAACATGACATGTGCTTTCCACCCCCGGTCGGATGATGTCTTTGCTACATGCGCCATAGGAGGGTCTTGCAACCAATGGTTAATGTGCTGTCCCCAGATGGCCCTACGCGTTGTCTTCCCGTCAATTCCTAGTGACCGATAAAAACAGGCTGTAAATGCTAGGTTTCTGTCTCGGGAAGCCGTGTAGACGCCAAGAAGTCCCCATGTCTTCCTTCGCGTCGGGATTCCCATATGCTTGACCTTTCATGCCAGTTGACAGTTCAGCCCCGGCAAAGAATTCTTATGGTTGAGCGCTGTTCTTGACGAATCTCGGGTGAAGGGTAGAGAAAACCCCGTTGAGAAGATGTACCAAAAAATCCTTCGGCACCTGCCTTGAACGGCCAAAAACAAATTCGGGTGCTGTATTCATCACGTGGGTTTTGAAGCGTGTGCTCGAAGTGCGTTTGGTACATGTTCGGCAAACCATCCGTGGCTATCTGTCGCACTAAAAAATCTACCGCCGGCAGTGCACCTTGCTGGTTTGCTTGTCACCCTACAAACAAAACATCCACGACATACCAACTGCTGCAAGAGCCTAAACCTACAGAGTCGTGGCGCTGACCTTGCTTCCTCCTCCACCTGTGTCTTTGCCACCTTTCGACCAAACGCGTGCTCAACAGGGCTTCACCGCTCGAAATATCTCACTTTCCGGGGTATCCAGCATCACCGGCCTACACCATCTGGAAGTCCGTCGACTGTTCATCGGCGCCCCCCCCCCTGGAGAAACCACCGACAACAACCATCCCAGCGGCAACGAACAAGCGAACCCTGTGGGTCCGAGTTCTATTGCGATTCTGAAGGGCGATGGAGAGTTGCTGTCGGCTGGTGAGGCGTTTTCCGTCAACCCGGTGACGGGAACGTTGCTGGCACCTCGGTTGGGCCCCCACGAGGTTACGGGGGACGTGGACTTGGTAGGGAACACGATGCGGAATGCTGTGCTCGAGAGCCCGGAGATAAGGTGCGGGTTCGCGGAGCGACGAAATGGTTTTTTTGCGAAGGTGGAAAATATGCACATTTCGCGGGCGAAGACAGAGTGGTGGTGCACAACAGCAGCGGGCACGGGATCATTTTTTCTGCGCCCGCCCGACCTGCTGATCCCGGAATGGACGTTATAGCCTCTGTGTGGAGGGTGACGACTAGAGGGTATGCATGCAACAAGAGGTTGACTGCATGTAGTCAGGCACAATTGGCGTGCATTATTCTCGGCTGCTTTCCCACTAAGACCCGGGGAGTCCTTCGGCCTTGGTTTTCGAAGAATTACCTCAGTTCTCATTTAACGTACCTGACATCATCGCCAAAATTTTAACACCGGATGTAGTCAGCGATGCACAGGAACGAAGCGTCTTCCGCGATATACAAAATGCATACACTGCTGAATGGAGAGGTGGGCAAACGACCTGTTTTCCATCCCTGACCTTCAGCGGTGATTCCAATATACGAGAGAACTGTACTCGTCAGCGCTGCCGTTGTTCCCTACACAGGGTTATCCCTTACTCGGCTGTTTGGAGCTACTCCCATCTGCCACTGCAACACCGTGGGGATGAGGAAATATTGTAGGGATGCGCAGGCAACATGACGAATGCATCGATCCCCTGCATCCGCGAGACAAACCTCAAGAATACCACGCCCTACACAAGACCCTCCGCCGTTTCGTCGTATTCGAAACCACAGGGGAACTATTTCCAGCCTCGACGCCAGCAACCTGAAGGTGTCCGTCCAAGCGTCCGTGTCGAGAGGTCATCTGGCTGTTTTCTCTTCCCAGACCTCCGAAGACGCAGATGGCAGTATCGGCAGTAGTGGTAAGGCTTTGGGACTGGCGTCGGGTGGTGGAGGGTTGGCCTGGCAAGACGGTGCTCTTCAAGATGTCAGGCTCGGCGGCACGACGACTCTAGAGGGAAACTTGGACCTGGGAGGCCACCGTCTGCTAAACTTCGACTATGAGACTCCGGACCTTGAGCACGTCGATGTGAGCCGTCGTTGTTGCCGTTCCGATGCTGATACTGTCGTGGGCTGCTGCTCTGATTATGTAGTTGTAGTTGGTGATGTCGCGGAAATGCTTCCACTTTATACGGGACTCTTTCCCTCTATCCTACTTGCGCGCTCGACGATCTGAAGTCTCGTCAGAATGGGTATGGGCTGTGAAGGAGATATATCGTAAACATGGTCAGATAATACAGCAATAGAAGGAAACCAATGTTCAGCCGCATGACCATCCTCTTCCAGTATTCTCCCCCCCCCCCCTGTTGCAGTCACCAATCGTTCCCTCTGGCGTTTGGACCACTTCGCCTCCATCCCTTTTCCCCTATCTCTTCGTGGTATGCGTTTCCCTTCAACCGTACCCTAGGAGCTCACTATTCGCAGGACCCTGAAACTCGACAAGCACAGCAACGCTCATCCTCTGGGCGAAATTCTAGTCGTCAGCGACGGCGGCAGCGTGGCCCCAGCCGACCCAGCCAACCTAAGCATCAAGGCCTCATCGGCATCGATAGCCCACCTGACCAGCGTCGAACAGCTCACATGCCAAGGGCACGTTGAGATCAACGGAGAAACTTTCATCGCTGGGGGCGTTTCGATAGACGGGGAGGTTGGGCTGTCGGCGGGGTTGGATGCCCGAGGTACCGGCGTCAAGAACGCCCGCTTGCAGAACGCGACCTTCGAAGGTGCCATTGCGGGGGACGTTGATGTTGACGGGCGCGTCAAAATTGGCACTTTGAAGAAGAAGAAGGAGGAGAAGAAGAAGAAGGGTGCGCAGGCTGTGGTTGTAGTTGGAGATGAAGGCGAGCTGAGGGCCGCCGAAGGAATGGAGTTCAACGACGAGGGAGGTGTTTTCGTCACGGAAATGATTTCAGGTCACAAGGTAGGGAATTCTCATGTGTTTTCACGAGAGGTTTCCTCGAGCAAGCAGCGCCATCGACGACCATGTGGTATGCACTCCACCATTGTTTGCAGTGGCCTCCAACGCCGTGATCGTTGCCCCAAGTTCGGCCCCGACCCCTAGGCCCCAAATACTACGAAATGTCCATAGTTCGCTTGACCCATCCCAACACCCCGTCGCTCAGGTTACCGGCACCGTTGACTTTGGAGGCGAGGCACTTCTCTCCCCCGGTCTGAACTTCACAATGGGAGGCGGCGTGTCTGGTCTCCCATCCCTATCGGTCGGGGATGGGGGGCTTAGCGTTGACGGAGTGCTTAGCACGGCCTCGGACGTGATGATAGAGGGCTCGGTTACTGTTTCAGGTGCCGTCATGGGCCGCGGGCCGTATATGGATACGTCCGATGCGCGGATGAAGATGGAGGTCAAGGATATCTCGGCTTCGGACGCGATGGCCGTCATGAAGGGTTTGCGGTGAGACTACGCGAGTGGAGTTGGAGACAGGTCGGGGTCCATTTTTCAGCGGGTCAACTGGGAGCAAATCTGATTGTACCTCGGACACCGACCCACCACTTGTGTGTTTTCGCGTCTGTGCATGCTCAACCCCCCCCATCTTGGCAATATTCAACAACAGGGCAGTGACGTATGTACTGAAACCCGAGGCCTTGCTGGCATCGAAAGCCAGAAACTCTCAGACGAGGACTCACGGAGATCGTCGCCAACACGGCTTTATCGCACAGGAGGTTGAACAGGTGGCTCCGGAGGTCGTTGCCGAAGACAGCAACGGTTACAAAACCGTCGCTTACTCCCGCCTGGTACCGACGCTCGCCACCGCGTTGTCCGCAGCGCTTGACCGTCTCGACAGACTCGAAGAAGCACCTGCGTCGACCTCATTACCGGCAAGCACAATCACTGCGGATGAGGCCTACGAAGCATCTGCAAGGAAAGTTGCTGCCGGGAGGTTGTCGAGTGCCATGGCCGCTAGTGGAAGTGCGTACGGTGGCAGCAGTGCTGATATTGTTGGCAGACGCCCTGCCGTTAGCCCACAACGCCACAAGTCGCTGGATGCTGTTTTTCATGAAGAGGGCCATGTCGGACAGCTTGGTTCGAAGCCGGCAGTCTCGGATCTCATACAGCTATCGGAGGAGAATAATGCGCTGCGAGTGCGGGTTGAGGAGATGGAGAAGAGAATCGCTGACCTCGAGCGCGGTCTTGCTGGTGTTGCTAACCTCGGGTGGCCACATGAGAGTTAGCGATGGCCATCAAGCCGCAGAAGAAGCAACGTCGTCGGCAATGAACGCTAGAATGTAGCGTTGCGAAGTGTCTCAATGCGCACACGTCTTGGGCATCAACAGGCCGGGGAAGCCCTTCCCAGACTCTGAAATCCGCCTGTTTTCTCCTCACAGAACAGAGGCAGCCCATCGTTCGTCGCAAGTGTGTGTCGGTGTGCACACGTCCAAAAACATTGGCAATACACAACGTGTCACATGACAAAGCGTACTGAGTGCGAGGGCGTATGTAATTCTAAACCTTGTCGCATGGCTGCGCCTTAGAAGTATGCTTGCCATCGTGCATCTATAATGGTGGACGTTATCCACCTGGTGTTGACGTTTGTGCGTGCGGGTGTCTAAATAGCACACCCCAAACTTGAACTGATACATACCGCATGGCCGCGTTTAGAGTGGCACCTTGCAGACATGCCATTGTACCTCTGGGGATCAAGAAAGAACGGAAAGAGCAAAAGAAAGAGGGTTCGTGATGTTGGGCATATGAACTTCTCGGGATGATATTGAATAGTGGACCGACAGGTAGCGTGTTGCACTCATCGCGTTCCTCGAATCACCAGCGCGATGCTGATCGAGCGCCCGGGTTATGTCACGTGACCTACATTAAGCTTCGCTTTGCTGCGATATCGTGTTCTGTCTCTGGAGAGGAAGAAAATACCTCACAAGAAGTGAATGTTTCATTCACTGTTCAGAGTTCAGAACACTGGATGGGTCTATCACAACAAGTTATGGATATCTTATGCCGCAATGTCCCTTTCAGTGTATTAGGCAACCGCAACAGCCACAGCGATCCTGCCTTACAGGTTGCGAGAGGAGGTAGATCATTGGCTACAGTAATCAGGGGGGCGGTAGTTGCGGAGGAATGAGTGCCGGAGCTAATCTGTCGTCTACTTTTGTATGTAATCATGTCGGTAATTATTTGCATCATGGAAACGGCACCGATTTTGTTCTCCTTGGCCCTTGGGAAGACGCCCAGGAAAACACCACCATGGTCGATCTCGCAATGGAAATCCCCGGGAAAGACTGTTCATCAGCCAGGGCTACACGGGAGGAAGGTAAAGGCTGAAGTATAGCAAGGCATGGGGCGAGATTCAGACGACGAGGCGCATCAATCGTGTGATCATACGGGAGGGGATTGGGAACAACGAGATTCCATTCCACACGGCTTGCCGGGGTACTTCATGCTAAGTTGTAGCTGGCCCGACCCTTCCTCGCCGTACCCAGGTGCAATCCTGAACAATGGCTATATAACAAAATAACCACATCATATCAGGGGCAACGAGAGGGAGCGGATAGGCGAAAATAACGCAAGGGGGATACATAGGCTGGTATTCTTGCCACTTCCTCAATCACATGTAGACCGGTGAATCTCGCTACACGTTCTGCCATGTTCTCGGCTTCAGCCGTGACCTCTAACTGGATATTTTCACGCTTCTTCCCCTGGGTCTCCCCCCCAACCCGTTCGGTGGTCGTGTATGTCTTGTGTTCGGCTATTTGCTGTCCCGATTTTCCTACTTATTAGCCTGCTGGCCTTCCTCCTAAGACACACGACCATGAACCTCTCTGCTGCCCGAGCCCCCCCCATGACGAGACCCCGCGGCGCGACCACCACCTATTGCTGAGGAGGATACACCACCTACGAGTTGTCGGTTACCGTCATATACGCGGCAAACATCGGTTATCCCTGATGCCCAGCCAGACCCTGACAATGGTCAGACGCCACCGCAAGGAAGCCACCGCCCGGCTGGGGCGACTACCGTTTGCTAGACCACGGGTCAGACAACCCGACAGACGCCTCCCGAAGCGGCTGATGGACGGAAGACTCATGAAAGGGAAGGGTCCAGGGGTAATTCGTACAGAACCAGCGGAAGTGCCTGAGAGACGATCTCCAAGCGTTCGCCACTACAGTGGAAGCAACGGACGATGACAACAAAACGTTCCGAGTCCCTCGCGCCATCTGAACTCTCGCGGTAGGAGGAATACCTTGGTACATGCATCCGTGCAGTAGAGCCTCGATCGCCTCTGCTTCCAAAAGTCTTTTGATCTCCAACGTGAAGAGCTCTTGGCAGTACTTTCGGATACACGCCCAAACGGCTCTGCTCTCACGGTTGATCTCCCGCCTGAGCTCATCATCTTATCTGACACGGCCAAGGTGTTGGAATTCCACTGTCTCGGGGTACCTCTGTCTCGCTGCTTCGATCGTCAGTGGTGCCTGACGGTGGTGGAGGTGGCGCCTCCACCGTCGGCTTCTTTTCCGGCGCCCGCATCAGCAGAAGCTCTGTCTTCTTCTCCATCACTGGCACCCCAAAGGCTCCAAACATTTACAGAGCCATGTGGTCACTATCCTCGCCAGTCCTTCCGACGATCTCGACGCGAGGCCGGCGTCGTCAGCGTTCAACATTGCCCAAACCGCGTGTGGTCCTTGTTCCAGCGGTATTGTTGCCCTCGTCCTCACCCCAGTCTCCTCGACGTGTACCAGATCCCTGGGAATGACGTCATCTCATCTAGGCCATACCGCACAACAATGACCTCGATCGCCCTCGCGGCGAAAAGAGATTGGGTGTAATTATCTGAGACGCATGAGACGTAACGGTTATAGTTCAAAGCACGTCTTCTGACAGAAAAGAGACAGACACACATACCGTAGACTATGCTACACAGTCTACGTGTACATCCACCGAGCGCGCGAGCTTCGCCACTACACCACCATTCACTGCTACCATTAATAGGGGTAAGAGAAATTCGGAAAACGTTTCGCGTGAAGATTGAGATGTGGATGGAAAAAGCTTTGACATTCAGATCTTAAGGCTCCGGTTCTGGGAACGGACCTATACATACATAGGGGAGGAACATCAGCTCTAACACTGAAAAGGGGGGCTTTCCGGGTCAGAAATATTGGGACCCGGCGCCGATTGTTCTTGAATCTCACGTTGCTTTCAGGAGACGAACTTCAAACATGCACAGCAGCAGCAGTAGTGTCTGGCGAAAAGTCAATGTTATTTAGGCATAGCAAGCTATTGGTATTTTTGTTGCCGCCCTTAGTACCAACCCTCACGTGTTTTCAGCGGTTCAACGCCGAAGCCTGATCTCCACAACACATTTATTTCCTCAAAATGAACTTAAAATCAGATCTAGACTAGAGAGGTCGTCCATATCCCGAAGCTCGCATTCCACATGTAAAGTTGTACTTTATATGTATTACTACTGCTGTACCTCAGTGGTATGCATGCATGTAGTTCAAGGAGTGTGAAGTACAGTAAATCGCCTCACATCCATCCATCAAGCACCTGCCTGGCTGGTCAGGTTTCACCATGCAACAGCTAGCTGCAAAATCTAACGGTATATACATGGCACACTGCTGTGGCTCTCACGCATCAACAAGGTGCTGCTGAGGTCGGCTGCGTCCTTGCTAGCGCCACCAGCGTCTCCAAACGTAATCATCTTTCATCTCTCTCGAATGTTGTCGGGAATGGCGGGTGTCTCCAAGGCCAAGGCTTCTACAGCAGCAGCACTCTGCCGGCAGCGGCATGCATGCACGTGAAGCGCGCGAAGCGGCGCGATCAAACATCGAGTATGATTCTGCGGACCCTCTGATGAGCACTCCCCTATATCTACAAGAATGCCTCGAAAAATCACTCCGGCGTGCCCCCCGGAGCTAACGATCTGGTTCTGTGCCTCCACCTATGCTTCGGCACTCAAGTGACATCCCCAAGACAAGTGCCACAGCCTTCTATCGAGCTTCTCTGTCACCAATCGAAGGAGAGCGCACCAGAGATTTCAAGAAGGAAAAGAGACGCAAACCTGACATACGCTGGACATCCAGAAAAACACAACACACCAACAGCACAGAGGTCACACCGACTGCTGTGACCTGCCGCGCTGAACATGGGGCTCACAACGTCGTCTGAGGCTATTGGGCGTAAGATCATTGATGGCATGTAGTGGTCTCAACTGTTTGTTGTTGCACAGTTTTGTTTTCCCTCGTCACACAAGATCTCGACTTGAAAAGTCTAACGATTGTTTTGTGTACATGCGGCTTCGAGGATGCGATGTGCCGGCTGTCGGCTACTACTACATCCTCGCTTAGATTTGAGTGTACATTGATGCAGGATGACAGCCAACGCTGGAATCCCCCCCCCGGAGTGTTGCCAATGCGCTGCTTGTTTGTTCTGTTCACGGATACGTATTCGCTGTTTCACTACTACTGCTGCACGACGTGGCTATAGGGTCCATCTCCTCGCCCATCCTGTGTTCTTGTATTGTGTATGTACCTCAGGCCATATGAACCAGGTCAGCGCAGACGCAACTGAGGACCAAGCTGACTCTCACTTGCCGTCATCGAATGTGAGAAAAGTTCTTCGTGATAGCAACGTGACAGCACAGGCGTGCAGCCTTTACCTTTGGCCTCTTGGTAATTCCAAGCAATTTTCTCCGTTTCCGGACAACTCCGTCCGGAATAATAAAAAAAAGTGCAGACTTTAGCTGTTGTACCAGAACGAATTAGAAGGTACGGGTACAAGTGCTGGGAGACTGGCAATCGGTTCACAATCTCAAACCAAGATATTTTGAGGCCAACCAATCGAACGATCTTCCGCTTCAGAAAGTGTTGGTGTTCGAAGCCAAGGTAGAGGACATCATGGATCAGCGACACGGCACGCCCAGATCTGTTTCTGGCACCCTGCATCCGGAAGACTGCAGCGGCGGCCCCAAAACTTGGGTCGGTCCATGCCATTCACGGCTGCACGCGCGGTCACAGACCCAATCTCTGGAATTGCGGGTTTACAGCAGAACCTCACACCGCCGGCCGACGTCGACGACCAGCGGTTTGGGGCATCGGGTCTGTGATGGCGCGTACAGCAGGGTCGTGTTATGCTATCGATCACATGTGGACATTTGGATCCAGGTTTGGGGACTTTTCGGAACGCGACTTCTGCCTTCGATAGCACGC
Organism: Ectocarpus siliculosus; assembly: GCA_000310025.1. Classification (NCBI taxonomy): domain Eukaryota; class Phaeophyceae; order Ectocarpales; family Ectocarpaceae; genus Ectocarpus; species Ectocarpus siliculosus. The sequence continues at coordinate 2,723,946 of FN649750.1, read as the reverse complement.
CCCCAGAGCCCCAGAGACAGATCTGGGCGTTCCAATGCGCATGTCGATGTTCCATGATACTAGACGCGTCGGTACATTACGCGTTACGTGTTGGGCTCGCTAGACATCGGTGGTGCACGTGATGGCTACTCAAAAGTCGCTGGCTCTATTCCACGGGTCGCGAATCCGAAACAAAAAAGCCTTCGCAGGATTTGCAAAATATTTCATTCATCCGCCCAAGAGCGAACCAATTATTTTATAACGCGTGCTCAAACCACACACCACACGTTCCACACACCATGAGCAATGCCGTACAAAACACAAGATGGAGAGAGAGAGCAAGGGCAGCGGGTTACAGCAGTACGATCTGCGGCAAGGACGTCGCTACCCTATCACATGTGTGCCTGGGGACTCTCCAGGCCAACTGCTGTACAGCAGACAACACGGACAAATATAGAACGGGCCTGGAGAGAAGAAACGTCAAAATCGGGTCGAGCCTCAATTTTCTTGTTCTCGCCCGAAGGACCATCCGAAGTCCGCCTATTTGTTAAAAGGGGTTTCTTAATTCCTTTGGGCTGTCGCATCGTCCTGCTGCTCATATTTTCTTAATTTCTTATTTCTGGCAAAGATCTGGCGAAGAAAACCGCAACACACCAAGCCTTGATGCAGCATTTAATCGACAGCGGGGTTGTTGCGAACATCGATTGGGGTTGTCGCCCTCCTGAACTTCCTGACTCCCGCGATTTGTGGCAGTACTACAGTATGTATGTACAGTAGTACAGCAGCAGTGGGTAGCGCAGCCCGCGGCGGCGATGGTGCACGGGGGGCGCCGCAAAAATATCCACTCCCCCCCCACCAAAAAATTACATGAGCTAGGTAGTGGGGTGAGAGCATGGAGCAGGGACGTTTCTTATTGGACACGCTTCCCCAGCTGCCCGTTGTTTCTTGAGTTTCGGGGGATCGCACGATTGTGTTTTTTATTGGGATGTTTCTTAAGTTGTGGCCGAGATTGAGCTGGTTTCTTAGCCCTTTCCCCCTATTTTTCGTCAACATTTGAGCTTTCTTTTCTTGACAGAATTTTCGTAATTGCGGGCCCGTTCTGTAGGGAACGATACCGGCTTCAAGTAATTCCCGATTACCCGCCGGGGTATTTCGCAAGAGGAAATGTTGATTTACTACCCGCCGAAAAGCATCCAGTTGAAAAACACAGCAGCAGTCTGTGTTTCAGCAGTAGGAGGATCTGCAGCAACGGCACCGCGAGACGCGAGAGCGCACGCGAAGAGTAACGGCAAAAACAATCGTTTCCCCGCAAATTGATGCGAAGTTTCTTCCAATTTGTTTCTACCGAAACCAATGTTGGCATTACTGGAGGTAGGTTGAGATATACAACGATACAACCACGATAGCAGTAGCCATGCTCTCTTGCGTCGTCCCCGGGAGGCAAGCGCACCTATCCTCCGAAGAGGAGCCTTGTATTCTTTACCGACTTGGCTCCGAAATACAATGCGTTTAAACGCAGTCGACTTGTTCAAGCACCCGCGGCATCTCCTGTGTTGTGTTGAATATAGAGTTTTCGATTTTTTACTTAATGAGGGAGACAAGTGTATGGAATAGACAAGTCCCATTTCAGATGCATCCAGCACTTTTAACATCGGAAAATTCACATCGATGTTCGAAAAATCTAAATATAGTTCGTTACAAAGATCGCAATGATTTATCTCAGAAAAACTAGGAGGAATGTGCAGACCATGCAGCGGGGATAGGAAGAAGGATCGTAAGAGCAAGGAGATTAGGGAAAACGCAGTTAATTCCAAATACTGACAATGGTATCAAGTCCCTCCACAGACACCTGTCAGACCGATGGTTCAAGGCTCAGACGCAGAACTACAACGTCGAGCGATGTGTTGAGCGCCGAATAATCGTTGCAATTCACGCCCCACGTAACGAAACGTCCTCCCGCAATTTACTGCGAAGAACGCATATGGCATGATCCCGTTCATGTCACCGTCAGTAGTCTGCTTACGGTTTGCGTTCTTCTTGTTGCCAAAGTGTTCTACGTGGAGTTCCACTCTTCTCAGATCTTGAAGGCCCATGTTTCTGTAATGCAGGGGGTATCAGTGGCAAAGGAAGCCGAACCCGTTGATAGCAGCGCGACTATCGCAGTGTCTGCACCATCGGAGACTGTCCGAAACCGAAAATGTGAGCAAGACGAAGACAGGCCGACTGTGCAGCAAAAGGCAAAGAAGCGGAAAATAAAGACCGGATCAAAACGTGCCTCGTCAAAGAAGGCGAAGCCCGTGAAGAAGGAGACGACCGTCCAACACGGTGTACAGGAAGGGGAGTTGCTGGAGGAGTCGACGACTGTGGGACTTAAGGGAACCGCCAAGATCAACCCCCACAGGGCCAAGATCCTGGTTGGCAAGCAAGCCCTGGCTGCCATTAAGGAGGGAACAAGTGAGATATACATGCGAAAGAGCATTTTTGTTGGCAGGTGGCCATGTGCTGCTTTGAACCTTTAGATTGAACGCTGGAGCTGTCAGGTTAAAGAGATGGCATTCCGCTGATTTCGGACGAACCACGTTCTTGCTGAAATTTAAGAGTTCTTTTTGAGGGGTTCGCGGCTATCTAACATATCTATGAGACCCAATATCCGAATCATGAGTTGGCTAACAAACCCTGGCCTTGATCGTGAGACTATTTTGTGAAGGATCTAGACGTGACGCTCTGCTAAATCGCATTGACCATCCAAGCGAAACCCACAAAGGGCAAGATTCCAAACCAGAGGCTGCCTGTAGAAGAATGTGAAAGTGAGCAATAATCATCGTGCCATCGAAGAATACTAAAGCGGCAGGGACTGAGTGTGCAATGGGGCATCCATGGTAGGTCCCATCACGCCTCGCAATTCGATTGCATCCCTTTTCTCTTATGACGGACGCGAAGCTTCGTTTGTCCGCTTCACTCAGGCACACACCCTCAATCACGTGCAAGACCCGAATTGCTTAGTTGTGTCTTGAGACACTTTCCTCCTGTCAATCGTGTTGGGCCCCAACGGAATCGACACGAAAATGGCCAATGTTTCCGATGAGAAATTGTCAAGAGAAAAGGACGGTCTGGGAACCCCACAGTTGTAGGTGGGGAACGACGCCCTTATGCTTCACGGCGTGTTGCCCGATTAAGCTCGCCGATCATGCCAGTGTTCGTGTCGCCCTCTACGCGTACGCCCCGTTGTTCCTATTTTCGCGTTGTTCGCACATCTCGAACTCCCGTATGCTTATCCTTGGACCCTCTCGATAGGAATATTTATCAAGAGCGGAGAAGGCAACGGCGGAGACACATGGTGGGACAGCGGAATCGTCCAGAAGGTGCGTGTGATCTCTCTTCAGGGCAGCAGGGGCTGGTGATGACGTGCATGGTTGGGTCGATATGAATGTTCTTGTTATGTTTCAAGCTTTATACAACGCCGTTGCGGATCGCACCACAGCCAGCTCTATGATAACCCCTACAAGGCTGGAGGTCCTCGTCAGCTCTCTTGACCACACACCCGTCATTGCCGTTCGCCCCGGTGGTCTAGTTGGTTCCTCGAAACCTTCTAGAGGTCAAGTCAGGGGCTCGAATCCCGGCGTAAGCGAGCTTTTCTTGCAAAGTGGGTTTTTCTCTCCTTCCGCTCCTGGCCTAGTGGATAGCGCTAGTTCGTGTGTACACAGAGGGAAGAGAGTGCTGAACTCTTCTCGCATTTTATTAAAAATCGAAGGCAAAGTACCGCAGGAGGGGAGGGTAGAGAGGGGCTCTTCTGTGTGACCACGGGTTGGAGTAAACGGCACTAGTTCTGTGAGCGCTGGTTTGAAGTGAAGACAATATATATATATATATTTGGGGGATTGTGAGGGTTTCAACATTCACCAAAGTTCGCGGTCCGTTGCCCGTGTGGTGTAGGGTCCTCGAGCATGCTCAACCGCCGTGGTTTGCGCTCTGTGGCCACAGCAGCAAGTCTCGGCACTTTAATCATACTGGTCTCTCAGTCGTATATTCTCTTTTAGCGCATGTGAGCCTGCTATAACAAGAGCTACGCTGATTGCGCGAACAATCACATGCGCCGTAGCGTTTCTCCACGGGAGAGGTCTCCGTCACGAATCTACATCGTATTTCCATTGCAAGGACAAGGATCCATTCCATGGTTTTTCATCTATGTGGCATTGGCGGTTTGCCCCATAAGTGAGGCCTCAGATGCCGCTCCTCTGCTTCTTACAGTGCTTTCGAACTGTTGTATATTTGTTTGTCAACGACGAGGTTCTCGCTAGGAATGGCCAGTACCCCCGCTCTGTAAGTTTAATTCGCACCATCTTCTCGACGACTCGAACCAATGGAGCAGTTCAATAGATGCTGTCAGCGTTCATTTGGGGCGATGCTTTATTTGCACGCTCCAAGTTGTTTAGTGAGTCAGCAGTACGTTTGTCAAACAGGACTGCTGTACCCCGATCTTGACGTTCGTGTTTTCGTCGATGAAATACGTTACTTCATCAACACGGTGTGCTGACCTTGCGATAGGAGCAGCGAAGGTTTTGCTTTATGCTGGTTGTTGTACGTGAACTGCGTCGTCTGCAATGTGGTATCGATGGTGTCGAAGCACCATGGGACGTTCTCACTTTCATCTGACACATGCTGCCTCCGGCATGGTGGACCGTCTTGCAACGCTTTGCTATCTCTCGGTATTCGGATCTTCGCCAGATCCACGAGCGTGGCAAACCGTACGAGGTCGAGTGGCAAAAGATGAACAACAGGGGCGAGGAGGTTCGTTTTGAGTCTGCGACAGTGTTTGACAATAACCTTCGAAGGGTTTCTACGTACTCTGTGCGATCGTATACGAACATGTGATTTTTTTTTTTTAATTCCCCCACGTTTGTGACTAAGCGTGTTGACGATGTCGACGGTAGCTTGTCCTATATCTTCGATACTCTTGTATGATGGATTTCGCCAACTTTGACGACGTGTACGTGTATGACGCTCAAACCGAAAGTTGGAGCCGGCGTCCACCGTGACGAACAGGGTTCATCCACTCTGTAGCGTAGTCCACCGCATTCATTCGAATACAAACGTTTCCCGTAGAAACGCCACCTCGTGACTCTTTGCTAACATTGGGGCGTGCCGGCGCTTCATTCACTTTAGTGACCTGGGGCTCGGGAGGTTAGTAAGACAACGCTTGCCACGCCCCCAAGGGCTAAGAATTCTCCAACAAGAGTTTTTAGATTCCCTCAACGCACTCTCGTAACCACAGGTCGACACTGACGTTGAGAGGCGTATCATTCTGCCGGTAACGTACAGCCTCGCCGGAGTGGCGGCCGAGGCGATCAAGGGAGTCGAGTTGGGGACCGAAGCGGCCGCCTCCGTGATGCAGAACGTCCTCGCTAAGGCTCGGCTCGGGTCCTGGTGCATTAGCCACCCCGAGGAACCGTGGGGTATGCTTGATCCCTTCGGGGAGGACTCTACCCCGAACCCCGTTTCAGAGGTCACAAGGCCACCCGTCGAATTGAGTGAAACGTCCTCCTAAGATAACAGACCAAACCTGGTTTTCGTGGGTTGAATACGATCTACGGAGTGTTGCGGTTCTACCATGTTCGGTGAGGGTAGCTGGGTTCGGTTGAGGAAACCTTCACGCGCTGGGATCCCTCACTCGCAAAACCATGGTTTCATAGCGAACGGGATTGCATTGGTACGGGAGGTTGATGCGATGTTTTTTTTTCGATGAAATGTTCCATCCGGTGAAAAGTCCTTCGTACTACTACCGCAGGGCTCTCTCGGCGTGCTAGATGTTTCCGGGTTAGGCCATTGGAGTTCCCCGGTCCTCTCCTCCTCTAGAACACGCCCCAGAGGGTGTACAGCGATTGGCATTTTGGAAAGAGAGCGAGGGCATGTTACGTTCGGCCCAAGGCTGCAATCGACGCTTGGACGCCGTTCTAGCCTGCCTGGCTGACTAGTGATGCTCGTGCAAGATGGGCTGTCATCCGTACCACAGTAACTGATTTTCCTCACCAGGAGGTGGCGATAGAAGAATTCGGTCAGTGAGGAACGATTTATACGCAATGTTTTGGCGATCTTACTTGGATGCGGCAACCCCGCCGGGGGGTCGATCGCGTAACTGTCTGGGAGAGGGGGCTCAAGGATTTCATCGGCTCCTCGAGTTTATCGGGTTGCAAGGACAGGATGCGTGGGAATCTGGAGGAAAATGTAGTATTTTTTGTTTAAGGGTCTATTGGTAATGGGTAAGGGAAGCGATATTTTGATCTTTTGGCCAATGACGGCTCGGGCACGGACGCCCATTCTCGAGGCGTGAATAATCCAACCCTACGCTAAATATGTGTGGAATATATTCTTGATTGTAGTATTATCGATGTGCGATTGGCAGCTCGGGCACCAGCCGGCCTGTACGGTCCTCTGAGGCACACGTTGTTTTAGCCAATAGACTGTCTTCAAGCATTGCGACGTTCGTCTCGGTAGTGCGAATCTGCGCTTGCGTGTACAATAAGTGGTGTTATCAAGCGAGGAAAATATGCTGCCGAGTAGTAGGCGGTAGCAGAAGATAACGGGGTACTTCGTACTTCTATTATAGACTGGTAAAAGAGTCATTGTTGTGTCGGATGCGGATGCGTTTCGTCTTTGAAGGCTGTGGCAGTGGTGCATGTATGATGCTGGAGCGGGACACAATGTTGAACCCTATCCTCGGCCCAACTCGGTTTCTCACCGACGGCGGTGTCCAAGACTTGCGGACGGTTGCGTCACAGGCCTCCTGAACATTCGGCTGTAGGAACACCGGGAAAAAAGTGGTACATCATTCGGGCACCCGGGTGGCGGATCAGCTTCAGTAGCTCAGGCAGCATGTAATTTAGTTCGTCCACACATCGGCTTTATATTTAGTCTAGTCTACAAACCAGATACTCCGTAGTTATTTATGTTGACCCTTCTTGTACGTGGTCGAGGGTTTGGTCTCTCCGGGAGTGAAAACTCCGCAGAAAAAGGCACAGCAGTAGTACTGAATAGAAGGGATTGCCGGACTTTCTCACGCAATAAACTTTATGTTGGAGAGCACCCGCCGCAAAGGGAGGAATTGATCGGGCGGAGAACCACCCTATCTTGGTGTGGTTGTTATCCTCGCATTACACTACAACAACAAAAAAAGAGGAAGGTTTGTTCGTCGAAGCAGATAGAATAAACTGGTGTTTATTTTGTAAGAGTCGAATTAGAATTTGGCTTCATTTTCTACCGGAAACCCAGGGTCACGGTGTTTGGAATTATTCCCAAGCTCTAGCTTGGGTCTCAGTCGATCAAAAGTCTTTTTTTTCCGTCTGTGGAGTTTTCAGTAGCATAGCGGACCCCTTGCCCGACCGGGTCGAAAAGGCCGATCTCAGCCCACACTGCGAACCTCCGAGAACTACCAGCAGTTCTGGGTAGCTGAGACGATTTCAAGACCTCTCACAGTCGTTTGAGCATCTATCGCTTGCTGTGGGGCGATAACCAGTTTCTCCGTCGACAAGAAGATCTGCGTTACATCGTCACATCGGAACGACCAGATTGGTTGACTTGTCGTTGAGGGTCCTCTTTTTATAGATCTTTTTGTATAAGAGTCGTCTTCATTTTTTTCGCCGCCCGCGCCAACCCTTCTTTTTACAGATCTTTTTATATAGAGTCGTCTTCTTTTTTTCGCCGCCCGCCCCAAGCCTTGCTTGCTTCTCTCGTGTCCCGCGCCAAGCCTTGCTTGCTGGCTACGCTTCTCTCGAGATGCTGACCGACCTCAGCACACAGCTGGACATTCTGTGTACATACAGCAGGAGCTGCTTTTGTTCTGTTGTTGCAACTTTCTGCATGGATGGCTCTTTTGTGGTGCGAAAATTAGCATTTATTGTTGTTGTTGATGTGCGGACGAGAGGACGAGAGTGGTAGGCAAAAGCAGTACGTACCTGCAAATCTCCGGCAACTACCAGCAGTTCTGGGGTAGCTGAGACGATTTCAAGACCTCTCACAGTCGTTTGAGCAGCTATCGCTCGCTGTGGGGCGATAACCAGTGATTTTGTGATTTTCTTCCTTAGTCTATAGTGACCGTTGTACACATGCGGTGGCTGCTGTTATGCTCGGAAGATGCTGCAAAGGTCATAAGGTTATCGTCTCTGTCGCTTGGGCTGCACGCCGTGCTCGCGTAGGAGATGCGCATTCCTCATTTTTTCTCTGTGCCGATATCCATGAAGAAAAGCAACGGCAGCACGGTTGAAGATACAGACAACAGACGGTCCGCCATACCCTTTTTTTTTTCTTCTCTTACATGCATGGATGGGTGGTAAAGCATCGCAAGCGTGTTGCTGCCTTACTTACCTTTAGTGTGCTGCGTAGTCGTAATTTGAGCGATAAGGGGTAGATGGCAGGACAACAATCTTATTTGCGTAGTGAGGTTTGACAACTGGTCGTTCGTGGAACGGTGCGCGTCTATCGCGACGGCAAGCGTATTGAGAAAATAGTTCGTCCGTGGTGCTTCTCGTCATCATTTTCTATTTCGTTGTCACTTCAGTCTCCACAGTTAGTTCGGAAACGGCGACTATATTTGGTTTGTTGCGTTTGTTGTTGCTGAGCACACATCGGATGTCGTCGTTCGTTACAGCCTGCGGTGGGCCACAGGGACGAGAGTGAGTGTCTTCGGTTAGGGTCTCGAGAGTTAATTAATGCCTTCTCTACGCTTTCTTCTGTTGATCTACGTAGTAGTAGCACCTGTCTCTCCTTTCTCGCCTATTATCGCCGTTGGGGTCCCAACAACATCGAACGTCAACCGCAATCGTTTTTCTTCTTGCTGAGTAAGAGGCTATTTGTGTAGTACGTACCCGGCTGCTGTATGTGAGGCGATGGGCGCTGCCTCTTTACTTGAAGCAACGGGGGCATGGCCCCTATAATGTTTGCTGCATGCTGTGCTATGTGACAGCTTCCAGCGGTTCAGAGCGGCGACGGTGGTTTTCGTATGCTCTCTTTTGCCACCTCCCTGAAGCCTGTCGCGTCTGGCTCACTTGTCTTTGTCGTCCCTTCTTCTTTTTCTTTTTTTTCTTAACATAGTCTATATTTTATTTTTCCGCTTGCTTTTTGGGGTCCGCCGGTCATCCGCCCACCACCCATTAGTTCAGTTTTAAATGTTGTTGTTGTTGTTGTTGTTGTTGTCTTCGCATTAAAAACCGTTCAGATCTCTCTCTACCCAGTACCTTCATATGTGCGTACTGATCCAACACTTGACGCGGTCGATTCCCGTGGTCACAGGCTAACTTACCCTAAAGAGGTACGCTAAAACAAACTGGCCCCGAAAGGTCCGCAAGTCAATAAAAATCAACGACAGATATTCTTTGGAACGGGGTGTTTACTTGCCATCTCTATGCAAGTTTCACAATTAATTTTGAAGCTTTTCTGAAGCTAGTTGAAACAGTAGTGTCATCGTTCGATATCCGTTCGGTGAGGAATCAATCGCAAATCATGACCCGTCCCCGAGTTGTAGCAGCTTCCGCCTCCTGGGGCCGGCAAGAGTCGGCCTTCACTGCTGTACCTTGTCTGTTTCGCCATGGGAATGGCCGGTTCAAAGCGAAAGAGGGTCCTGCGTGCTGCGCGCCACCACCTTTTTTTTTTTGCGTTTGTTTGTTGTTGTGATTTTCTTCCTGAGTGACCGTTGTTGTACACAACATGCGGCTGCTGCTGTACACATACTTGCGGTTGCTGCAGTATATGCTCGGAATGTGCTGAAAAGAAAGGTCGTAAGGTTATCGTCTCTGTTTTTTTGGGCTGCACGCGTTGCTCGCGTAGGCGATGCGCGTCTCCTACTTTTTTCCAGTGTCGTTGTCGGCAGCACAGTCAGTTGAAGAGACAAACAACAACAGACGGTCCGCCCTTGTTTTGTTTTGCTGCATGCATGGTTGGTATGCATCGGCACGCGTGTTGCTTCCTTGCCTTGAGTCTGCTGCGTAGTCGTAATTTGAGCGATAGGTAAGCTAGATGGCAGCACAATCTTAGATACTACGTAGTGAGGTATGATAACCAACAGCTCGTTCGTGCAGCGGTGCGCATCTATGGCGGACGGCAAGCGTATTGCGATAATAGTTCGTCCGTGGTGCTATGTAGTCGTGCTCTTTTTAGTTCTCACTTCCTACAACAAGATAGTAGTCCACAGCTCGCACACGGCGACTGACTATATTTGTTTGTTGTTGTGCTTGTTTGCTGTTGCTGAGCCGACATCGGATATCGCCGTTCGATACACAACGTGACATCATGTCTGACAGCCTGCGGCGGGCCAGAGGGACGAGAGTGAGTGTCTTCTCGACAGAGTCAATGCCTTCTCTTCTCGAGAGAGTCAATGCCTTCTCTTCTCGAGAGAGTCAATGCCTTGTCTTCTCTCCGCTCTCGTATTTTTGTCTACCTCTCTTTCTCTCTCTCTCGCCTTTCGCCGGTAGGGTCCCAACAACATCGAACGTCAACCAACCGCAGTCGTTTCGCTTTTTGCTGAGTAAGAGGCTACCCGTGCATCCGGCTGCTGCATGTGAAGCGATGGGCGTTATGCCAAGCAATGGACTTGGGCCCTACCTAATATTTGCTCCATATGTAGTGCTATGTGAGAGTTTCCAGCGGTCCGGAGCGAGCGGCGACGGTGCTTTTCTTCTATGCGCTCTTTTGCCTCCTCCCTGAAGCCTGTCGCGTCTGACTCGTTTGTTCTCGCTTCTTTCTTTCTTTTGTTTTTCATGCTTTTGTTTTTTGGGGTCCCCCGGTTCCTGTGTGCTCATCGGGCATCTTCTTGGTGTCTACCTTGATTGTTACCCGCTGCAAAAATCGAAAGCTTCAGACAGGCAACGCGACGATACTCGTCGAGATGCCATACACAATGAATTCATTGCTAATCTGTCTCAGACTCTTTTCTATGATGGAGATGGATTCGTTGTGTCATATTAAGAAGAATAAACATAAAAAAACATCCTGTCGTTACTCTATCGATACCTCACACCCACCCCTACTCACGCCGACGCAGACACAGACAGGCAGA
>FN649750.1:2702537-2712823 GCA_000310025.1 Ectocarpus siliculosus | reverse complement strand
ACATATATCGCCTGCAGTTAAGAAAAAAACTGTTAAGAGAAAGGCTCATCTTTTAAAGAAACATAAGAAAAAAGGGCTAAGAAACACAGCTCAATCACGGCAACAACATAAGAAACGCCCCACCCAATAAGAAACATGATGGTGCGATACCCCCAAGACGTGGGAAACAAGGGATAGCTGGGTGAGGGAGCGTGTCAGTAAGAAACGTCCCACTACTGCTCTTCCGGTGCTCCCACCCCCCTACACTACCTAGCTGAAGAGTGCATGCTTTTTGTAAGGGGGGAGAGTGGTACTGCCACACATCGTGGACAACCACATGGCGTCCGCTGTACGAGTTTTATGACACTCACCACCGCCTCTCTTGAAGGCTTGAAGAAAAGTGGATTGTCCTCAGAGATCAAAAGGCAGAAACGAGAAAAGGCGAAGTAATCAGGAGGATGCGACAATCCAAAGGAGTAAGAAATGCTTTTTAAGAAAATGGACGAATTAGGCTGGTCCTTCGACCCAAAAATAAGGGATTGAAGCTCGACCTGATCTTTTTGGCGCTATCTGTACTGCTGTACATAGTATGGGTGTGTTTAAATAGGAAATTGTATGGCGTCGGGGGGGGCCTTCGTACCCCCCCCCCTCCCGGGGAGGTGTGAAAAAACGTTTTCATGTGCGCCCTTGTGAAGGCAGGTGATTTATTTATCCTCGGCTGAAGCCTAGAATGAATGCTTTTTTTGCTGAGCGCAGAAAGAAAGGTCTCCAGGAGTTTTCATCAATCGTTGGAAGGAAAGCTTTCGCCCTTTGAAGTTGACGGCTTCGCGCGGAGAAACAGACGTCAGCATGAATCCTGCTTTTTCACAAATAAATGTCGCAGGCGAGAGAGTTGCCCAATGCGGCGCTCTGATGTTGTTCGGGCTATGCCGAAGAAGCCGTGGACATACATACATACATGGCTTGTACCGCAAAATCTCACCAAGTGTATGTAGAAGGTGGGTCTCATTTTGCTGAGGGCCACAAAATTTCATGTCCATCAATTACTCTTCTCGGCGGCGAGTTTAAGTTTAATTGTCGCCCACCCGGTCACCGTCGAAACCACCGCAGCTGTAAAAGAGGGTGCCACCGGTTCCTCGTTCAGCTTCCAATGCGCCGTCAACACCGAAGGCTTTTCACGGTCATACCTGACAAAGTTTTGTAGCCGCTGTGCCGAAGGAAATCTTGGCTCCGGCGCAGAAGAAAGGCACGCTGCAGGAGAAAGGTAAGCTGCGCCAGAGATAGGCTGAGGGTCTGCGCTGCCTGCCTGTGCGCGTCTGTAGCTTCAGGATATCGCGTTGTGTAGCAGCGTGTGCTTTTTTCTTAATTAGTATCGCCCATCGCATGAGTGCTGCGAACCCAGGGAGGCATTCGTATCTGTAGTACTCAGACACCCTCGAAGTGGAATAGGGCCCGGTGTAGCTCGTACGCTGGGTGGCGTTTTGCTGAATTCTCTCTTTTCAGACCTTGTCACCGAGCCCCCTGTGTGTGCCACTGCCGACAGCGCGTCGGATGACGACATTCGCGGAGCTGCTGGAGCCTATGGGTCTGGTGGAGAAGTACGTCTCGGAGTTCCGGCAGTGCGGAATCCTGTTTGAGATACACACGTTGTGCGCGCACGCATCCAATACGGGCTCCCACACACTCTTATATATGGATTCACTGTTATAAAAGTGAATATTTGACTGTTATAACAGTGAATTGACTGTTATAACAGTCGGCTCACTCCTATAACAGTCATCGTTATTTCACTGTTATGACAGTCAGTTCACTCACTTTCATAAGAGTCAGCTGACTCTTATGAAAGTGAGGTATCAGTTCACACACTGTTATAACAGTCAGCTGACTCTTATGAAAGTGGGTGCACATTACTAACAGTCAGGTTGGGGACTTTTATAAAAGTGAAACGACTGTCGTGCAAGTCACCTTTAACAGCCAGGCGGTAAAAATGACTTTGATTTTGGAGCAGTTCTGCAGCTCTCATCAAGAAACGGAACGATGGGACGAGCACATAGTTGCCCAAGCGCATCATTGCATCATAGAAATATGCAACTTCAGATTCAGGTTCCAGGCGGATGACGTGACGAAGGTAATTGCGATATGGCGATCCTCGGGCAGGAAAGCCCGTACGTGTAGTGCACCGCATACATAAGACGAACCCCCTGTACAGCCAGAAAGATTCTCACGTGTGTGTACGGCTGGTTCACCTAGGTTCGCACATACCGCCAGCAAGACGTAAAGGGATAAAGGCACACTACACCCCCCGACAACACCTTTGATACCACCGCGGGCCTTCCTCGCGAACAACTGAACTGCTTTGATCAAGTGGCTCACAATCCTCTCGGCGATCAATGTTTGCCACAAGAAATCCTGCTGCACGAAGGATTCCACGATCGAGCACGCTCTACTGAAGAATCCCATCCCCAAGGCCCAGAAGCCCCCCGCCCTCCCCGGCAAGTGTAAGGCGGGTGGCGCCAAGAAGCGGAAGACGGGCAAGAGTTTTTTTTTTTTGTTTGCCCTTTAGCCTAAGCCTAGAGATATCGTCGGCATATTCGTTGTGACTTGGAGAATTGTAGCGGGATGTTCGTTCGTGTTGTAGGCTGGCCTCCTCTAGACTCGGCGCCAATCAACGGCGCGGGAGGGGGGCGGAAGGAACCAGCGAGGGAAGAGAGCAAACGAGAAGAGGCCGACCGTGTCGCACGGCATGTTGCGGATTGAAGCTGACTAGTATTTTTTTTTGTTATTTTCTCTCCCCCCCCCCCCCCTTGCCGTCGCGTTTAGACTGTCTTCGTGGATATTCTGGCCCCTGTGCGAGTTGGTGTTCTCGTCTTTTATTTTAGTTTATTTTGTTTTGTTTTATTTTTTTGACACTTTGATTTTCTTTGATTTTACCTCACATACATAGCGTGTAGAGGGGAGCGGAGGGCTAAAAAATATTTTTGCTTCTGATTGTATTTTGCTCTTGTATTTTACCGCTCTGCTGACCCTTGGGGTCCATTTCATTTTGGTATACCTTTCTAGGTATGTTAACCTGTGACCACGGAAATTGACCGAGTCAAGTGTTGGATTAGTACGGAGAGATTCAGACAGAAAGAGGTCCTGGATAGAGAGACCGGGATGTTTATTTTTATGTGAAGAAAACAACAACAACAACAACAACAACAACAACAACAACAACAACAACATTCGTGTTGACTTGGAGGTTTTTGGTAGCAGCGTGTGATGCGCATTCGCAATGAGAATATCACGTGAGGCTTAGGAGATCTAAGGTCTCAGTGGTTGAGCTTTCGTAGTGATGTCTTGTGCGGGTGTGTGGGGAACAGGTGCTACATCTCGATTGTGCCCAAATCGTTGCGAGCTTGCTTTTTTTATGTGCAACAGCAGGGGGGCGGGATGTTTGCATATTTTGTTTTTCTATTTGATTCTTCACCAACGGCAGAAACTTCTCCAACGGTAGAAACACGGATGTCGTGTAGGCGAGTGCACTCCCTATCGTTTTTAGTGGATGTCGGATAATTTATTTGGAGGAAGGATTCGACGTGTCGTAGTGACTGTACTCGTGGTTGGTGCCCAAGGTGCTTCCGAATGATAATTTCGGCTGGTCGGTTGTGGGGATTGTATTTTTTCCGCTTGATTTCGGCTAACTTTCTTGTCATGTGTGGATTGTTTTTTTTCGGGGGAACGTAACATGTCGTATCGTGCGCGATGATGATCGAGCGACGTTCAGAATGGAGATGCCTGAAGTCGTTAGTCGGCTATCGTAGCGATGTGATACTATCGTGTTTCATGCACTCATATTTGGAGGTTTGTGTTACTTGTATTTTGGGACATTGAAAGAACACCGTGTGTCATGCGATCTGCGGTTAAAGTTAGTGAGGCTCAGAATGGAGGTGCATGAGATCATTGACTGACTGTCGTAGATTGTGTGTTATCATTATGTTCACAAGGAAGGGCGGTTTCTTTTGTGTTGGCGTACTGCATACAAGTATCATATGCCATGCCCCTTGTAGCAGTAAGATCTTTTCATGTTTTGCGTTGACACGGTGTTGAATTGCCTTAGGATATCGGCAGATGTCTGCACTATATATTGTCTGTCCCCGTTTTCTAATGGCTTTATTTAAATCCCACGGAACGGGGGGGGCGATGGAATGAGAATTATTGATGTAAATGCAACGACAGTTGCAAGCGTCATTTTTGTGTTGGGTTTTTGGACGTTATTCTGTCTTTGCAGTCCTGGGTATTTCTGGATGTTGTATGGATTTGGTATGTGCTGATTAGTAAATGGTTGGGGCCTATGTGCTTTCCGAATAATGATTATGTGCTGACCAAGAGGTTGAAAGGTACGGTGTTGTTTGAGGTTGTTGATTCTGATTTGATTAAACGTTTCCGGTATTGTCCGTTGTTCTGCAAGACGCAACGCTGATGTAATGTTGAATCTTGTTGGATATTTTTCCAAGAATATTTCTGGTTTTTTGACGGATTGAGTTTTCTCAAGGGGGTAAGGTAAGTAGGCTCTTGGCGTATGAGGTATATCTTTGATGGTATATTTTTGTATGTTTCAAGTTGCCGTTCCTGGAACGGTACATGCATGTAATTCGCTTGGACGACAGTACCTTTATCCAAGCAGGGGGCTGTTTGTGGTACTTGGGTAAAGATACTGGTCTGGGATGGATTTTTGGGATACGCAGTTGGGGTAGTGGTATGACCATCTGGTATTGCGGGGACCCTTTCACCCTCGCAGAGACCACAACCTAATAACACAAGAGCAAAACAAACTTCAAGGGGCGCCTTCGGAGATTGTCGGCAGCGAGCTAAGCATTAGTCCTAGCGCCAGCACACAAGCAAAACTTTCATCAAAGGACACGCAGTCAACCCTATGTTCATATTATATGACGTCACTTGCGCAAAGGTGGCGAAAGTCACGCACGTGATATGTACCGTGCACTGATCATGCACTTTAATGAAAGTGACGAAATCGTTCGTCACTTGCCTTCACTTTCGTAAAAGTGGCGAAAGTGACGCACGTGATACGTATCGTGCACTGATCATGCACTTTAATGAAAGTGAAGAAATCGTTCGTCACTTGTCTTCACTTTCGTAAAAGTGACGAAAGTCACGCACGTGATAGTATCGTGGACTAGTTCTGCACTTTTATGAAAGTGACGTGTAAGTCACTTTCATAAAAGTATCATTCACTTTCATACCGTGAAATCACTCTCGTAATAGTGATTTGACTGTCTGTGAAAGTGAGTGTGGCTTTCACTTTCATTGTGCGAGGGAGTGACGTTTATAACAGTCAATATCACTTTCGTAAAAGTGACTATCACTTTTATACAAGTGATGTCACTCTTATGAAAGTGTCTATCGCTGTAATAAGAGTGCTCCTCACTTTCATAAGAGTGCTCCTCACCGTTGTAAGAGTGACAGTTCACTATTTCAACAGTGAATCCATTTACACGATAATGTGGGAAGCCCATCCAATACCTGTTGCTTTTTCGTGCGTGTTTGTCGTTTTGGCCAACAGACAGGCACGTTTTGTTGGCTGCACCGCGCAATCACCGCCGCGTACGATTTTCAGGGAGTAGAATTCGAAAAAAAACGAACTCTGTCGCTCTGCCCTACCAACACCGCCTCCCGCCACCAAACAGAACCTGAGCGTTGTCACGAGAGAAGACCTGGCCGAGGTGGTGGGCATGACAGACAGGGTCGACCAGATAAACGTGGAGATGTGCTCCTTGTCTCTGCTCACGGTAAAATGCATGACGGGTGCACCCGTCGTTTCGCCTACCGTTCGAATCCTTTGTTGCGAAGAGCTGCGCTTGTTGTGCTGGTCGGTTTCCTTTTGGTTCGATGCCGGAACACAGGAACAGCAGTACACAATTTTGACTAGATTGTAAAGAAGAAGTAGCTGAAGAAATCTTCAACATGCCAGCCCATTGTTAGGCCTTTCCCCTCTAATAAGCCTACAGAATAACACGTCTGCACGAAAGAGTCAAAGTAGTCCGAGCGACATTTGCCGGTGGTTATCTTCTGCGTCGCGCTGGATGGTACCATGGGGGCTAATCTTGAAGCGATCCCAAGGTTTTCCTCTCCATTGTGTACTCCCGCTCAATGGCTTTTGAACGAATGTTTGGTATCCAACAAAAAAACCACTTGCAGACAATGGGACAGACCAAGCGCTGTTTCCTGGAACCTCCTCCGGAACGTCACTCGGTCGTCGGCTTCAGCGATAGCAACGGCAGCTCTGAGGGGCCGTCGATTGATGGAAAGGCGGCGGGAGAATTAACAGGGGAATTGATTGGAGCACTTGGCGGGTCTTTGATGTTTGTCGCTGCCCTCGGGGGCACATGGCCCACGCCTGTTTTTCTTTGCGGTTGGAGGCGTAAGACTACAAGGGGCAGTTGTAGCAAGCTGCCCTCGGGGGCACATGGCCCACGCCTGTTTTTCTTTGCGGTTGGAGGCATAAGACTACAAGGGGCAGTTGTAGCAAGGGCGCGCGGAGAGCGCGCGTCACCCCAGGTGCGTGAATTTTGAATTTTGTGGTTGGTCCCAAAAGTATGAGCTCTTAACGGACAGTGTTTGTGGTGCTTGGCGCGGGTGGAGCGGTCGGGTCTTCCGTACCGCCGGAGGCACCGTCGACGGCGGCAGCCGCGCCTGGCCGTCGTGTCTCTTTCGCTGGGTTGGCGAAGGGGACGGCCGGGCTGCATGCGCTGCTGACGGGGGTGTTCGGAGTTTCGGCCTGCGGAGGTGGTCTATCTGGAGGGGATGGTGGGGCCGGAAGTTGAACCACTACGACAGTGGTCTTACGTGCTTCTGTATATGTGTTTCTGAGTGTTTCTGAGTGTTTTGATTGTGGCGTTTCTGCTTTTCTCTTGAGTTTTGGGATACGACAGCGCGTGATGCAAACCCACGATGAAGGTCGGGTGAGGCTCAGGCTTGGATATGCCTAAGATCATTGTACGGTCAGGATCACTGTACGGTTATCGTGGTGATGTGTTGTGTCCTGCCAACAAAATAAATGTACATGCCGAATTGTACCGAATTAACGGAGTACTATGAAGTGCTTCAAATAAAGTAGTTAAATAGTACACCGCCCATTTTTCAGGGTGCGCTCTTTCCAGCCAATTCACTCTTCTCTACAGCATGTGTGGTATCTGCTCGCTCTGACACGTTTCGCGATGTGGAGCAAAGGACGCGGACGACTCGTTTGTGAGCCTCTCGATATCGGTGGACCTACCGCTGTGTGTCGGGACACGGCTGGCGAGGAGATTAATACTGTGAGCCGCTGGACTACCCTCCACTCCTATTCTCACGTGAAGAGACGCGATCAACTTCGTGCGGTCTTGGAAGAAAGGCAAACAAAAAACGCATAAAACAGATTCCGGTTGTGTGCCTTTTACATTGTTCAACCGGGATGCAACTCTCCGTGAAGGCACCCCAACTTTTGCGATTTGCTCAGACTACAAACATCCCCCGGGCCTCTCTTTTTCTCATCCCCTCTACCAACCAAGCCTCACTTGCTCGATCCACATCCGAAGCTCGTATCTACGCTTTTTACGACACAAATGCAGGCAGGGAAAACTGTCGCTCCCATGAACAACGATACTTGCGACAATATTCTACGACACGGATTCAGACAAAAAATCATACAAAAAAATGACCAGTATAGAGCATTCCCCGCTCAGACCCACACACGGCGATTGTCAACCGATACTGTAAGAACCCTACGCACACCTTTCTCATGCCCCTCGCCCCCAAAGATTTAACACCACCGCCACAAGATCTATAACGAAAGACGAAAACACTTCCAACAACCACCCGCCTCCCCCTTCGTCGACAAAAACCTACAACAAGAGGCCCACCCAACCCTGACCATCGCCCCTGCTGCCGTCTCTTCCTGGACGGGACGGCGTGTTCCGCTGCCAAGCTTAGCTCTTGCTCGCGCCGTTGGCAAGGTAGTATGTCATCAGCGTCGAAGTGGAAGGGTTGAAGCCCTCGCTCACGTCTCCTCCCGAAGTACGGGCGGTGGACAGGGCCGTGCGCACCTTCGCCGCCGCGTTTTTTTTTTTTTTTTCCATTCGTACACGAAACATGCAGCAGGGGGGGGGTGGGAGACGTCGTGTCAGGAACAGGATAGGACAGGCGGGTCTTCGACTTCGTCGACTTACTCGGTCTTCCTGCGGACTATTGTAGATGGAAACGACCGAAAACTTTCGCGCACCACCCACCCGGACCACAGGTATGTCTCGGGAAGCTTGTTGGTACAACTTAACTCGCCGCTTGGTAAGATGCGAAATCGTACGGTGGAGGAATGAAATTCAGCTGCTGTCGTCCCTCACCGTGTGGAAGAAAACTTGTGCAGCTGGTAAACGCAGTCGACTAAAACTTTCATTAATTTTTTCGCTTGAACGCTCGAAAAATACGACGCAATTTTTCGAACAAGCAATCCGCGAATACTGTCGGTGCTACAGCAGCGCAACACCAAATAACATGAAGAAACCACCTTCGTGGTGAAAAAAAACATGCAGTAGTCGTGGTTCCTCGAGAGGGCGCGTGAAATATCTTGGCACAATCAATTGTTTTATGCTTTAAAAACGGACGAGCTCCTGCAACAGGGCGGGCGGGCGGGCGGGTGAATCGGCCTGGCACATACCCATCCTGCGGAGGGCCGACTAATGCCTGTACCCTGTGAAAAAAAAAAAAGGAATCGTAGAAACGCAGGCAGTGTTCGTCCAGCAAACGCTAAGGATTCATTGCTAACTCATCCCGGACTCCAATCTCTGTGAACAGAGCAGGTAGTGCTCCCGCAAACGCTAAGAACTAATTGCCAATGTATCCCGGACTCTTTTATCTGTGAAATAGAGATGGAAAAAAAAAGAAAACACGCCAACCGCAACCAACCTTGGTCGCTAGCTTCTTTCCGAGCTCCACCCCCCACTGGTCGAACGAGTTCAGCCCCCACACGAAGCCTTGCACGGCCGTTCGGTGCTCGTAGATGGCCAGCAGCTGCCCGCACGAGAAGGCGTCCAGCTTCGGGAACAGCAGGGACAGTGAAGGCCTGTTCCCCGTGAATACCTGTGCACAGAGAGAGACGCGTTTTTTTTTACGCGGGGGTAGGGTTGGGACAAGGCAGTGGCACGTGTGACCGAATCGGAGGAGCCACGGAGGGGCGAAAAACAGTACAAGAACAAAAAAACAAAAATCGTCAAAAAATTCACACGTACACCCAACCGCAGACAAAAACACCAGACGCTGCCCTCTTGCAAGCGCAGCGGAATCCGGCGCCTCCTCCATCTCGAGCCCCGCCCCAACACGGGCATCCGCCACCCCAACAAGAACTTCCGGCATCAGCACGAGACAGCCGAAACACCACCCACGTCCTCTCACCGTGATGCGGGCGCAGCCGACTTTCCACCGACACACTCTAATCGCTCCAAGGTTTCTCAATGAACAACAGATTATTTCGTCTAGTACTCAAGAAAAACAAAACCCGCCCTCTATCGACCACTACCACCCCGAAAACCTCAAGCCGCCAACAAAGCAACACCGTCGCAGGCGAGCGTTGTCCCTGACTTTCCCCCGATCTACCGTTTCTTTCGCCACTGGCAAACACAAACATTCCATGTTCTTTGCCTTTTCCATTCTCCGTGCTCAAATCAACCCCCATCATCATTGTCATCGGCAAACCGCCGTTTCTCCGCAGGTACAGCATGCGATTATCAAAACAGTGGCAGTGGCATCAATCACCACCCCTCACGCGGTCGGCGTACCCAGAGCAATGGTCTTCCAACTACGGTATCGTACACCCCCCACTACCGGCTCATCCTTGTGGTGTGATAGCCTGGGCCAGCGAAACCCGGCACATAGCTCCGTCCCGGAAATGTAGGGACGATGCGAGGTCCATAGCCTAACGACTGGTACGGCATGCAAGACATGAGTACACCCCCCCCCCCCCCACCCCCACTCCTCGCAACTCCACGGACCCCGCACCTTGTGCGGGCGAAACCACTCCGGCACCCCTTCCTTCTCGAGCTCCTCGGCCGTCTTGGCGTAAGCCAAAACGTCCGGCTGGGCGAAAAAATTGGACATGAATTCCTCGTGGTTGGGGACAGGGTCCCCCTCCAACAACACCGGGCACTGCGACGTGCAATACCCCCCGAAATCCGCGGGGAACACGCCTCCCTTTTTAAAAAAATAAAAAAAACATGCCCCAAAAAAAAAAAAAAAAAAAAAAAGAAAAACGGTGGGGGGGGGGGGGGGGGGGGGGT
>FN649750.1:2664790-2696023 GCA_000310025.1 Ectocarpus siliculosus | reverse complement strand
TTGGTCGTTGGTCTGCGCCGGGGGGGATGGGGTTGGGGCGGGGGGGGGGGGGGGGGGAGGGGGTGACGAGGCTGTCCTCAGGCGATAATGAAACTAAGTAGTACATAGATAGGCGTATAGAACACGAGGTGGGCTGCGCGGTGGGGGGAAGAGCAACCACTCCAAGCAAGGCCGACGAACTTGTCGGAGGGGGGTGGGTGGGGATGAAAATGGAAGGAAACACGACAAGATGCGCGGTAGACTCGACTCGAGATGTTCATCTATCCGGGCACCACTGTCGATTGATATTGGTTCAGTAAACACGCGGCCGTTGAGATAGCGCAGTTGAGTTTTCCAAAGTAGGGTGTTGTTTCGGATTTTTTTGTCTACACTCGGCGCGACGCCGCCACCGCACGCAAGGCCTGTCTAGCAGACAACCACAGGAAACGGGTATTGTCGGACGCATCAGATGCCATCATGCCTCCGGGCGCACCGTAGCGCCACGTACGTATCGCACACGACTAGGCGTGCGGGTGTAGCACAAGAGAAGGCAAATTCCGTCCTCGGCTGCGTGCATGTGTTTCGAATCGCCCTCTGCGCCCTTACCACAAACGATCATCAACACTTCGCAGGTGGGTGCCAGCAAGCCTTTCGCGCGTACAGCAGGTATCCTGTATCCTTGTTTGGAAGGGTGCTTCGCTCATGAATGGAGTTAATTCTTGCCTCAGCATCCTCCAATAAGCGGCCGGCTCTACCTTCTTTGTCGCCTTTCCTCTACTGCGCGACCTGGTGTTTCGTACGTCCTATTTTCTGGGAGTCAACATCGACAGCGCTTGCCAGCTAACCAATCAAAACAAGCGACAGGCTACGACAGGGGCATAAAACACTCACGTGCGTTTTGCGATATGTGTATGTAGCGTGCGGCCGTCCACACCGAAGCTGGACGTCAGTTTCGATGTTACTGCTGGTATTTTCTTCACGAAAAAAAAAAACCGTCTCCGCTCAGTACGTTCTAATGTTATCCGTACTGGTCCAACGGATGTGGACATGTGGACGCCTTCCGTGGTCACAGACTAACAACCCCAAGGAGAGGTACATCTTTCTAGAAGCCAAACAAACGTTGTTGTAAAACAAATACTTCATCAACACTTGGTTGTATTGTAATATTACCGCCTTTTCTTGTGTTCTTTTCAGCCCCCGGGAGGAAGACCACGCAGCGTTTTCTGTTTCTTCGCAACCTTCTTTCTTCTGAGTGGACGATCCAGAAATTTCCACTGGAGCGTTCACGGAACTAAATAATGCTCTGTACTTTCTCAACCATTCCACCATTTTCCACACACCCTTGGAGAGCACGGTAGAGGCAGAGAGGAGGGGGCTATAGAGACCCGGGACAGCAACGACGGGTTTTATATTGCTAGCCAACGCAGCACTCTGCCTGTGTTGCGTGTGCACGCATGCGTTCAGCAACTTCTAGAAGCATTTGCCTCTCTGCGGGTGCGCTCCTCGTGTTCGTGCTGGCGGCACGATTGAACCTTCTCTTTGTGAGGCCCTTGAGGCGTCTCCCCTTTCGTTGAGCCCCGCCTGGGGCGGACCGCCCCCACCCCCCTCCTCTCGTTTCGACATGGTGCGTTGGCCTGGCGGCACATCCTTGAGCGGCGCATCCTCGAGCGGCACATTCGCTCTGCCTCCTCTAGTTCCTCGGCCGAGCTCAAACATGATTCTCGGTTGCTTCGGCTGCATGCAGGGAGTTTTGTCGCGGCTGACACATGCTGGTGGCGCGACTGGCCGCGAACTCTACATATCTATGGAGGAGGGTGCAAGTTCTTCGCCCCTGTGAAGTACAGACTTAGGATAGCAGCAGCAGGCCTGCAAATCTATTTACCACCGGTCGGGACAAAGCCGGCGGAATACGGTAGAAAAAGATAAAGCCAGCGTGGGGAGTTTGGCCTCAACTATTGGGGTCTGCGGGGACCGGCAGCGTGTCATGACCGGCGCGTCATCTACACATAACGCACGGCACACGTCAGACGGGAACCCGCTTGATAGAAAGAAGCTTGCCGAGTGCGACACGCTGGAAAAGCTTCTTACTGCCGCACTTGTTGCCGCACTGCTGCTTCTATTAGCGCCAACCGCTTCGCCGGCTCTGGTAGGTAGACAGAGAGCTGCTCTTGAAAGTTGTGTTCATGTTTAGTCTACAGCAGCAGCAGGTGACATGTTGTATGCCCGGCGAGACTATTCTTCGCCCCCGGGAAATCGGGAAGACTTCCTACATGCCCCACAGGCGCGTTCTCTGCGCTGACCGCCAAATAACAGGTGGTGGGCGACAGGGCACCACAGGGCGGTGGCCACCAAAGCCGAGAAACTTTCACGGCGTTTGCCGTCAAGGCCTTTCCTACCCCAAGCCGAGCAAGTTGTGTTTTCCTCCGAGCGTGGCGGTGGTTCGCCTCCACCTCTCCGCTTTCCCCCCCCAAAATCCCGAGAGAGAAGCAGCAGGGGCCACAACAAGGTCCTGCCGTCCTGCCTTGTACACACACTACCGGCAAGGGGTGCCACCTTAACCGGCTTCGCCAAGCGGTACTGGCTAAGTAAGAGGGGGGTAAGCGGGCAGCCTCTGATGCATACGGCAGTCACAGCCCTCACACCCCGCAGGCCAGGCAGGGACAACAAAACACCGACAGACCAGACACAAGATAATCATACGCATGGAGTCGATTGGAAAGAGGCTCTCAACAGCAGCACGTGCGCGGGCTTCACACGGTCAAGGCTCTCACCCATGGTGCTGATCGTGGCACAGGTCTTGGCGGTTGCTAGGAAGCTGGCGATGGTGCTTCGTTGGTTTGCTCCTGCCGAGAGAGCAACTAAAAAACTCTGAAAGGGTTGGTGAGCAATCTTGCGCATCTCGTGGCGGCTGAAAAAACCAAAGTCCCGCGACCTGCAGACGCCTGCTTGTATTTTGGCGGGAGACGTGACTGCCGAACGGTGCAAGTCGCGCCGCGTTTGTGTGCCAAACTTAGTGCCGGTGCCGCATGTTGTTGCTGCCCTGCTGCGCGCGAGACGCGAGAGGCACGCATGGGGACTATACAACTCGGTGATAGTCTTCATGAATACGAGAAATGGTTGCGCGACGCCAGTTTCACCGTACAGCAATGGCGCGGCCGTCGAAAACCATGTGCGTTGGTGCGGTCATGTTCTTGGATAGCGCATCATCGTCGACTTCGTGCACTCTTCTTGTTGTACATCAGCAGCACCATCGTTCGAACTGCACTACCCAGCAAGCTACACCTATGGGTGAGCCACCACCACCCCATCCAGGGCCATGTTCTACGACAAGTCCCTCGTCAGGACTGCGAGGAGGGGCCAACTTCAGCCGGCGAACCTTCAACAAAAAACGTGCTTGGGAGACCGCCGTAAAGCGGGGGAAAGGTGGCTTCCCCGGACCGATGTCGTGGGAGCCAATAGATGCGGAAGAACTACGGGTCAAGGCTGAGAGTCTCCTAACACCTGAGGTGCGAAAAATTATTCCCTTTGGATGCTATGTTCAGCAGTATCGTAGTACATCCCAAACCTCGCGGAATTTGTGGGTCCTCTCGAAATGACAGCAGGTCTATGGCCAACTACAGCAACTACAAAAGCCAAATTACCTACACTGCTGTAGGTCCCCCTTTACAGCGCGTACCTTATGAAGCCTATGTAGCGCAGCGACCAACACGAGTGTGATACTCGTTCCTGGACAGCCACAGGTCGACGTGTGTTTTTTGCAGATTTTTTACCAAGGCGCCACAACACCAGCACTGCAGTAGTAGCGGGCGACAGAAAGAAACTGCACAACAACGTACTTCGAAGTAGCACTTTTTCCTTGTAGAACACAGCAGCTACAGTACCACATAACGGAAGTTGATGATCGGCAAGTAGCAGAACAAGACCCCCCAGCCGCCCCGCCCCCGCCTGAAAATCATGTGCATGAAAATCCGCGGTGGCTTGTTTCGAACCAGATACCCGATCCTGTCATCGAGCAATTCGTTCCCACCCGCGCGGTTC
This sequence comes from Ectocarpus siliculosus, assembly GCA_000310025.1. Taxonomy (NCBI): domain Eukaryota; class Phaeophyceae; order Ectocarpales; family Ectocarpaceae; genus Ectocarpus; species Ectocarpus siliculosus. The sequence goes on along the minus strand of FN649750.1, from coordinate 2,692,006 downwards.
TTTGGAGAAAATGGAAAGGGACCATGCTGGAAGACACCTGGGAAGCGACCGTGCTTAACATGGGCGTTGCGCTGGTCGTGTGCTTGGCGTATCAAAGACTCCAACTTTCCTGCCCTCGCCTCTCCGAGCAGCTGTTCAAGATTGACATGTAAGCTTCTTGACATGGGAATATCCGCGTAACGTAGAGGCATCTTTCGCGGGCTCTCCTCCTCATGCGCGATGACACAACACATGTATCGAGATCCCGCCACATTGCGTCTTGAGCAGATAGCCGTTAAAGGTTGATGACGTGAACCATTCAAAGCCAGAGGACTCTCCCCCCCTTGGTGTAACGTTCGCAGCGACGTTGCTCTCTGTGACCATATACAGTACGCAGAAACAGTTACTGTCAAGGTGCTGTAGTTCAAACGTTCTCATGGGCGCAGGTATTGCTTTCAGAACGGGCCCGGAGATAAGAAACGTCATATTCGGGTCGAGCCTCAATTTCTTATTTTTGGCAGAAAGACCAGCCGAAGTCGGCCAATTTCTTTAAACGAATTTCTTATTTCTTGGGGCTGTCACATGTTGCTGAATCTATTATTTTCTCGTTTCTGGCGAGGAAAACAACAACAACCCACCAACCCTTCATGAGCATTAAATCGACAGCTCGGTATGGCCAACGTTGGGGGTTGTGGCAGTACGGCAGTACAGCAGCAGTGGGTAGCGCAGCCCACGGCGGCGCGGGGGCGCGGGGGCGCCGGGAAAATAACCACTGTCGTCCCCCCCTACCAAAGAATTACATGACATGAGCTATAGGTAGGGGGTGGGAGCATGGTAGCAGCAGCAGCAGTGGGACATTTCTTGTTGGACACGCTCCCGCAGCTACCCCCTTGTTTTGTCTTGAGGGTCATGTTTCTTATCGAGTCGTTCCTTATGTTGTGGCCGAGATTGAGCTGTGTTTCTTAGCCCTTGTTTCTTATTTTTAGTAAACATTTGAGCATTTTTTTCTGAACATAATTGTTTTCTTATTTGCGGGCCCGTTCTGTATGGCCTTGATCTCCCTTACCTTTTCCATTTTTCCTTTCCTAGAGTCCGCAGAAGGAATGTTTCTGGGTTTCCTTTGCTGGCATACCAAACCACAACAAACAGTGCAAAGCTACCGCCCCGATAAAATGGAACGGGTAATCGAAAAGAGTCAGGGTGTATGTTTGGGGCGTGCTTTACGATAATATCTTGGAATGAGAGCGATACATTCCACTACGAAAAACGGGGCTACCTGGGGCGGGATGTCAAGAAAACAGCACCATCAAAATTAGGAAGTATTTGCTTGAGGGGATGTTTATGAGATACGCGCCACCTGCCGTTTCCGCTCCTCCACGTGGAGTAGTCGTCCATTCTATAGCAAACCAGACCGGGGGGGGACGTACTCACATCTGTACCTTTTCATTCGATCGTTAACCTCTTGCTTCTTCCGAGACGGAGTGAAGATCACACCCATGGGCAGGCACCGCCAACTTTGGGTGCTCTGTTTCTTGGAGGTTATGTGCATTGCACATACCGAACTAGTACGTAAGAGTAAACAAAGGTCGGGAGGAGAAAAATGGAGGTCCCGTGCTGTCGTCTGGAGGAGTGAATCGTTCCTCTCGACTTTGGGAATGCGTCGTTGAGTTGAGTAGTACCTATCGTTCTCCAGCATTTTCAGCTTATTGCTTACGTTTTCCCTCGCCGCTGGCCCCGTCCTCGTTTGTTATTTCTCTCTTGCGTTGGATTATGGCACCCGACGTGTCTCGCGCACGCACACACTCGCAGAATTTGGAAGATCCATATGACCCTGACAACCTTCATCCTCACCTTCTTCGTGAGCCAGTCGTACGCGATGTGGCGCAGGTGAGAGCGCGTCTCCTGTTACACACCACGCGATCCGTACTTATTGAGTTTCCTCACAGTTTCGGGGACAAGTCACTCGGAAAATGTGCAGAATGAAACTGTGTTGCTAAGATCAAAGCCGTAGCGAAGTGGGTGGCGGATCACCGCTTGCCAAGGACAGTCATCGGAGCTGCCGTTGACGAGCACGGTTGGATGGAACGTTCCACCGGATAGTGTTGAGGCTCGTACGATTCTGGAAGGGGGCAAGCGCACGACATGTTGATGGCTGCGTTTATTTCTTTGGACGTGTTCTTGTGGTGTCGATTTCGGTTGTGATAGACTTTCAAGCGCGGTTGGATTGGGGCTTCGAACCCCGGTGAGGTGTGCTTTATCCGCGCGTTCTGTCCATTGTGGTGGGAAACGCTTGTTCGTGAGCGTACCCAAGGGAGGGACGGCAGAACCCTGCTCGCCTCAACAATTGAAGGAGGCATGCATGATGATATACCGCAGAGGTGGTATTCTGTGCCAACCCCTTATCGGATTTGTTTTGGCAACGAGGCAAGGCCGCAGGGAATAGGTAGACACAGCGACCGACAAACAAATAGGACGACGACAACTGACAAAAGAGGCTGTCCGTAACAGCTTCACTTGACTCAACAACACAGAAACCATTAGCAGCGTCATCTGCGCACGACACCCCTCTTTCATCCACCACTCTACTACAACTTCTCGAGTCCTGGCACCCCCATTTGGAACGTGGTTGCTCTGCCAAAAATGCGCCACCTTCGTTGATTTGAAATGGCGCAAGAGCAACCACCAAACACTCGGCAGAAACTGACGTCCACACTCTCAGCACCCCGCGAGCTAGCCACGATGTCCCTCTACCGCGCGGCAGTATTGTGTTGTTTTGGTTCTCCTCTCGTAGCAAGCCACACACGCTGAGCGCCACGTGCGCTGTTGACCTGTCTGTAACGCCTCTCGCGCTCTTGACGCCAGTGTATACAAGACAACACGGCATGTGCAGGGGAAGCTGTACAACCTCCTCATGCTAACGACCACGCACCTACGAAGGGAGCGGCCGGCCTGCTTCGACGATGCCACCGGCACGTCCACCGCTGCTATGGGCGAGTCGGGAGGGGGAGGAGAAAGAGTTTTAAGGGGACAAAGCAGGAGTGTGCGGTTGGATCGAGATACGGACTCTGGTGGAAACGTTGGTAGGGGCGGGGATGATGCTGGGATTGGGGGCGGGGATGCCGCTTGGTTTGTTGGTGGGGGTGAGGCCGGAGGGAGTGGCGGCGGGCGGGCCAAGGCCTCACCATTAGCAGCCTCGCCCCCCCCCCCCCCACCTTCGCCATGCACCTGTGGTAGTAGAGGCACGGAGAGCATTCCTGATGCCAGCGGCGGCGGCGGCGGCAGCAGCAACTGCGGGCGTGATTTTCCTGGGAAGAGCGTCCTTTGGGACAGCCGGATATGGCTTGCGCACTTTGAACGGTGAGAAAAGGCCGGGCAGAGAGAGGGAATACGGGTGCGGGGGCGAGGGGAAAGCGGGGCAGGGCCGGAGGCAGAGGTAGAGAAAGGCTCTCGGAATAGAATCGGCGATGTTTTGGGTTAGGGTTTGCAGTGTAACACGACCTAGTCACCATGGGACCGGGTTATCGAACTATGATGAGGTGGAAAACCCAAGCCTGGCCGATACACCTGGCGACTGTCAGGGTGCCAGTACCAGGTACAAGTAACCCTCACCGGCAAAACGAGGGTGGCTATCGAGAGGAGGATTGTTGCTTTTCCTCTCGTCGGGCAAGTGCCACGTGCAGTCGCAGCAAAACGCGTCAGGAGGCTTCCACAGCCAATATCGCGACGCAAGGAGCGAAAATGACGTCATGGCCAAGTCGATGGAACTGACACGTTGCTTAAACAGCTACCCTTAAAACGAACGTGAATATTCACTCCAAGGTACACACGGCTCTGGCACATTTTGTACTACGCTGGCTGTTCAAGGAAACACGCCTGCTTCTGCACGGATCCCGGCCTTGAGCGCTTGCATCTGTGTGGTCTCATCACCGAGGTAGGCACACTTGTTGACACGACACAACAAGCAGGGCAGGGCTTAAAGGACATCAAGTAGCAACAAATTGGAGAGGTACGGATGATGGCGCATTGAATTTGTCGAATGCAACTTGGAGCACTACTGTAACCTACTATTTTTGCCGAGAGGCTGCGTGGTCCACACTGGTGTCAAAAAACGGTCGACCCATGCAGTACTTTTTTCGAGCAAGGTTCGAATTTCACGTAAACTTTGTCCCCGAAAGGGCAAACATATGATACCTGCCAGACCGCTCTTTAAAACCATAAAATATTATTACCTACCGATACCTTTCGCAGCAATTACTCTCCTCAATTCTCCGATTCTACCACGGCAACACCTACTTTCCAGCTAAACAAGTCCCGAGCAAACATTTGCTGGTTTCATCCCACGCCTGGTTCTATAACAGTCAGTGTTATTGGTCAGCGGGTTGACGTCACCAACATCCTCCTTCATGAGAGACAACGAGAGCGGCAAGTTTCTCGAATACCATGCCCACATATGGAGCAGGCGACATTGTTTCGCGAGGGATTCATGACTACTGTATGTAGCATCCGGGTGCCCGCACAAGCCAAAGTGCAGCGAGAAATGGGAACTGAGTTCAACATGCGCAACTGCTGTTGAAACAACTTGACTAACAAGGCCGAGATACCTCTCCTGAAGGACTTCCCGGGACCCGTGGCTCATAGGCACATGCCGGTTTTCCAGTGGATGGTGGCGCTTTACCTTGGCGGGTTGGAAGAGGGGCGATTTCTCCAGCCGGTGTCGCTCACAACGTGAGAAATAGGCTTCTGGAGCACGTCTCTTTGCGTAGCATCGCTGCGACCCTCTTCAGAGTTTGAGTTGGCATAGTACACGACTGAGAACGATTTCACGGTTTGCTGAGAAAAGTGTGTTGCCTAGCGGAGGTGGACCCGGATTGTACGGTGGCACTGTGTAGCTTTCGGGGAATCGAAATTGGAAGAAAGCGGTTCCGCGAGTGGGAGTATTCCGAGACAGAAATACATTCTTTCCCGCGTATGTGCACGCACAACACTATCCGCAGTCAAGAATGACGGTGATTTACTCCCTGTTGGAAGTATATTTTTTCTGCAAGGTGTCAACTTGTTGTTCTGTGGCTAACAAGCCCCCCACCGGTATCTCTTACGCCCTGGTTCACTCGACCCAGCCGAATGATGGAGCAGTTCGTGGGTCTCCGAGACAAGTCTGGCGGCATCGGTGACATGGTCGGCGGCCGAACAAAGGTGATACTTCCGAGGGGGCTGCACCATGTTGTTACCAGCAGGTGGCGTGTCACGTGAATCAGAGTCCCGCAAGTATTCATTCTATTTTTCCGAGCGGACATCCCTGTGTTGTGCGGCCATGCCCATGCTGCTCTCATCGCTCGGTTAACAGGACCTCACTCCAATAGCTGGCATGAAGCTTTTGTCGCTCCCCGCCCGCGTGCTCCCACACCAGGTCGCGCGTATCATGTATATGGCTTTGCCATGGGGTCTGAAGAAAGTCTGCAAGAACAAGAAGCATTGGTTGTTATTCTTTCCCCTCATGGGCTGAACGAAAGATGCGATCCCTTCTTCTGTATTCGCTCTTCACTAACTACGCGACTTAGCGCGTGTTGACAAACACATGGTAGTGCTGAACGTATCCCCACCTGGAGCCTTCGCGATTTTCAGGGCTCTTCATGCGTTGGAGAAGTCCACGTGGGGATTTCTAAACGGCAGACATCAAACCTTCCAAAACAACAATTAACAATACTTTCCGCTTTGCGGCAAGGCATCTTCCCGTACCCCCACCCTTCCATCCTCTCTCTATCTGTCTGTTTGTCTTTCTCTCTCTCTCTCTTTCTCTCTCTCTCTCTCTCTCTCTCTCTCTCTCTCCTTCTCTCGTTCTGTATCTCTGCACACAAAATATTTCGTGTCACGATAACCATTTTGGACGGCTGGCTGTCGTTGTGCGCGCACTCACTCGCTCAACGATGGGAACTGTTTTTTTTCGTGCAGCTCGCCTACGCGCACGCTGTGCAGCTCCTGGTGGACGTGTTCTTGCTGCTGACGCCGTTCGCGCTGTTTTCTGAGGTCGGCTTCTGGTCCATCGTCGCGACGGGGGTGCTCACAACGTTCTATCAGGCGAGACGAAACATGGGGGCACAATAGAAGCAGCGTCTTCGGGATGATTTGTGCCGGAACTCCCGTTGATTGTGCTTGTACTGCGACTCAGCTTCCGGGCGAGTGGAACACAGGGCTCACTGTTATTGTTGTTCTTGGGGCCATTCTCTGCGTGTTTTCCCCCTGCCAGTGTAGATAACGTACACGAGTTTCCTTCCGTGTGTTGCACACATGACCTAACTGTGTTTCATGCAACAAATATCGATATCTTGGTGCCACGTATTTGGGTCGCTTGCCACGGTGGAAATCGGCACGGAATTCGCTGTATTCGCTTGAAAGAATGGGAGTTGATCATGTCCATGACACCGAAAACAACACTCAACCCACCTCGAATAAATCCATCATCTCTCGGAGGAAGTTACACCCCATTCTCTATGAACGTTCAAGCGGTCATTGTAACAGGGTGTCAGGCGTCCTTGGGCATCCAGGACTGCGTGATTACTTTCGTTTCGCGTTGAGCACACAATCGACTTAATGAGAAAAAAAAAAACGAAAACGACGTGATGATCGGTCTACGGATATCACTTGGATGCGGTGTAGTATGCCATCCTGCTATATCCTACGGATCGAACGCGTCACCGAGTTTTCTTCTGTTAGGAGTGTTGTGACCTGGCTCACTCCCCGTTCACACTGTGTACTGAATGAACAACAGGGCCTTTACGGAACAGCAGGGTGTTGGTGATGCTCCTCTACTGTAGTGGTCTCAGCCAGGAAAACAACCACTGACAATGAATGTCAAAGACGTGATTATTTGTTGTGATTTCGTTCCGTTGCCACCCACACCACAGGGCTTGTTTAACCTTTCCAAGACGTTCATCGACCCTCTCAACAACGAGGACGCCACGATCGACAGCGACTGCATCGTCATCGACAGCCTCATCAAGGAGAGCGCCAACACGGGAAGCCGTTGGACCCAAGGCGCCAAGGTTTTCCCGCTTTAACTGTCGGCCTCGTGGTCCAAGCCTGGTAAAAAAGCGGGATTCTTGCAGGAGCAAAGAGTGCAGCGAGGGAGAATCTGCAGAGGGCTTTGCGCATGGCGCAGGGAGCAAGAGACAACGCAGAGTGTTTTCCGCGATTTTTTGCACGAACAAGACCAATGTTTACGTGTACACGCACTACGAAGGACATGACGAACCTGTGTAGCAATTTCTCCGTGGGTTCATGACGAAGTAGCGGAAGGGGAAGCGTCAGCAACATGAACCGAGACGGCGGGCTTGGGATAGTGTAACGAGCATACCGTGAGAGATACGAGGGGTGGTTCCGAAATCCCGCGGCGGATATTCGGTAACATCTTTTGGGAACGCCCCGGCGGGCGTGTACGCATGTATTATTGCAGGCAACACCACGGAGGTGATTTCACTGGTAGAAGGGCGAGAGAAAACAAAATAATAGCCCCGGCATGTCTCCCTTTCCCACCTTCCCAGTGCAGCATATACGTTGTAGTCAGATACACATGATGGCCACCAAATTATTTTGTTGAGCCTGCCTTCGACAGGGGAGATATCGCTGAATGCTGCTCGGGGAAAGGTAGAAACACAAGTTGGTTGTTGATGTAATGCATACGCTTTTGAACTCAAAGCAAATTCTGTCCTGGCCTATTATTGTACGGATATTTGAAGGCCCCGAGCGGAGACCGGAACGGTTTATGGTAAAGAAACAACATCACCACCGTATCTGTGGAGCTATATGGATTTGTTGTGTACTTTAAAGAACAAAAAAATGGAATAACCCAGGTTACGGAGTCCCCGGGGCGTTGGGCTCCATGTATTGTCAGGGCATCCCCCGAACACGCGCGAACTATAAAACGTCCGAACGATTCACGTTTCGAGTCAACCACTTGGAAGAGCATACGAGGCATCCCGCTGCTGACCTGGGCGTATGATGACAGTCTCGAATCCCTTCTTCATCCGAAATATCAACGGCGTGACGGCCGTCCACAGGAGCAGTTAGGATAATCACATGATAGTGTTGTGGCATCTCCTGCGGCTGAAATGGCGGCCCGTGACCATCGCACAAACAGCGATCGATCTCATTCCCGTGGACACGCCATGCCTCTCACAGGAATACCGACTTCTTCGACGACAGCAATATCCCTCCATCCGGAAGGGGCGCCGTTGAATATTTAGGTTACGAAGAACTACAGTAGGGTGTCCACAAGGTAAAAAATCAGCCCATCCAGGTACACCTCCATCCTCGGTGTTGAGAACAACAATGGAGAGCACCCTACCTGCTTGCATGACCGCATGGTGTCAAAACGCGCCACAATATCCCTCCACCCGGAAGGGGTGCCGTTGAATACTTAGGTTACGAAGGCCTACAGTAGGGTATCCACGAGGTTAGAAAACATCAGCCCACGCAGGTACGCCTCCATCCGTGGTGTTGATAACGACAGTATAGAGTATCCGCACATGCTTGCGTGTCAAAACGCGCGAATCGCCCCAAAGAGAAGAAAAAACGTTGTAAAGACCAGAAAAAGTGTAACAGTCGGACATCGCAGGATGACAACGCTGCCAGGGAAACAGTTTTTCGATCGCGCAGAAGCAGCGACTTGTGGTGGCGTGATCGGCCGCCAGAGATCAACAATCACCCCCACCCGTCTTCCTCCCCCGAACCATCTTCGCTGTCCGTGCTCAAGTAGTCTGCTGTGAGGACCCTCCATTTCCCTTGCTTCACCCGTTCGAACGGCTGCTCTGTCTTGGGCGTAACGGGCGCTGCGGTCGATGCGCTGGGTGTGTTGCCAACGGTGGTGTCAGGCGCGGGGGGGTCGGTCTTGGTGGCCGGTCGGTTGCGGCGGATCTGAGCTTCCTGTGCGGCTCGCTGCTCCTCGTACTCCTGGCGGGAGCGGGAGCCCACGTCGCGAGAAGGAGTGTTGGCGGTGGAATACGTAATCACGATAGCAGAGCCGGGGGCGCGGGAACGGACGTCTTTGTGAGGTCGTGTAGGCGTAAATTTCTACTGGGGGGTATCAGCTACGTAGCGGCGGGTGGCGGCAAAAATTCTCCTCCAAGTGACCTGACATGGGCAGCCGGAACGCTTGTGTGTGTGCAACAAAGCACTAATATGGTTCTCAACCAAGACAAACATGGTTTTCGCGAAAGGGTCGGCTTATGATAGTACACAAAGCTGGGTTCCAACACTACAGAAACCACGCGGAACGACACCAAGATGCGCCCCCCAGCGCCTCCGCCGGCCGTCTCACCGGTAAATCGGGGATCGACATCACCGTGCATGCCACGAACGTCTGGTTGGCACTAGAAAATTCCGCCCCGTCTTGTGATACCGCTTCGATTCCGGTGGTCGTCACAGGAACGGCAGAGGCAGCCGCGGCAACCGGCGCAGAAACCGTTCCGTGGGTCGGGTCCTCCTTCGCTCCGGTCGTCACGGACACGGCAGCAGCGGCGGCAGCGGTAACGTACGCAGAAACCGTTCCGTGGGTCGGGTTCTCTTCCGTTCCGGTGGGCACGGGAACGGCAGCGGCGGCGGCGGCGGTAACGGGTGCAGAATCCGTTCCGTGGATCGGGTTCTCTTCCGTTCCGGTGGGCACGCGAACGGCAGCGGCGGCGGCGGCGGTAACGGGTGCAGAATCCGTTCCGTGGATTGGGTTCTCTTCCGTTCCGGTGGGCACGGGAACGGCAGCGGCGGCGGCGGCGGTAACGGACGCAGCCGGGATGGCTACGGTAGGAGTCGCTGGCTTCTCCTGCTGCGGAGGGTCCGGGTAGGACGCGGTCGGATGCAGCCGTCGTTAGGTGTTTGTGGGCAACAACAACACATGGAGCTATGGGACGCGGGACGTCATGAAATAGGGGGACGGGGGCATATTGTTCGTGCTGTTGAGAGGTTAGATTGCTTAGGATTGTCTCTCATTCTGCGATCGGTATTAGCTTGTAGGAAGGAGTATTTGGCGATGTGTGGTATGCAAACAGTGCTACGCGTTGTCCTGGAGACATGCAAGGGTACTAAACCGTCGCGGAATGGCAGAAATTGAATACTATTACAACAGATTCTAGGAAGCGCAAAGCGGACATGCAAGACCGTTGTGTGCACTCGCGATTCGACTCACACGCGATGGACAACGAGGAAGCCTTCCTCTCTTCTTTGTGATGCATTTACCTCCTCTGCGTGTGATATATCTACCAATACGTTGTCGACGGGCTAGTGATTTCTGTACCTTGTTTGTGACCATCGGTCAGGGCCTTGCGAAAGGCTCAATATATAAGACAAACAACAACATCAATATTCCCATCACCCTTTTTCTTACCAATGCTCCCGAAGCCCCTGCCCTTCGTCCTGCCAATGTTCTCACCGGCGGAATCCGCAGGAAAGGGAGCGCATCCACCGTTTTGCCGCCGGAGTTTGTCTTGAGGAACGATTGCGCCTCTTGCCTGTTTAGTTGGAAGCACAACGGTTACCCCCGGGGAACGTACAGCTGTGAGGTTGAGAAATCCCTCCCGGCCAGCATCCTCACGGCCACCTTCTGTAGACCGCATCAAAGCAAGTTCGCATGTCCCACAATGTCAAATTTGTCTACCTCACTCAGCAGCACCCGCATCGAAAGATGAAAGACAGCTCCCAAGGTTGTGTGCAGCTGATTGGCATGGAGGGCTGGTTCGGAACTCACCTCGTCGCCTCCCTTCCCACCGAGAACCCGCCCGACGAACCCTTAGGCGGGTGCTCCACCTTCAACGGGTCACCCCGCGTCAGGCCAGGCAGCGGCCTCGCCTCGACGGTCGTCTGAGGTGCCGAAGGGGCCGAAGGGGCCGAAGGGCGTGTGTGCGACGAAAACGTTAGAACTTCCCAACGAGCGAAATACCATGGACAAGGAGCCTGGCGAAAGGCTCAATGCGCATGACAAACAAACACAGCAACGACCCCATCATCCATATTCTTACCAATGCTCCGAATGCCCCTCCCCGTCGTCCTGCCAATGGACCAACCGGCGGAATCGGCAGGAATGGGAGCGCATTGACGGTCTTGCCGCCGTGGGTCGTCGTGAGGAACGACGATTCCATCTCTTGCCTGTTTAGTTGGAGGCGAAACGGTTACCCCCGGGGAAAGTCCAGCTGTGAGGTTGAGAAATCCCTCGCGGCCAGCATCGTCACGGACACCTTCTGTAGACCGCGTCACAGCAAGTTTCTCATGTCCCACAGTCCAAAGGTGGTGTCAAATTTGTTTACTTCACTCAGCAGAACCTGCATCGCAAGATGAACGACGGCTCCCAAAGGTTGTGTGCAGCTGGTTGGCATGGAGAGTTGTTGCGGAACTCACCTCGTCGCCTCCCTTCCAAGGGAGAACCCTGCTGACGAACTCTTAGGTGGGTGCTCCACCTGGATCGTCCGGAAATCCCGCGTGAGACCAGGCAGCGGCCTCGCCTCGATGGTCGTCTGAGGTACCGAAGAGACGGGAGGTCGTTTGCAATGCCCCAACGTGCAAAAAAGCGGGTGGGACACATCGTCAAGAGCCAGTTGTTTTCCCATCGAGTCCATCGTCGTATGCATGCCTCGGGTGAATGAGGGCCGGTCAAACATGTCCCCGAACGGAGACGGGCGGATGATAACCGGCAAGGTCGGCTAAAGGCTGGTCACGCCAACGATTTCGTACGCAATAGCCTAGTCTGCACTCACACGAGTCATCAGTCATCCTCACCTGTGGAATCCCTCGTTGTTGTCGCTCGTGCTGCCCTAGCGCCTCCCGCTGTTCCTGCCCCCGTGGCGAGGAGTCGCGAGGAGCGGGTAGGACACCACCGGTGTTGCGCCCCTGCCGCTTCTCTGCACTTCCAGGAAGCGCGTCCGCCTTGGCCAGTCTCCTTTGCCGGGCGATGGCCCCAACGTGCGCCCAGAAGATTGTCTTGATTACCTTCCTGCCGGAGCCCATCCGCCTCTTGCGTCCGAGGCCGCTCGCTTCAGGGGAGCACAAGAAGTCGAGCGTGTGCTCCACCCTCTCGCGAATCTGCTGCTGCGGCAACCCTGTTGAGGACCCCGGAACGTCTTTGTCGTTGCGGAGCACTGCCGACAAGGTGATGCGGCGCGCTTCGGCCTCCGTGCCCGCCATGCGAAGGGCCCGCTTAACCGTCGTGGTCAGCACCGAGGTCGTGCCCCTTCGGGGCTCGGTGGGCGTTCCCGAAGTAGCGCCGGCGTCACGGCCTGGGTACGGGGGCGGTGTCTCCGACGCATTCTTCACGGCATGAGAATCACCGAGACGTGCTAGACCTTGCCGCTGCTGCTGCTGCTGCTGCTGCTTTTGCTGCTGCTCCTGAAGCTGCTGCTGCTGAAGCTGCTGCTGCTCCTGAAGCTGCTGCTGCTGAAGCTGCTGCTGAAGCTGCTGCTCCCGCTGCTGCTTTTGCTGCTGCTGCTGCTGCTGCTGCTGCTGCTGCTGTGACGTCTGTTGCCTGTGTTGCAACCTCTCGTGAGATTTCGCGTGGTCATCCGCCCTCTGTTGCCGCTCCTGCTGCATTTTCTTTTGGGCTCGCCGGTCCCGCTGCTGCTCCCGCTCCTGCTCCCGCTGCCAGAGCCTGCCAAAGTATGCTTCCCGCTCCTGCTCCACCTTCTTCTTCCTCTCCCGCTCCTGTTCTTGTTGCCGCAGCTTCAGCTGCTCCTGCTCCTGCTGCCGCGCCATCTTCTTCTTCTCCCACTCCCGCTCCTGCTGCATTTTCTTTTGGGCTCGCCGTTCCCGCTCCTGCTCCCGCTTCTGCTCCCACTCCTGCTCCCGCTCCTGCTCCCGCTGCCAAAGCCCGCTAAAGTATGCTTCCCGCTCCTGCTCCACCTTCTTCTTCCTCTCCCGCTCCTGTTCTTGCTGCCGCAGCTTCAGCTGCTCCTGCTCCAGCTCCTGCTGCCGCGCCATCTTCTTCCTCTCCCACTCGCGCTCCTGCTGCATTTTCTTTTGGGCTCGCCGTTCCCGCTCCTGCTCCCGCTTCTGCTCCCACTCCTGCTCCCGCTCCTGCTCCCGCTGCCAAAGCCCGCTAAAGTATGCTTCCCGCTCCTGCTCCACCTTCTTCTTCCTCTTCCGCTCCTGTTCTTGCTGCCGCAGCTTCAGCTGCTCCAGCTCCTGCTGCCGCGCCATCTTCTTCCTCTCCCACTCGCGCTCCTGCTGCATTTTCTTTTGGGCTCGCCGTTCCCGCTCCTGCTCCCGCTTCTGCTCCCACTCCTGCTCCCGCTCCTGCTCCCGCTGCCAAAGCCCGCTAAAGTATGCTTCCCGCTCCTGCTCCACCTTCTTCTTCCTCTTCCGCTCCTGTTCTTGCTGCCGCAGCTTCAGCTGCTCCAGCTCCTGCTGCCGCGCCATCTTCTTCCTCTCCCACTCCCGCTCCTGCTGCTGCCTCTCCAGCTTCTTCTTCTCTCGCTGTTGCTGCTGTTGCTGCTCCTGCTCCCGCTCCCGCTGCAGCAGGTGCTGGTAGCCCTGCTCCAACAGCAGATCCAAATCCTGCTGTTGCGTTTTCGCCTGCTCGTCCGCCTCCTGCTGCCGTCGCCGCTGCTGGTTCTCCTGTAGCTCCCGCTCCTGCTGCTGCAGCTTCTTCCGCTCCCGTTTCTGCTGCTCCAGCTTCGCATTCTTCTCCCGGTCCTGCTGACACGCCTGGGCGACCCCAATGCGGATCCGCTCCAACCGCTCCTGGTCCGACCGCTTCCGCGACTTCGCCAGGTACTCTGGCAACCGCACCTGATCCCGCAGGCAGGGCAGTTCCACCTTATTGTGCACCCGGTTGCACGCCTTGTTCATCGTCTCCTGTTTCTCCTGCCGCAACTGCTTTTGCCCCTGCTGAGCCTCTCGCTCCCGCTCCTGCTGCTGCAGCTTCTTCCGCTCCCGTGTCTGCTGCTCCTGCTTCACCTTCTTCTCCCAGTTCTGATGCAGCGCCTGGGCGTACCGATTGGGGTTCCGCTCCAACCACTCATGCTCATGCTTCGCCTTTTTATCCCGGTCCAGAAGCTTCATCTGGGCGGTTAAATAGCGGCTCCGCTCCAACCACCGCTCCTGATCTAACCGCTGCCGCGACATCGCCAGGTGCTCCGGCAACCGCACCTGATCGCGCAGGCGCGGGAGTTCCGCCGTATTGTGCACGCGGTTGCGCACCTTGTCCATCGGCTCCTGCATCTCCTGCCGCAACTGCTGCTGTTGCCCCTGCTGAGCCTCCCGTGGCTCCTGCGGTACATGGCGCCGTTGCTGTTGTTGTGGCTGCGGCTGCGCCCGCTGCCGGTCCCGAACCCTCAAAGTCGCACGTCCGGCAAGGTGCGCCCGCCCGTGGGACGGCCCTTGCCGCTCTGGCCTTTGCTGTTCCCGCGCGTGCTCAGCCTGCATACGTGCGTCAAGAATGCCACGAATACGTTGCGCTTGTTGATACAGAGTCTCGGCTTCAGTGCGGGTAAACTCCGATCTGGGCAAATATATCTCCGATTCTACAGTACCTATGCAGCGCTGGTATGCGGGATTAGGTTTCGGCACACAAAACAATGAGGGGTGTAGCGGCAGCCTGGACCGCACATACTGCTACAGTACTACTGTACAGCAGTAGTACCAGTCGAGGCTCTGAGATGGGCGGCTCTTGTCCCAAACAGTCAGTTCTGGTGAACGAAAACACACTTTTCGAAATACTTCAAGCTCATTTTCCGACATACCAGACTAAAACTGTACACCTGAACAAGCCAGATACGTCGGCCACGGTGCGGCCGGCGTACTACATGGTCGGAGATGAATGAGTTCAGGTTTATAGATATACCCAGCTCACCGTGGTATCGCCAGGTTCTGCTACTACTCCTCCGTCCGGGCGGGCACCGGATCGCAATCTCCTCCGCAGGCTCGAAACGCCCTGCTGGATCATCTTGGTCACCAGCCCCCTGCCAGCAATGTGCGTGGGTGTCGCAGGCAAAGTACAGCAGTAGTAGTGACCGCTATAGCAAGAAATCTGCCTGCAAGTACTGTTGATCATGAGTATCTCAGAGCCCCAGATCCTGTAGATACATACAGTAGTACTGGAGTCTACGGTGACAACCTCCTGGAGGAGGGCGTTTGTTTCATACGGTTAGACTAAAATCCTAAAGAGGCATCCATGATCCAGTAGACTAGCTGATCCGGGGTCTATTCTCTCAGTCTAGACAACGCCATGCTGTCCTGTCTATGTACCATGTTTGCGTGGATCGGTCTTCCTCAGTAAGTGAAATGGGTGCTCCCCCTGTCCACACGGCCTTCGACAGCGCGATTGGCGTACCCTCTCCGTCTGACGGGTGGATGTTGGATCTCAGCAGCAACTTTGACACTGCACAGCAGTAGCACGCACTCCATAGACAAGGTGGCGAACGGCGCCCAGCCTACAAGTAGCTGGGCAAGTACCCCCATCAACTCTTCTGATCCGCGCCCTTCACGCCCGCTTGCTCCCCGGCCTCTGCTAGGTACATATGTAGCGTGAACCTATTGCTCACCAGATCATCAGGCTGAAGAAGATGCTCCCAGCCAAAATAGCGGTAACAAGGAGGGCGAAGGCAACGAAGTTGCATCCATCCCACCCCCAGTATGGCATCATGATTGATGCGATCACCGCAGAAAGAAGGCGCTCCATCGCGATCTCGAAAAACATCTTGTCCACACAGGATCAGTCGTGAAACCTTCAGGTGTGTATCTGATGTCTGATGTGCCAACCTCCTCAGAGCTGGTTGCTGCATGTCTTTTTTGGTCCCGCCGCGTTTTTTGGCTCTCCGCCGTTTTCTGTTTGATATCCGATGCTATCCGATGCTACCGCCTCCTTGTTTGAAACCCTGAAACCGTCAGACGAAAAGCGACAGAAAGGCTGGAGCTGTCGTGTAGACTGACGTGCTGTAGACCGGACAAACAGCTTGGCAATTGGTATTGGTGTTCTATTGTTGTGAAACAGAAACATTAGTCTATAGGTGTGCGGATAGGTAGGCGTGTAGATATCGAAAGAGATTCACTGAAAAAAAAATTATGTACTGTAGATACAACAGTTCGGAAATTAATTGCTGACCGATGATGCAAAGCGCAGTCTTTGGCTTTGCAACATCAACAGAAAATCGCGCGTAGGATCAGATTATGCAATGGCCTCCTTTGGAATTGCCCAAGAGGGCGACAATTAGCACTTGCTGTTTCTGGGTGAGGCGCCACAGTACACACAGCTTCTTCAATTTGTCAAAGTTCGCGAGCACGATGGCGTTTGGTTGTAGTTTTGTACGGCGTGTCTGTGCCGCCTGGCCTTCCCGAAAGTACTCGTAACTTCTTGACCAATTCTTGCTTCCCCGGGGCACCTGTGCTCCCCCGCCTACCTACCCGTGGTCGAGAAGAACGGTCCATCCCCAAGTGTGTGGAATCTCCTTTCCTAGGCATGAGAGTTATTTTGGTCCATATCTCTGATGGTGAAGCCTAACGCACGTTCCAACAAACAGCCAGCTCTAAGCAAGTGTGACGCCGCCACAACCGTTCAAAGTAATGCAATGAGCACATGACGGACACAGATTCCCGGCATCAAGTGCAGATGAACATTGCACTTCCTTTCTGCCGATCCCCGCAGCGAGCGGCAGCAACAACGACAAACATTCAGGCCGACGTTCCCTCGTCATTTTCCCTTAACACTTCCTTCTTCAAATCTTCCCGCAAAATATTCGCAAGCGCAAGCGGTATCTTGGTCTGAAACACGGTATTTACATCCCGCACCGTCAAAACGTCTTCAAAGAAAATTGTGGCAAGCACCGCAGGGGGTCGAGGTCCTGCTGTAGCTCCTGCTGTAGCTAACAATAGGCATTCAAAACACACATTCTGGTACGCATTTTCCTACTAAAGACTGACGTGTTTTCATGGGCCATCCGGCTAGGGCAGTCGATGCTAATGTTAATTAAGACGCACCCACGTGCTTTCACCGCTCTCTCTCCCAAGCCACGCGTCAATCATCCACCGAACGGTGTTGACTGGCTACCCCCCTGCATAGACGTCACAAAAACACAGCACTCCGATGAAACGAACTCAAACACACGAATCAAAATTGCAATGCGTGCTTGCCAATTGTTCTGGGCTCCTGTGGTCTCAACCATCAAGCATACGGCACGCAAAACAACGCGGTCTATCTGTCTGTACCAATCAACTGACGCACCCCAAAAAAAAAAAAAACACGATGGACCCGAATCCCCTCGACCGCGCACGCACACAACACGCCTCCACCTCCCTCCAACCATTCCGTACCCATCCCACAAGTCCACGCAATTTTCACTAGCATCAAAATCCAACAATCGGCAGGGCACGCTTCTCTCTCTCTCTCTCTCTCGTTACCCAGACCACATCCACACGAACAGAAACGCCTTGAACATGAAACTGTCATTCCAAAAACGATGAGCTACTAAGTAAAGTGAGCGGCTTCGCGGGAGAGGTGAGTGACACCAACATGGGTGCACAAGACCTACGATTTAGATACACAGGTTGTTGCGTTTGAGCAACCGCGCGGTTCCAATAACATGATGGTGCCCTAATATTGGGGAGGTCAGAGAGGATGAATGCCGGGAAAGCACTCCGCCACTCAGTTGCACTCCGTGGTTCGATGAAAAACGTCTGCAACGAAAAATTTGCCGGAGAGAGAAAACCCTCTTTTACGCTACACATTTCCGTTGGTGTGCGTAGGACACCATAGCCCCTTGGCCCATTTTCGAAGCTCGAATATGTACCCCGCCGCCCCAAACGGGGACGGTGCCTAAAACTACGAACCGTCACGTCGTCGAGAGCTTTCCGGAAACGTATCACCTAATGTTGGCAGTAAGCATCCTCTTCGTCGTGGAGTAATCCAGCCCTTCAAAAACCCTGTCCACGGGGGAGGGGTGGGTGGTATCTTACGCAGCATACGTACGTACGTACGCGTACATGCACGAAACCCCCTATGCCGCCTTGTCCTTGACGGAGGGGGGGGTGGTGTCGGTCGCCCCGCTCCCGCTTCCTTCCGGAGACGCTCCCTTGCCGTAGGCCAAGTTCTGCTGCTCCTGCACGGCTATGGGGTAGTCATAACCCACGTGCCCCATGTGCACGACCTGGTCCATCCGGCGCACGCGCGCGCGGGGGGGGGGGGGATTAGTCCACCCAAAAATGACGAGGAAAAAAAACGTGGGCGTTAACACGGCGGTTGGGAAAAAACAGCCCTTTCTCCCCCCCCCTTGAAACCCACGGGATGCCCAAAAGCAAAATGACACCCCGCAGCTCATGCCTCCTTGCGGCCCGAAAAAAAAAAACGTAAAACCCTCAAAACCTTGCCCCTCACGGACGGGTGGAGGGGAAAAAAAAAATTCCCCATGTTCCCACTCCAGCTCCCTTTTCCGCTAGGAAGGCGATACACAGATGGGATGACTAACATAACGGTGTTTAGTAGAACTCACCTCTCCCCACTCCATCTTCCTCCTCCGCTTGGGGCTGAAGTACCTCCAGAAGCGGCGGGTTTTGTAGCGGGCGGGGGCTTCGGCCTTGAGGGTCTCCGGGGATGGGAGGCTGTGCTCTTGCGCGGTCGCCTTGACCCTCGCTTCCAGCCCCCGGCGCACGTCACGCAGTTTCTCCACCTATTACAGGGTCGATGACAGAAAAATACTGTGTTGCTTGGGGAATCGTCGAAACACAGGCAGTGCTCCGCTAACGCTCGCTATGACTTCATTGCTATCTTATCCTAGACCCTTCATCTTGGATAGAGATGAATTGATTGTTATAAATGAAGAAAAAAAACACTGGGGACAGCAGCGGAGTAACAACCACAATGACAACAACAACACCAGATGGATATTCAACTATCGCAGCGCCCTGTCTTTCGTGGGACGTGAGCGTGTCGACAACAGGGCCCGGTGGAATCAAGAAGGGCGTTTTTCCTTCGCGAAAGCGACGACGCAACGGGTTTCCCCCCGGCAGTGCGCACCCCTCTCGATTGATCTGGCACCACACACAGCGCTAAAGATTGATTTGGATCGATCGGAGAGCATTGTAGAGGGAACCGCGCCAACACATTCTTCCAATTCACTATGTACGGCGGAAAAAAATTGAAACGCCACAGCCCTGGGCAGCTCTGGCATGTTCCCTCCCTCACCTGCCCCCTGCGGGTCAGGAGCGTCGACAGCTCCACGCAGGCGTTGAGGCAGGCCACGCCGTCCTCCAGCCAGCGGACCGTCATCCAGAGCCAGGCCGGGGACACGAGGAGGCTAAACCCGGCCCTTAGCCCCAGCGGGCCCTTGGTGAGAGCCATGGCCCCGAGCGCGACTACAGCGGGAACAACGAAGACAGACATGGCCAGCTTGTACTGGGCTACCTGAGGTGGAAATAATGGAACGCCCGCGGCAGGGGGAGGTTTACAAAGGGAGAAAACGGGAGCAGGAGTACAATGGTATGTCTTCGTGGTGGCGCACTCTACAGATACAGAACGCGCCACCACTTAAGATCTCACCATTGGAGAAATTCAGCCTCAACAAAATCTAAGAGCTTGGCCATAAGAACAACAGGTGCTCAGTAAGAAGCCTCCACCACACCCTCATATTGTAGCCGCCGTGGGGGTGCTGTACCACATAGACAAAGTAAGAAACGAGCGTCGGCAAAAATATTAACAGGTCCTCAAGTGGTGCCGCGTTCTGTAGCCTACCATGCAACACCCTAGGTCTTCTCCACGCGCGGGTTGGGCTGACTGCGTTGCGTGCCGGGACAATAGTATCACCCCGGGGGGGAGGGGGCACGCAGACGAGACTGAACGATCGATCGGTGGTTCTCGTGCAAGGTTGGTTTGCCGTGGGGGGGGGGGGGCAGCTGCTCTTCGGTCCGCCGTTGACCAAAAAAAAAATATATCGGTATACGGCAGAGCACAGATGCCTACAACAACAACAACAACCCTTACCTCGTCCATGTCACGGACTTTTTTCTTCCTGAAACTCTTGATCCAGAGTCGGACCTCGAGCGCTTTGCCTGCGGCAAAAAAAAGATATAACACCCAAAAACTATGTAGCGTGAATGTATTTGATATTTCTTATTCTCCAAAAAAGAAGAAGAATTTGCTGTCGTACCTCATCCATGTCACGCAATTTTCCCTTGGCCACACAATCGTTCCGCAGCCAGATCTCGAGCTTCTTACCTGCCACAACAACAACAACAACAACAATAACAATAACAGAGAACCATTCAACACATACACATTTCGGTGTGAAGAACTTCATATTCCGCCAAAACGAGCACCAAGCGCTTTGCTCGTTGGTAATATACCCGCTTTTAGGAGAGCTTTCTGTTTATCGTTTATCGGCCTCACTGAGACTGAAACATTTTCAATGTTCACCCGACTAGCGCGGTCTGCTTAGAACATACACCCGCACACCCATACACACAAAAAATAACAGCTGGTACGGTATTTTGGCTGCAATCGATTATTTCTTCTGGCCTTTGTCCAAGTAGATGCGGGTGCCATGGGCGTACGTACTTGTAGAACATAGGAGTAGATTGCCCAACATGGTGAACGGTATAGAAATCATCACACCACCACCACCACCACCACCACCACAACAACAACAACGGAACATCTACAGTAACACCAGACTAGGCACACAAACAGACGGGCATTGCTCACCTAATCCAAACAGCGGGGAGAGGATGATGACACCAGGCGTGGCCAGCAGCAGCAGGCCCGACGCCCACACCGCGCGAGCCGCCACACCCCCAACCAGAGAAGGCCACCACGGCTATCAAACACCAACAAGGGTTCGTCCGCAGGGGAGAAGCAAAACAGACAGGGCCAGACGGCAAACCCGCACAGCAGTCACCCCGGTTTTGCGGTAAGAGAGAAAAGTTGGGCGGGGACCGGTTCAAGGATACACGCATAACGTAACATTGCTGCCGTAGCAAGGAGGACAACCAGAAGGTCCCGATAGTAATCCTTGAAGTCACCGGGATTTTCTCATGAGAAGTGGCGTGGCCAACTGCGCGGGGTGGTGTGGACGTACGGGGATTTGTTCGAAGGAAAAGAAGAGGGCCACGACACCGCGACGCAGCAGACTATCGCAAGCGCTAAGACATAGATTTGTGACTGAGGTGCGCCACACCACGTTCTCTCTAGGGTAGCTGTTAGATATACGAAGCGCCACAATGGAGAAACGACAGCAACGCCGGCATGGTTCTGGGGACTAAAGAAGCAACACACCATGCAAATGTTCCGCCCATTTTTCACGATAATCGCGACATTAGTGTGTGGCCCTATGGCATTTTCAGACAAACTGACGACATAGGAGACATAATTTTTCACTCTAATCGCGACATTGGTGTGCGGCCCTATGGCAATTTCAGACAAACTGACGACATAGGAGACAGAAAACCAACGACATAGACACCCGCATAAACAAGGGAGGAAATACAAGAGGTATTCGGAGCCGCAAACACCGCACACATACACGATGACGACGAAAACCCTCGGAAAAACAAAAAGACGCTGGCGTCGTGGCAGATTGGTGGCGCTGAAGCCGCGTAACGGTCCCCTACCTGAGGCCTGCGTAGTCTCCGGTCCGACAGCCCCAGCCCCCTATGCTCCGCGTCGTAAGCAAGGAGGTCCCTCTTCAGCTGCCCAATCTCTGCGCACTCTGCATCGGTAGCCTACGGCGTTGAGCATGAAGGGGCCATTTTTCGCCGAAAAGGGGGGACCAAGAAGAGCGTATAAGCGTGTACGTAACCAGCAACACACACACGAAACCGTCTCAAAGCGGCGGGTGTCACCGGTCAATGAGGGAAGGTCTTCCTTGTTGTTTTCTTTCTCTTTTTCTTGACTTCAAATCAGCGCTGTCAGCGGTTGTGCCGTTTACTCCAAACCGTGGTCACACAGAAGGGTTCCTCTCCCCCAGGCCCCCTACCATCCCTCCTGCGGTGCTTGCCTTCGGTTTCTAGTGACTCGTCGTTGACGGCAAATACTGGGTCTCAATATGCATACAACAACAGAAAAAAAACACGTTTTGAGAGCAGGAACATTTCTTGACACCCTTTTGAGAACCCCGGCCGAAAACGCGGCGCAGCAGTCAGTAGCGACTGTGGATGGAGGTTGGTTGCCCCCCTTTGACAAGAACAAAACAATCAACCAAGAAGCCCGCAAAGCTAAGAGGCGCTGTCTCTGTAGCGCCACAAGGTCGACCAATAACCGTACAGAAGAAAAAGAGGGTCGAGTTCTTCACGGCCAAACCGATCGATCCCACAAAGAACACCACCAATAAAAGAAAATAAACAGAAAGACGGTTTCGCCAACACAAGTCCCGAAAGTCGCAAGGGCGTAGGCGGACAAAGCAGCAAGGGGGAAGCGGCTGGTGCCGACATGAAGACAAACACCAGGCAGAAACACGCCAAAAAAAAAAGAAGGCCAGAAAAAAAGAAGAGGCCAGGACTGCCTGTGCAACAATTGGCGTCGGGAGAAATGGTTGTGGTCAGGGACACGGCTTAACAAAGCACCACGTGCACAACACACCTCGCGATCTCTGAGCATGTGTATGTCCGGCTCCGAGGCCGTCCGAGTGAGGTTCCTCTCTTCTCGCTCCTGCTCGGTCACTACCGACAGCACCTTCACCCACCTGGACAAGAACAAAAATTTACGCAGGAGGGTGGGGTGTGTGTGTGTGGGAATTGTCTTGGGGTAGGTGGTTAAGAATCAGTTATCATTTGCCTTCGCATTCCTGCTCCTGCTTGGCAAAAAGCTGTGAACGCTCATGACTAGAAAGTCATGAAAAAAAAAAAAAAAACGGCTCTGTCACATCCGACAGCACCTTCACCCACCTGGAAACGGGAGGAGCGGGTAGGAACTATGTTTCACCCGTGGTTTTATCTCCCGTTCCTTCTCGTTTGCCACTGACAGCAACACCCCCCACCAGCAGCATAGTCAAGGCTTCAAAGGCGGCGGGGGGGGGGGGTAGCCGGGTAGCCGTGTGTCACTACATTTCTGTTCGTCTTATCCCGGTCCGCTCGGCTCACCGACGGCAGCAACTTCAAGCCCTTCCTCTACAACCGAAAAAAGGACTGCAAAAAACAAAAAAATATTGCGGAGCCCCCTCTCTCTTCCGCCGCCAATACCCGGGTAAAAACCGTGT
Source organism: Ectocarpus siliculosus (assembly GCA_000310025.1). NCBI lineage: Eukaryota > Phaeophyceae > Ectocarpales > Ectocarpaceae > Ectocarpus > Ectocarpus siliculosus. The sequence continues at coordinate 2,668,877 of FN649750.1, read as the reverse complement.
GCTAGCGCCAACTTCTCTTCCATCAGTGCTGCTCCATTACCCTCTCCTTGTTTTCTGTGTTCTTGTTTTCTACCGTGTGCAGACACTCGAGACGACCACCGGCGGCGAACGTCGAAGACACACAGTCCTGTCCCCACTGCCGCCGCCGCCGCCGCCGCCGCCGACCGTCTTCGCGAGGAATGAACTTCATGAGGAGAACAAAACAGGGAAGGGATACGCATACCCTAGCAACCCTTATCCTTAACCCCACTTCCCCAGACTGCATACGCTCTCCAACACGTTCACATAAAACGAAAAAAAAAAAATGCCAAAGGCTGCTCGCTGCTCTCACCGCTGTGTGAGGGCCACCGTCTGGTGCAGGGAAATCCAGGTCCCGAGGGGCGCGTAGAGACACCTCGCCGCGTGCCCGGCCACAAGCGAGTCCCAGTCGGGAGAGGTTACCAGGTCCTGTCGGAGCTGGTCAGCTACTTGCTGCAGGGAGAGGGGAAAAGGAATCGGTCGGAAGAACAGAGGGGACGGAGCGAAACGGAGAATATAGGTGAGTGATTTTGCGTGCGCACGGGTTTGGTTCATCGTGGGCCAAAGGGCACTCGAAGTGATTTGGGTGCGGAAAGGGAAGGGTGTACTCATGCAAACGCATGCCTGTGTCGTTATTTATACCATTGACCTCGCACCCCTAGAATGCCGGGACTTCGCGATATTCGCCGGCCCACGGAAGTGGGGGGATTTCATCGTCGGCCGAACGGCGCCGATCCCACCGCGCTGCCGCTGCAAATACGCGTAGCACGATGGCCAGCAACAGCACCAGCAACAACCGGCAGCGGCCGTCCAATACCACCTGCAACAGCGTGCCACCACCGTCAACGCTAACAGCGCACCGCCACCCCGCAGCAACAGCAGCAGCAGCACCACCACCACACAACCTCCACCGTCAGCACCAACCCCACGACAAACCTCCATGATCTTGTCGACGGCCGCAGACTCCCCCCCCTGGCCCGCTATCAGGCCGGGGTACTCGGATGCCTTTAGGCTGACCGGGCAGGCGAAGGCCACCCCCAGGTCCGACCGAAACTTCTCCCGGTGGAGGTAGGTGAGGGCGCAGGTGACCACCCGGGCGGTGAAGTCGTCGTTCCCGGCCTCATGCTCGCGCTTCAGGACCTGCAGCAGCAGCAGCAGCAGCAACGGCAGCAATAGAATCAGCAGTCGAAGCAACAGCAGCGGCAGCCGAATCAGCAGTAGCAGCAGCCGAATCAGCAGCGGAGGCGGCGGCGGCGGCAGCAGCAGCAGCAGCGCGGGGACGATTGCCTGAACATGATTCATTGTCACGGTGCCGCCTGCAACGCGAGCGTTCAGAGGTTCTTGCAGAACCGAAGTTCCGCAGCCCCGCCTCTGCCAGACCCCCCGCGAAAAACATTCTCCCACCCCCCCGCCCCACCCCAAAAAACCTGCCCACTACTGCGTAAAACAGCCCCTCATCACGCCCAATATCAACACTAGCTGTCGTCGCCAACGGTCAAAACTATTTCAGTACTGTACGGCAGGCGAGAGAAGAGCACCCCACACACACCACGGACAAAGCAAAAAATTAGTAGAACCCTCAGGTATGTAGCATGCACAAAATTGGTCAGAGACGTCACGATGGCACGGAGCCCCCCAGGCCCCCTTTTTTTCACAAAACTATTTCAGTACGGGGGGCGGCCAGAGAGGAGTATCTCCCCGCCTCCCCCCCCCCTCCGGCAAAAATAAAAAAAAATACCTCGAGGATAATACGGCCGACGCCGGGCCGGAGAGGGGCCAGGCCGCTCTGGTAGCGGCTAACCCCCTCGGGGAAGACGCAGACCATGTCGCCCCCCTGGAGGGCCTCGTAGAGCTTGGCCATCGCCTGCGTGTTGTCGGTGCTCTTGCCGTGGTCCGACCGGCGCTGGATGGGAACGGTCCCCACATTCCTCACCCACCACCTGCGTGTTGGAGCGCGTGTGTTTTCTTAGTTGGCATCGACCGCGCTAACGAGCTGACCAATGACAAGACGTCAGGTGTGTGCTTATTGCTAGCGTCGACTACCGTGCTAGCAGGCTGACCAATGAAAATACATCATTTGTGTGTGTGTTTATTGTTAGCATCGACCGCGCTAACCAGCTGACCAATGAAGGGAACGTCGGCCTTGTACTGTAGCGGGATGAAAAGCGCGAACGAACAAGCTGCACGTAGAAATAAATCAGCGATTTTTCCTTCCCGACTCCATGCCCCTTGCCCATCGCCCAAACACGCCCAAAGAACTGTGCTACCAACACCATCAGCAACAACAACATCGCCGACATTCAGCAAAAAGCAACGAACAGTCAAAGCAAAACAACAAACAAAAGTTACCAGACCAGACGTTGGGCCTATCCGTCCGCTCGTACAACCAACAGAGCATTCACCCAAAGATCGTATCCTTGCACTGACCCAACAGACCGTATCCTTGCACTTAAGATCGTGCACTCACCCAAAGCGTGGTATCCTTGCCCTCACCCAGCAGACGTATCCTTCGATCACCAAAATAATCGCATCCTTGCCCTCCCCCAAAGATCGTGTCTTTGGCACTCACCCGAAAGATCGTATCCTTGCACTCACCCAAACGATGGTATCCTTGCCCTCACCAAAAAGATCGTATCCTGGCACTCGTATCCTTGCCCTCACCCAAAGATCGGATCCTTGCACTCACCCAACAGACCGTAACCTTGTCCTCACCCAAAGATCGTATCATTTCCCTCACCCAAAGATCGTACCCTTGCACTCACCCAACAGACCGCAACCTTGCCCTCACCAAAAATATAGTATAATTTCCCTCACCCAAAAGATCGTATCCTTGCCCTCACCCAAAGCATGGTATCCTTGCACTCACCCAACAGACCGTATCTTTGCCCTCCCCCAAAGATCGTATCATTTCTCTCACCCAAAGATCGTATCCTTGCACTCACCCAACAGACCGTAACCTTGCCCTCACCCAAAGATCGTATAATTTCCCTCACCCAAAAGATCGTATCCTTGCCCTCACCCAAAGATCGGACCCTTGCACTCACCCAACAGACCGTATCCTTGCCCTCACCCAAAGATCGTATCATTTCCCTCACCCAAAGATCGTATCCTTGCACTCACCCAACAGACCGTAACCTTGCCCTCACCCAAAGATAGTATAATTTCCCTCACCCAAAAGATCGTATCCTTGCCCTCACCCAAAGATCGGATCTTTGCACTCACCCACCAGACCGTATCCTTGCACTCACCAAAAAGGTCATATCATTTCCGTCACCCAAAAGACCGTATCCTTGCACTCACCCAAAGATCGGATCCTTCCAAAGATTGTCCTTCGCCGTTAGCCGGACCATGCGGGGGCACTGGCTCACCACCGAGATGGCGTCCGTGAGGCTGTTGCCATGATTAGGGCACAGAATCGTGCACTCCCCTTGAGGCGGCACCGCCTCCGCATTGAACACCTGTTGAAACCACATGCCGGAGCCGCGGGGGAAGGGTTACAAGCGTGGTGATTGAGGTGGTGCATTGCTCGTGTGCAGGATTGCGACTTGCAAACGCACAAGTGCTGCTGCTGCTGCTGGCGTGCTGCTCTGACTTTCCCTGGGTGCCATTACTGCCTGCTCACTGAACACCACTTGTAAACCCTTGCGACAGAGAGGAGGCCAGAGCGGTGGGGGGGGGGGGGGGGGGACCCCTTTTTTTTTAAAGGTTTAACGGGTAAAACATTTAACCCCCCCCCCCCAAAGGAAGGGGCATTTTTTCCCCAAGAACCAACCCCCGAGGGCAAACCTTTCCTTCCACTTTTGCCAAAGGGGGCCCCAAAAGGCTTCCCCAAGCTGGCTATCCCAAAAAAATTCCCTCCCCCCTTTTTAACCCTTTTCTACCCCCCCAAAAAAGGACCCGCCCCTCCTCTCTATTTCATGGATCAAAAATCTCCCTGGAAGCCCCCTGTATTTTTTCCCACCCAAGCAAGGAAACTTTCCCCCCCCCCTTCGAACCCGGAAATTTCCGGACAAAAAGAAAACGGGGGTCGAAATCCAAACCCCCAACCCATTTTAAATTTTTCGCCTCC
>FN649750.1:2639133-2664185 GCA_000310025.1 Ectocarpus siliculosus | reverse complement strand
AGCAGGGGCTACGAGAATCCTGTTCCCTATATTGTCCTTCCGCGGGGAGTTACATGTCTCCGCGCCTTCTAGAAGGAATCATTCTCTTCAATGTTCCGTGTACACATCTAAATCCTATCACAGAAAAGAAGCTACTAACGGGCGATTTGGTGTATGCATAACGGGGTCTGAACGCACAACAAGAGCTGAATAACCATGGCGCACATGCAAGGATGCGGTGGGTTCGGGTTGAATATGCGCATGGGAAGAAAAAATGTGCGTTGTGACACCGTGGAATCTTGTGTTGGTCGGACCGTAAGCGGGCGGCGGCGGCGGCGGGGAGAGTAGGTCTTACAACGCTGGGTCAGTTTCCTTGCCAAATACAGTGTGCAACATAAAGTCTGGCCGAATAAAATACATGGCCTTGCTGTAATGTATCCGTATGAAAACCACCGAGATATCTCTTGGGGACGCAGCAGTAACGCCATTTGCTGTCCAAAGCGTTGCCATTATGGACAGCACAGAGGTAGCGCGCATGAGGGTGGTGAACAGTGGACAACCATAAAATAAAACCAACGCTGGGATGGCGCACAGCAGAGGATACCAGTTCACGGAGGAAGAGCTCCAGTTAATCGAACATGTCCGCTCGGATGCGAGCGGATTCGAATGGACACTGATTGCCTCCTTTGTCTACGGAATAACAACATGCTGCCGTCATACAACTCACCTTATAGAAATACACCATGTATGCCGTGAAATACATAACACGCACTGCACTGTACAGCAGCTGTACTCGCTTCGGAGAGCAGCGGGGAGCCTTAGAAAACATAGCATACATACGTGCACACACAGGAGACTAGCCGTTCGAGACATTTACCACAGCAGTCGAATCGGTGGGTGGCGTCATTGTCTATACAGAATGGAAGATTCAAACCGGCCTGAGTCCATGGAAGGTAATCTCCGGATATTTGTCTGGATACTTGGAGTTCTCGAAATGATGCAAGGAGCACACCACGAGGTGCATAGGTCGTGACATCAACAGTTTACTCTCGACCAGTTTCGGCCTGGGGTCCTGACACACACCGAACATCAACTGCTTCGACAACCTCATGTTGCGGTGCCGCTATGGAATCTACTGCTGTGTGTAGCTCCAAATCCTCACCAGCTGCCATCTCAAAGAAATGCGGCGAAACTAAAATACTCAATACATGTTGTGAGGTTCGATCGGAATACGTAAGGATGAGCATCATGGAGACTGAGGGCGAGACAACATGCAGCACTGCCATGCCAGTGCAGCCTAAAGGGGACCGAAATCTCGGGCGGACATCTACAGGGTTTTCTCCGCTGCCGGCGAGCTCGACAGACAAACATCAACTTGACAGGGCACTCTCAGCAGCTCGGAATCACACCCATACAGCCCGTAGCGCACGCACCTCTACGGTGTTGTAGAAGCCCTTTAGACCCGCCGTGAACACTCCGCGGAGGGACCGATAGGTGTAGGTTACGGGACTGCCCCGTCTCCGTTCTGCAGCCATCGCCAAGTCCTACGGAACACGAAGAACCGCTGTTGGTGAGTGTGTGTACAGGCACCATCAGCAGAAACTTTCGCTGCGAGTCAGCAGCAGAGCGAAACTTCAATTTTTCATTTTCGTAACAACCAAGGTTGTGTAGCTGACGCGCACGCGAGCCGGATTGCGATGCGAGCATACAACGCCAAAGCAGGAGGAGGCGCACTCACCGCGCACCGATGCGGGAGACGACACCTGAGAACGTGTTCGCAGACCCCTGCTGTTGCGAGGAAGAGCAGAGTGCGGCGGGCTGCAGTGATGTACGATGTCTTGACGATGTCTAGCGGGGGGCACGCAAGAGAGAATATTTACCCCCCGGTGCTGGCCCCTCTGCCCTGTGCTGCAGGCTGCACAGAGTCTGGCGTGCTGCAGTGGGCCCTGCCGCACAGAGAGTGACAGCAGTGGGATAAAGGCTGTACACGCGTCCGTCATGGCTACCAGCAGCAAGTCGCACCAACGGACGGGGGAGCAAGCTTGGGGGAAGATCAGCAAAGTGGTGGGTAACGACAATGGGGACGACAACCATGTCTCTGCAAGTCAATGAAGCAACATCGTACAACACAGCAAGCAGTGTTGCGAAGATACTGCTGTACTGCAGTCGCTGGCACCGCCGTGTACAGCAGCAAACAAGTATCCCATTCTGCAGGTTCAAGTTTCCTACGTCATGTCCTGGTTAGTCTAGCCAGGCTGCCCTAGTCATCAGGGGTAAACAGCAGTGTGTATTTCTGCAGGTACGAATTTCCGATTTGTTCCGCTGTACGGCTCCCGCTGCCGGTGCCATCTTCGCGATAGGGTGCATGCAAACTGGTCCCTCCGGTTCCAGCCTACCTACACAACATCAAGCACACAGGGGAGACGATATTTTTCCCAACAAGTATGAAACCATGAAAGGACTAGAGGTTACTACGCAGCACATCTGGAGAGTGCTCAGCAAGGGCTTGCTTGTCTTGTCAGCAACCCCTGTTTTTCAGTGCCTCTCTCAATCCAAAGATAAAAAAAACGGAAAACAACCTCCGAGCTCGCCGAGTCCCGCCTCCTCGGCAACTACAGCAGTACAGCAGTGGACGATGTGTACAACGAAAATAGAGGGCATCATGGAGGAGAGGCATTTGCGTGGCGCGCGCCCAGGTCTGTCACTGGAGCCGTGCCGTCAAACGCTGCAGCTGCGGTCCGAAGACTCCGCAAGTCAGGTCCATTCACGATCCACTGGTGCACGCGCCTTCGTTGACCCAATCCCCCCCAACTGCTGTAGCCCTCGTGCCCAACTGCTGTAGCCCTCGTGCGGGGAGCTACAGCAGTAGCTACCTTAGATTGCAGATACCACACCCCCTGGACCGAATTTCAGGCCTCTACTGTTGTTCCACGACGAAGAGGATGCAGAAATCAAATGTTGCATTTTAAGGAAAAAAGCTCGTGACGAGGCGGCAATTCCGACGCCGCCATTTTCGGCACCGTCACTGCTGTCGTCGCTGGCAGAGTAATCCCAGTAGTCTACGCAGCAAAATTGATCAAGCAAACATACGGGATAAAGTATTCAATCCGTGCAACCCAGTAGTCCACGCAGCACAATTGATTTAAGCAAATATATGGGATAAAGTATTCAATCCGTGCTTTGGGGTTAGGGTTGGGGTTAGGGATAGGGTCTGCGTGCCCCCTCCCTATTATTTTCTATACTCTTAAAATCCTGCGTAGGCGGTCCCCGCGATCGTAGATATCGTAGATGGCGTAGATTCATACATTAGTAGTCGAGCTCTGAAAATCGGTCCACGGGGTGTGCTATCTATCTTCTTATGCAACCTTCGGTAACTATGCACTGCTGTAGACGAGCAGTTGGAGGGAATGAATCTATGGCGGCGCGTGTGAATACAGCGTTTGGTCGTGAAACTTTTGTCCGGACCCAGATTTTGAGGACTTTTCTTCGAACCGCACCTGCAGCCTTGGGTAGAACACCGGGTTGGCCCAAGCAGCAACAGATATGGGGCGTGCCAACCCGCGTGTCGCTGGTCAATGATCAGTAGCCTTCGCAAGGTTTTTGTATTCAGCAAACATGTTGGATAAAGGATACAATAGGGGAAGTTGGGTTAGGGTTAGGGTTAGGGAATACGGTCTGCGTCCCCCCTACCTGTTCTAGTTCCTTGTATGTATAGTACTTGATTTAAGGCGGTCCTCCATGATGTCCCCCGACCTATTTAGCATCGTGCATCAAAACTTCCTTTAGCCCGAAATGGCATTTTTTTCGATGCCCTGCCGCCAAGCAGCATCTTGGAATTAGGTAAGAAACCGATTGCCGGCCCTATTCAGCACCCTCTTGAGGTGGCACTCCGAACTTTTGTGGAGGGGGGGGGTGAGGATTGGTCAGCGGCAACGAGAACAAGGAGGTTTGTTCTGTGTTGGAGCAACTAGTATATGGGCATCGTAAAAGCACTGCGTGAAAACTTACCATACTTCAGCAGTACTTTCGTTGGCAACGGTATTGACGTCGCTGGAGAGGGATTGGGACGTCAGGTCCCGGGTGCCGCTGTATGTCTCTACGTAGCATCCCGCTGGGGAAAGCTACAAGTACCCCAGACCCGTCCTCGCTCTCTCCATGCGAGCGAGCGCGGGCCTAGTATGAAGAGGAGGCAGCAAGCAATGGTACGACAACTGCTGTGAGTGGCACCAAGCAAAGGAGGCGCGGGCCTCTTGCTTTTTCCCTTTGTGGTCTTTTCTTCCCCGTATCAACCAAGCTTGAGTAAATGGGGGACAAATACTACAACGGCATGGGCAACAGGCCCGCTGCTCCCTGCTTGGCGCCACTCGCAACAGTTGTCTTGACATTGCTTCCCGCTTTGTCTTCATATCATGCCCTCGCTCCGCGCTCACACGGAGAGAGTGGGGGGTCCCGACCCCCCCCCCCTCCAAGTACACATGAATGACAGTCCCCAACATAAAGACGAGAATTTTTCGCACAGGATTTGTACAACCCTCATCCGATGCCCGTACGTACAGTCTTTGCTCCGTTCCATGCCACTGGTCAGACCCTAAAAAAGAAGACCAGTAGAAAGAGCTGGATCAGGAGCTTTTTTAAGTTGCAAGAACTTGAGGGTTTGGTTTGCTTCAGACGAGGACAGCACGCCCGTTGCAGACACACACCTCATGGCGCTTTGTTAAGAGCCCCGCCCCACGCTGTTATCCCACCCGCCGCGTTGCAATATAAACAACTTTTCGGTGCCGCATAGAGGAGCTAAGTCTAGAGAAGGATGGACTCTTTTTACCGGGTGTTGCAGTAGCAACCCTTTACCAATCGCAATTTTGGCACGACATCCGTACCTTTTTGCGTTCCCATGACTTCACCTTGTTTTTGCAACCGTCTGGGTTTCCTGTGCCTGGATGCCTTTTTTCTTGCTCCCGGGGGTCGGGGTCGGGGATTCGGGTCGGTTTTACAGAACGCGGAGCTGTTCACGCTTACGTATGGGGCCATGGTGATGCAGCTGATTCAGGACTTCGAGGATGTAGGGGCGGTCAACAAGCAACTCGAGAGCATGTGAGAAGAAGAACGACTGCTGTGTGTGTTTTCGTCCTTTGTATCTATTCTGACGCCTGTCTGCGGGCCTTGCGGTGGAAGTATACGTCTGACACATCAGCTGGGGTCACACAGGAGCTTTTTTCCCCTTTTTTGTTTGGTTGAGTGTCCTTGTTTTTCCTCCGGTCGCTCGCGGTGTCTGCACACACACACGCATTGCCCATTATGGTATCCCCTCTGTCTTAGCCGGAGGGACCCTACTCCCGCGGTTTAATTTCGGTCGGAACTGAATAAATTCGGAACAGAATCATATAATTCTCCACGTTTCGTGTTTTTTTGTTGTCGGGATTCCCTTTCAGAGCTGCGGCAGCGCTCAGCTCAGACATTGCTACGGTTTCATCCGTGAGCGGCAGCCAATCAACGTCTTCGTGTGCGTGTTTTGCGTGTGACACGAACATCGACAGCGCTACTGCTGTAACTGGCTGTCTTGACAAAGCGACATCATTGGTGTAAGTTATCGGGGTGGAAAACGGAAGTCTTTCCAAATGGACCAGAATGAATGAACAGGATCAAGCCCACCATTGCAACTAAATTGTCCAGCACTCTTGTGGTGCCAACCATTCTCGCCCCCGTTTGTTTTCACCTCCGCACTGGTACAACGTGCAGATACTTGACGACGACAAGGGCATCGAAAAGTACAGTACGTCCTCGAGACATACAGTGTTTTGTACGAAGAACTGCTGTGCGCATTTACTCAAAAAAAAAAAAAAAATCTTCTACCAGTTTTTTTCCCGTTCGCTTCCCCGTCGTCACTTGCTCTCGGCGTTTGCTTGTTTTGTTTTTTCCCGCCATTATCGCCCAAACACCGAAAAAACAGGGGTTACAACATCGGGGTCCGGCTGATCGACGAGTTCCTCGCCAAGGCTGGGGTCTCGACGCCCTGCACCGACCTCAAGGAGACCGCCGATGTCGTCGCAAAGGTTAGCATCACGCAAGCTCATTCGTTGCGCGGCAACAAAACAAACACGCACCCGGTTTTGATTGAAGTGCCGTCGGTGCTATTAGTAGTGGTCTGTCTACTCGAGGTGGTGGTCTGAACGGTCTCTCTCAAATGACGGCTGAATGACGCAAGCAGCTTGGTCGAAGCAACCCTCCCCCCCCCCCCCCCGGCGTGCGCACGATGCTTTTCTGTCCGCGCGAAAGGTGGCGTTCAAGATGTTCCTGGGGGTAACGGCCGACGTTTCGTCTTGGAACGGCGACGGGACGGCGTTCAGCCTGCTCCTGTACGACAACCCCCTCATAGGCGAGTTAGTTTGCTTGCGCGAGGACCCTAAAAAAATGATCATGTCACGGTGTGTGTACTATCGCACAGCGTGGTCGTACCTACGGTAGGTTGTATGACGGAAGATACCACACTCCCTGGGACGATTTTCAAAGCTTCATTACTCCACGGCGAAGAGGATGGTGCAATCAAAGGATACGTTGTCGGAAAGCTCTCGACGAAACGGTTCCAAAGCTGCCATTTTTTCGGCACCGTCGCTGCTTTTCCTGCCAGAAGTCGAGCTTTGAATATCGGTTCAGGGTGTGTGTGTGATATCTTTCGCAATCTGCGGCAGGCCGCGAGCGAGCTCGCAGGGTTCCCTTGCGTTGTCGAGGAGGGCAGTAGAGTCCCGTCCCTTCCGGTAGGGCCCCGCCCCGCCCCGCCGGTAGATTATGCATCTGCTCTCTCTCTCTCTCTCAATCTATATCTATCGCTCTCTCTGTCTCCCCCCTCCCACCCCTCTTTCTTATCTCTCTCCCCCTCCCCCCGCTCCCTGTGTGTGTCTCTCTGCCATCCTGAATCTTCGACCTCTCTTCCCCGCGCCCCATTTCGCTAAAACGCCAGAATTCGTGGAACTCCCTCCTCAGTACAGCGGGCTCCTCTACTCCAACCTACTTTGCGGGGTAATTCGCGGTGCCCTAGAGATGGTACAGATGAAGGTTTCCTGCCGGTGCGTGCGAGACGTGCTCAGAGGGGACGACGTCAACGAGATCAGGTACACGCGGGAGCTACCTCGGTCAAATCGCGAATGCGACACGGTCTAAAAGTGGTTGCGCATTTTTTTTTTTTTTCGTCGTTCCTGTCTGTCTGTCTTATCTTTGATCTTGACGGTGATGACTTCTCCTTCAAATATACAAAATCCTTCAATAATATTACAACAAAGTACATTTAAATACGGTACATAAACACTCACTCCGGAGTGGTATATAGTTTTCTTCCGAAAACCCAACATGTTTTTTTCAAACTACAATTTAGTGTGTTTTTTGTAATCTCCGGGTGTGGTTTACTGGAGTATGTTTGTTGTTGAACACTTCATTGTGTTTGTTGTTCGTTGCTGTTGGTTTGTGTGGTGGATTGCCGCGATTTTTTTTTTTGCACTGCGTGTCTTTAGCAATTTTCTTGTTTGTTTTGCTGTCCTTGTCGGCCATGTCGTCGTTGTTGCCGTCGTTTGTCTCTTTCCCCGTACACCGTGCCGATGACTCGTTGGCAGGGTGGAGCTGAAGGAGATGATGGAAGACGTCATGGACGAGGACTACAAAGAGGGATAGCGCTATCTACCAAGTACTGCGTTGTAAAAAATACCTTCTCCAGTGCTATTGTTTGTATGACACCGAGTTGATTGGACGCCCGCGTTATTCTCAAGTTTTTTTGTGGCCTCAAGGTGATTTTGACGCCCGTGTTAATTCTCAAGGTGATTGAGCGTCCGCGTTTTTCTCAAGTTTTTTTGTGGCCTCAAGGTGATTTTGACGCCCGTGTTAATTCTCAAGGTGATTGAGCGTCCGCGTTATTCTCAAGTTTTTTTGTGGCCTCAAGGTGATTTGACGCCCGTGTTAATTCTCAAGGTGATTGGGCGTCCGCGTTATTCTCAAGTTGACTGGATATCTGTGCGTTGGCAAAGAGAGAGACGAGATTAAGTGCTGATGTTCCTCCTTTACAATTCACCAGGGCAAGGCAACACCACGGATTTTCTCAAGACTGTGTGACCCCAGCTTGGATGCCGCAGTGACTACCGAAAGTTGGTTGGCCTCGGTGGCTCGAAATATTAGTAGGAGAGAATGAAAAGACTTGACAGGAAAATACGTGTGGACTAGTCTTTCTACACGTTCGGCCGCTATTCTGCTTTTGACGTAATCTCGAGGAAACGTTTTTGGTTTTTGTCTCAAGCCGTGCACTTCCGGCTACAATACCGTAGAGGAACTCCTCCGCTCAGTCACGCCCGGCTGTCGCTGCCCGAGTCGCATTTCCACGTGTGCTGCGCGGGGGGGTGGATTGATTCTTCAAGAGCAAGTTGTGCTTCGAGGGAGAAGAAAAAATGTTGACTCAGCTGGCTGCCCATTTTCTCTGGCTCAAGCCTACCGCAGGAAATTAGCGGCGTCAAGAGATGCAATGGCCAAAAGGAGCCCCCCCATCTTGGGGCTTAAAATCCCGGATAGATAAGAAGTTTTCGCTGTTAAAAAGGCTTTCGGTTCAGGCAGCGGGGGGCTGAGGGATGTCAGGGCCGAAAGGAGCCTTCTTTCTCGGGACTTGGAAGCCCGGATGGACCAGAAGTTTTTGCAGTCAGTAAGGCGTTAGGTTGAGGCGTGGGGGGCAGGGCGTCTTCCTGTGCGTGCAAACCCTGGATCAGTCCGAGTACCGTTCTGAGCAATTCGCTCAAAACAGAGGCATGAAGGTAGATATGTTTTGGTGTTGCTATTGTTTGCCCTCCAGCGGCCTAGCGGTAGGGGACGTTTTTGCAGCAGAGGGTGTGCCACCTGAGTTCTTCGACGCTGTCCTTTGGAGAGATTAGCCGACACTCTTGGGGTGTCGTTAGGTGTCGTTAGAACACAGTAAATGGCCACGACGTCTTGGAATGATGTGTGTTTCGCCTGGTGCTTAGCTGTGTGTGGTACATGCGTCGTAGATTTCCTGCCCGCCTGTCGTCGTCGAGCGACACACCCGTGCCCCTGTAGGCCGGGAGAACGCGAGAACGCCAACATTACCTATTTAGTGCAACCCCCCCTTTTTTTGGTCTCTGTTATCGGCGGATAGTGGTTCAGCTTTTATCGCGGTGGGGGGGAGAGGGGGCTGCTGTTAGTCGTTGCCTCAACGAACGTGCCACTGCTGTAGGTGGTGAATACACCTTGTGTGCATAGGAACGGTGGGGCAACAAAACAAGAAAAAACAAAATGAAGACAGAAGCTCCTGTGCGACCTTCCTCTTGTGTGACCTCGGCTAACACGTCGGGTATGTACGCCGAAAGGCCTGTAAACCGGCGCCAGAGTAGATGGGACAAACACCCAAACATTAGGCAGTCGTTCGCTTTTGCCGGAAAGAGTTTTTTTCTTTCCCTCGGAATAAATCAAACATTGTTGGTAACACCTTGGTTTCCACGAGAGAAATGGTTGACGCGCGTACCAAAGGAAGCTCTTTCTCGTAACTGGCTGATCATCGTTTTGCCCCAAGAGCCGTGAGCTTGTGTTCGAGCTGAATTGTGCAGAGCTCGAGTAAAAGACAGTTGTGAAGCGAATCTTGGCTCACGGCTGAAAGACAATGGCAGCAGTACCACGAGGGACAAAGGGGGCTTCGTGAACAGTCTCTCGCCTACTTCTAAAGTCGTTTATGAAAATTCGAAAATAATCGTACGAGAAGCGAAACAATGCTGCCGAAGAAACAGTCCGCAAGTAGTCATCCCGGATTTAGTTACGTCCGATTCGACGAGAGAAATGGGCGGCTACATAGACAGTTAGCTGACAATCTTTTGTAATTACTCCCTCGAGGCACAAAATTGCTTTGAAGTATCAACCCACTCCCCACCCAGAAGATATGGCAATGCGACGCAGGCACAGCTGTTCAGTCAGCTCGTGCTCTTCCATGCCACCCTCTCACACCGCGCAACCTCTCCCGAACAGGCGAGCCCTCGAGCAATTTTGAGAGCATTGCCTCTGATTGTGAGATCCACGGAATCCCCCTAGGGTCTCACAGCAACGCGGGCCCTCTGGCTTCAACGGTACCAGAGAGCACCAATGAGAAACAGACAGACGTCGACACCATACAGCGCACGCGCGCGTACAGAAGTGCACCGGGACCAATCACCCTCGGTTTCGACAACAAATAAACACTGAAGATCACAACATAAATGCCGACAGAGAGTGTTCAGAACACACCTCACGGGCTGCCGACAACATCAAAACACGTTCTAAGCGCAGAAAATGCGATCGAAATCATCGCAGAAAAAACAAACGCAATTGAACATACACCTCGGCTCAAACGTTAACTTTCGCATGCCCGCTGGACCCCTCCCCCCCGCCCGCCAACACCCAACTGTCAAAACACACCACAGCACACCCAAGACCACGGGAACCAGCACCTGTTGAGTGTCACTGAACTGATTCGGGTCCTCAGCATGACAGTCACTCACAAGAAAGACGCCCGCGAAATCGACGTGTGTCAAGAAACGGTCCTTGGAAGAAAAGTACTCTTCACTGCCACCGCTAGAATACACCAAGAACAAACATTCACCACAAGGCAAGGAGTGTCCAGAATGTTTGGTGAAAAAATGTGTGAGATATGGAGAACGCGCCAGGTACAGTAGGTCGGAAGAAGACCAAAGGCACGACGCTGGGAGACTCAGACCAAGCCGGAGATCAAAACAAAATTTTCGCGAGAAAAAAAAACATGAACGACGAGTAGAAAAACAACCGACAGGCCTCAAGATAGTAACAACCACAGAGCGAGCCAAGGCAAGCGAAAAATATAAAACGATCGGGCTCAGCTATTGGTTTGCGATCCAGACGCGACGAAACACCGAGAGCGCCGAGTCTGTCTACGCTTCTACCTTGTGCCGCTCCTCCAGCTATCCAGCCCGCTTCCTCCAAAACATTATTCACTCTTGTGGGAATCCAGTAGCCCCACTGCCGCGTTTACCCCTACCTCTGCAATCGAACCTACCTAGCGGCACCGTTCGCCAGTCAATGTCGATGCCGAAAAGCATCCCCTAAAACGAAAAGTAAAACAATAAAGCGCGTTGGTTGCCCTTCGCGCGTCCTCGCCACAGCTAAAATGGCGTCGTCGTCTTTGTACAAAGTGCGGCCGGTCATCCTTGTCCCTGAGGGCCCCAAGACTTTCCACACACAGGTCACATCAAGGCATATCACCATGCGTGCTTGTAAAAACGCCGAAGAAAAACCGTTTCGGCTAGCTTGGAAGCCGTACGGCCTGCCAGAGGGCACGATGAGGCAGTTTCCTCTTCGTTGGGAACAACAGCTACTACCAGCACCATCACCGTCTCTCGACGCGGACCACACAGCACGCGCCCGCCCCTCTCCGGAGGCCCCCAAAATCTTTCGCCTCTCTGGGCCGCCACGCTACAGTACACCGACATCCGCATCACCCCTCGGTCATCAATTTCTTCACCGACAACGCAACAGCAACAACCACCCATAAACACGGTGCAGATCCGGGGACTCTTGGTCATTTCGACAAAACAAGCCCACCCGGACAACCGACCCCCTGCCCGCAAAAAAATCCACGCGCAAAGCCGGGGCTCCTGGTCGTGTCGAGAACACAAGCCCACCCGGGCAAATCTACCAGTCAATTCTCTGTCTCTCTCTCAGCCTCCCTCTCAGTCTCTCTCTCTCTCTCTCTCTCTGTCTCAGTCTCTTTGTGTGTGTGTGTCTCTCTCTCTCATTCTCATAGTGCTGTCGTACAACTTCATGGCAACAAGTTTCCGAACGCAATTACCGCCATCGTCACGGCCGCGACCACTACCCCGGCAGAGCCGCCGCCGCCACCGCCCCGCCTGTGAGCGGAATCGGCCTGGCGGGGGACGTTGTCCACAAAACCGTCGTCAAAATCGAGGCCGGAATCGGAATCCACGGCAGTTGGCGAGGCCGAGGGTGCCATGCTTCCGAAGAGCCCCCCCCGACTGTCGCTCCCTGGAAATATTTTTTGTCCACGCCGAGCGTTTGCACCAAGGGATGGGATAAGGGTAGCAGGAGATCAGACGGCATTTTTGGGCCGCAAGCAAGTGGTGTCGTGAGCAAAGCTGCGGCGTACAGGCGATACGCCATGGCTAGCAATTTTTTTCGTAGCAGTTGTGGGTTTGTTTCAAATTGTTTGGCATTTCGTCACTGAACAAAGAGGATCGAAGATGTTGACGGTGAAATTGTTCATGACCCCCCGGGGGTGGTGAGGTACAATACATCGTGAGAGGCTAGTGGAACGACAAGTTACGACGGGCGCTGCGGACGACACAAGAGTGTGCGGAACACATGTCAAGCTTGACTTGAGGTGCGAACCCGGGTACGACAAACAAACCCGGCGCGAAGAGCGCATGAGTGTCGTTGTCATGGTATTGCCGCCATACCAAAATATCAACATCAACAGCAACAGCGACAGCAACCGCAACAGCAACAACAACAACAACAACAGAGATGTGCGCAAAGGACCCCAATACGTGCATGGAAACAACGCACCCATGGTAGGAGACGCCGTGGGAGTAGCCGACGGCGAGTGTGCGGAGGACGAGAAGTAGGACGACGAGATGCCGCGGGAGGCACCGTCGGTAGGAGCCCCGGTAGGAACAGCGAGCGATGGAGACGGCGAGGATGCCTGAAGCTTTCTCTCCCGCTTCTTGCTGTCTTGGTTGTTGGCGTTTGTGTGCCTCTGCTTGTTCTCCTCTACAAGCCGTCTGCCTGCATGGCCATGGGGCAAGGTCTTTGGCAAGAGGAAGACGTCATCCAGCGGGATCTCCAGTAGGTCAATCAAATCGTGGTCCTCCTTGCATGTTTTCAGTTTCCGGTTTTGGAAGCGGGGCGGGGCGGGATAGGTAAGAGAGTTACTCTGTTTTTTGCGTGCAATCATTAAGTAGTTCGTTTGACCGTTGGCTATGCGTCTCGTTTTCGAGGAACACGGACTTATTATTGTACTGATGAAGATGCAGCCAAAGGCCGGCTGCGCCCGGAGGGTTATCACCATCACCATGTTGCCTTGCTCTCCAGGTTCAAGGCAAACATACCGTCGTGCAGAATGGGACATCTGCGGATTTGGAAGAGGACGTGTTCGATGCACCATCGTGTTCCATCGCATGTCACAATAAAGTCGAATGCATTACTTGTCCACCACCAAAAGGTGTTCTTCGCAAAATCTTGCCATATCTCAAGGTTCGATTTAACTGCACATTATGACCGGCATCAATGCGATACTTAAAAACACACATACAAGGGACAAGTCTACATGTACACGGGAGACGGAGTGCTGACAGAACAATTTGCTCCTTAGGTCTGCGCAATCACGGCAAACTTTTCTGCAGGCCTGTCAGCTTGTTTCGGCAATTTCCGTTTAGGCATCATTACACAAGAATCGGTGCTGTAGTGCGGCGATAGTCTAACCATGCTCCATTGGATACTCCCGCCTCGACGTCATTGGCACTGTTCTGAGTGGATACGGGGCTGATGTGTGCGCGAGAGGATCTGAGTCTGGTCAGGGAGGAAGTGTTCGGATGAGCGACGACCACAAGTTATGCTTTGGTTCCCGATGAGGAGGATCTTGCTGACGTACCATGTGGTCCACACCCACCACTTACACTGCCAACCTATGTAGCGTCGATCGGGCTGCCGTCGGAGACAACACAACCGCCGCCCCCAACTACGTTCTTGTAGGTCTACAGCAAACACAGGCGACGCCGCTCCTTTAGTGTTGGCACAGCAGTGTGTGGCCTTGACCCCATGGATCCAAAGAAACACAGAGATTACAGGCCTTGGTTGTATATGGAACAAAGACAGTCAGCAACACCTTCCGACGAGACGTTCCTATTGCAAACCACGTCGTGTCGGCAATCGCCAGCCAAAGCAGCAGCTGTACGCACGCAAGCGGGCGGGTACGACGTGCGTGCATGTATACGCCGACGGCACCACACAACTTACCAAAGCGCTGAGTGGATCCGCCCGAAGCTTTCGAGTCGAAGGCCCTGCTTCTCTTCCAGCGACACCGAGAACCGCCACGACGAGGAACACCCCAACCACCACTCGCACCGTGGACCACATGGCAATAAAATGTATCGTCGGAAGTACAGCAGTAGTCGTGGGCGTCGTCGGGTGTGCACGTTTCCTTGTCTAGCAGCAGCAGCGTTTGAGGTTGGATGTGGAGGAAGATATGATATGAGATGAGCACGCGATTCGGGAAACGGATGGAGTTTTGATTCGTTCGTTTGATTATCCGTTGGACATCTCGTATACAAAAGAAGGGATGATTCATGCACACAAAGCGCGCGCGCGAGTCTACTCGCGGTGGAATATGTTACGGTTCGACGAAATACGTTCCGGTTCGACAAAGAAACCTCCGCGTTTCTTGTGCGCGTGATGTGTGGAACGCGGAACGCGGAAAGCGGAACGCGGATCCGCGGCCCACTGCCCACACACATGAGCGGATCCGCTGCGCACTGCCCACACATGCCACTTTCGTGATTTTGTGATTGTCCAGGGTCGACGAGGACCGCCGGATTTCGCGTGGGAGACCCTTGATGGTTGATTGTTTTTTTCCATGACTGCTTCTTCGGTGCCCGAGAATCTCACTACTGTGTAAGGACTTCAACACATCATCCCCTTTTATCCCCTTCTCGACTTTGATATTTTCTCGAAGGGGCGGTCTTCTTTGATTGTATGTATATTTTCCAAAAAATACATGTCTACATTGTATCTGCAAACTTTTCTTGGTAGGCTCATCTGTACCCTCTTGCTATACTAGTTCCGTTGATATATTCCAATGTGTGTTTTGTCCACAGAGCAGAAAGACGGGCAAGTATGCATGATGTATGCTGCGGTGACGGTGTTTCAAAGGAAAGCACTCAGAAGTACTGCCTGCACATTGTATGGTCCTCCAACCCAGGCAGGAATCATGCAATCGTCTACACAGACAGATAGTTCCGGTCTTTTCGCGCTCTGGAAGACTTGCCGAAATGATTGCCCACAGTCAACTGTGTGCGAATCACAGCAGTTCTCCAGTTCGTGATTGACGGACTAGCGTCACTGACGGATCGGTAATGCATTCGAGCTCAGGAAGGAAAACAACTTCAGTACCGCGACAACATTTATCACATGTTGCTTGAGTGCTTCCGGTGACATCAACGCCAATGGACAGGGGGGGGAAATGGAGACAGCTGCTGTCGGACCATCAAATCGCCAGGCTGATAGCACCCCGCCAGGAGCATCTACGAGCGTTATGCGTCCGGAACCACAAGATCGCGCCGCAGATTTTCACTCGCAAATACACACTGGAAGCGCAGCGATCCCAGTACTGCTGCTGCAGATTCTGGCAAAACTGTGATTCTGCCCGTTGAAAATCGGGCGTGTACGTAGTACGCATATGCAACGCTACGGAAATCAACAGCAGGTTCACAAAGTAAGGATTGCGTGAGAAAAAACTATCCGACACTGCCAATCCAATATAGGTTCCACGCTGTGAAAAGCGGTCGGCCAACACTGCACCAACATTCTGCCATCGTACATACAAACACAGAAAGTCTCATTTAGCACGCCCACATCATGCACCACCAACGTGAGCCATGACCGACCGCGCCCCAAGAGAGCCGTCCATGACTGCGCGAAAACGGCCGTATGCGTACATAC
Source organism: Ectocarpus siliculosus (assembly GCA_000310025.1). Lineage (NCBI taxonomy): Eukaryota > Phaeophyceae > Ectocarpales > Ectocarpaceae > Ectocarpus > Ectocarpus siliculosus. Next base: position 2,648,492 of record FN649750.1, on the reverse strand, counting down.
AACACCCGCAAACACAGAGCGCGCATCGCCTTCACCAGATCGGCGGACGGCTACGGAATGCCGTACGACGCAGGGCGCGCGTTCACGACAGAGCTTAGGCCTCTCGCTTTCGCAGGGTTGCGCACGGCCTAATCTCGCAAAAAAGGCAGCGTTATTCAACTGCCACCGGCAGCATTTTGCACTACGAACACCGCCGCAAGTCAAGCCACTTCTATCTAGTGCCGTCGAGCTCGAGCGCACACTACGACGACGGTCAAGGGCCACACGTTAGCAAAAGTGAACAACGGCGGCCACCAATTCTCCATCGCGACACGTTCGGGCACGCTTACGCAACCAGCCACCGCCACCACCGCCACCATCTCGCCTTCGCCACCATCAGCATCTAGCCACGAAACGCCGTCAAACAGCCGACTTCGTCGAGGGTAGACCGACCGACTATTTAAGCCTAGACCACTGGACCGCATCATCAGCATCTCGCCATAACACGCCGCCGAACAGCCGCCGTATTCTTAAGGTTAGACCGCCCGGCTTCACTTCTAGCCTAGCCTAGACACCCCCACCTCTCTTCCAACCCTATAGCTCGGAGCGTTAGCCTAGACCGCTCGAATTCTCTTCACAAGCGGAGAGCCTGAAGTCTAGCCACCGACCGATTTCTCTTCAAGCGTGGAGCTTCGAGCCTACCCTAGAGACCTCTTCAAGCGAAGAGCCTCAAGCCTAAAACCGCCCGAATTTCCCTTCAAGCGTAGAACATCGAGCCTAGCCTACTAGGACCCTTCACGCGTAGAGCTTGCGCGAGTACGAGTGCAGGTCGTGTACCCCGCCTTCCTTCTGGGCCGACGGCGAGCGGATCTCGAACCGGATCGTCCCTTCGTACACCTCGGCGTGAAGGTCCGCGAGAGACTTGACTCCCATGTCCTGAAATACGGGGGGGTACAATACGATGAGGGGGTGTACTCGTGTGAGCGCACGCCGTGAGTCGGTAGGCCATCAATGTCGTATCAGGGGATGCACTCACGTAAAACGCATGCCGTTAGTCGGTAGGCCATCAATGCCGTTTTTCGCGGGTGTGCTCATGTAAACGCATGCCGCTACACCACTGACGTCGCATTCCTACAATGCCGGGACCCTCGGAGCGATATGTAGGGGCGATGCGGGTGCGCGTTTTTGTTGTAGCTGGCTCTTGTCTTGACGATATAAACGTGCCGGCCTCTGCTCAGCACCTCCCAACATCCGTACTGGTTGGTCTAACTGGCGCGGGCGGCTTCCGTGCGCAAAGGCTAACTACCCCCCGAGAAGGGCACTCATGACGAAAAACCAAAGAGAAACAAATAACAACCCGAACGGTTGCCCGTCGGTAATCGTTGCTGTGGGAACAACGCTCCGCCGTCTTCTCGAGGACGCACGGTCAATGGTCTAACCGCTAAGGCATTCAAAACATGGGTACACCCGCAACACCCCCCCGGTAGGAACAACGTTCCCTCTCGAAGGCCCGCGGTCAATGGTCTAACAGCTAAGGAAAGCAAAACATGAGCACGCCCCCCCAGCCCAATCAATCCATCTGTCTTGGCATAGCAAACGCAAGGGTAACTGCTTCATCCTTGTGAACCGTAACGTAGCCTGGGACGGCAAAAACCCGGCAACCCGCTCCGTCCCGGCATTGTACGGATGCGACGTCAACGGTCTAACGCCTACGGCATGTGCCTACATGAGGTACGCCCCCCTCAATTCATTGGTCAACCGTCGAGCGCCTCCGACGGACCCCCCCCTCCCCCCCCCCCCCCCCTCGAGAGCATTCACCTGGAAGCCGTGCCTGACGGACTGCGCCATGTAGGGCACGAATCTGTGCAGGCTTCCCCGGTCCACCACCACACCGCTAACCCCCGACGTTCCCTTCGCCGCGGCCATGGCTGCGTCGCGAGCGCGAGCGTTCTGCTGGGACTCGACGCTGGTCAAGGCCTGCCGCGCGATCAACCAAAAAACAGCAGCAGCGGTTGGGCGAATTGTCGGCGTGGTAGCGGGGAAAGGGAGGCTGTGGCTGGGGGTGGCGGTGTGTGCTGTGTCGCCGTTCTGTTCGCATTGTGGGTTACCTCCCTACCTCTACTATACATATAATAGGCGTCACCGCCTGTACAAAAGTGGTGTGCTGTTGTCGAGATTTCGAGGCTGTTGCCGCTGCTGCTGCTGCTGCTGCTGCTGCTGTTGCTGCTGCTGCTGCTTTTCGTGATGTATGGAGCTTCTTGGTGTGCTTGGGCCTGGTGAGTTACGGTGCCCCCTCTCGGAGGTGTCGTCTCTTCCTGCTGGCCCATCTAAATGGAGTCAGATACAAGTCACAAAACTAAACCTCCAGGAAAAAAAAAAAATCCCCACTAAACACAAACAACGCCCGAGAGAGAACAGCCAGAACATATGTAGCTGCACGGACGAAAAATAACAACGGGGACAAGCAACAACGCGACAGAAAACACACAAAAAAAGGACGCGAAAAAAAAGGCCCAGAGCCACCACAAGTAACAAAAATGAACGATGTCCCAAACCCCCGGATACTTCAGTCCCCACGAAACAAAACAAGACCCGAGAGCGAACAGCCAGAACGTACCATGTTATTTGCAAAGACAACAAGTAACAACGGGCAAGACGACACAAAAGAAACGAGACAGAGCACGAAAAAACAAACACACGATAAAAAGCGCTACCAATGCCGAGAGAGAAAATTACACAGACGAGAACACCTGGCGCGCTTCCACTTTTTCGTCTGCACGAAAAAAATCTCGGCCGACCGCGATGCCAACTAAAAACAAAAAAGGCGAGGCTCACGTGGCAGTGCTTGGAGCCGCGCGCCCTGCCAACAACACTAAAAAACAAGGCCAACAACCACCTCACGTGGTAGTGCTTGAGGCGCGTGCCCTGCCAAGAAAACTACTTCAAACTTTCAGACGCAATGAATTCAAACCTAGTCTATCTCTTTTCTACGGATAAGAAGAGATGGATTCGTTGCGTCATCTATCAGGAAAAAAAAAAAAAAAACAGGCCAACACCAGCTCACGTGGTAGTGCTTGAGCCGCATGCCCTGCTGATAGAAGTACTCCCCGGGGGCCTCCTCCGTCCCGGCCAGGAGGGATCCCATCATCAGCACGCTCGCGCCCATGCCCAGCGCCTTGATCCCGCACCCCGTGTTCATGATCCCTCCGTCCGCGATGACCGGGACTCCGTACGCGCGCGCCAGCTTGCTCACGTGGTACACCGCCGAGATCTGGGCTCGCCCGACGGCTCGTACCTGCGGGCGGGAGGGGCGGGGGAGACGCAGAAAATAAATGTTGAATATTTTTTTTTTTGGGGGGGGATAGGGGGCTCACGTGGTACACCGACGAGATCTGGGCTCGCCCGACCGCTCGTACCTGCGGGCGGGGGGCGACGCAGAAAGTAGGGGGGAGGGGGGGGCGTACTCATGTCTTGCACGTCTTAATTGTTAAGACTAATGACCAGTGAAAGCGAGGGGAGGGGGGAGGGAGTTACTGCCTTGCCCACAGCTTGTGAGAAAAAGAAAAAAGAAAAAAAAGAACGATGGGAGTGCCCCATACAACGAGGAGTAGGCGGGACCGCTGTTCCGAGAATACCAGGGGTGACTGCCGTGTCCACAACTAAAGGACAACAGGAGGGTGGGACATAGATACGACGTAGACGGGTAAGCTATTCAGAGGATACCCGGGGCTTGCTGCCATGCCCACCAGCTAATGTCCGCAGTCAAGAAAAAGAACAGGAACAAGAGGGCGCAAACACAGGCACCAAGTACTATAATACTGTAAATGGTACAGCCGTGTGCAGCACACCGTACATTGTGAAGCACACTACCTGCTGTGTTGTCGACACGGAACCCGCGCCCATGCCCACGCGAACAGCGTCCACACCAGCGTCGAGCAGAGCTAACGCCTGGCTGCGGGTAACCACGTTCCCGCCGATCACGTCCACCTTGGGGTACTTGGCCTTGATGTGACGAACCTGCCAAGCCAAGCCAAATTCAAACAGCAGTGTGTGATAAATATGTTAGAATCGACGGCGCTAACCGGCTGACCAGTTGAACGCGCGGTAGTCTCAGTGCACGCCAAAAACAGAAAATTAATTCTAAAGGCTACCATAATCTGTGTCCGTGCGTGTCTTCACTAATAGCATCGACCGCTCGGACCGGTTTACCGATGAAAAAATGTCGGTGCCAGCGGGAAAAAATCGAGGCCCCTGGAAGGGGGCTAATATTCGAAAAATGCACCTAGAGTCGAATGCGAATTTATGTGTGTGTCTTCCCTGCTGTTAGCATCGACAGCGCTAACCGGCTGACCAATGGAAATATGTGTGCGTGAGCGTGTCTTTTTCCTTGTTTTGGGGGGGGGGGAGTGGGGACGACATCCGAGAATCAATTATTGCGTATCGAGAAAGAAGAAAAACTACAGGTCTTGTTCCCTTGACCATGTCGCTCTCTCCGCCTTCCTCTCTGTCTTCCTCAGCCTGTCATCTCTCTGTATGTCTCTCGTTGGTCAGCACTTCCCCTACGTTAGTTGCTTGTCAGAGTGTGGGCCAACCTGATCAATCTGTTCCGTAGTATCTCCGTTCCTCTCGTCGATTACCAGCACGTCCACCCCGGCCTCCACAAGCATCGCGATGCGGTCCTGTTGCGGGAGGGGGAACACACTTCAGAGAAAAGCAACAGGCCTTCGTTCCTCACAGGAAACGATATGTAGCGCGCATACTCGACCGAGCATGATCGCAGGAGCCACCGCAACATTAATCCTCCAGGGGTACAATGGCTACAAAAAAACCAAACCAGAATCCCTGTACCGCACAAAAGCAAAGCCTTAAAAACCTTGCCCCCTCCCCCCCCATGGCCCTTCGCGCTTGGCGACGTAAGAGCCTGGTCCGGTGAGAACCCGGCGTGCTTCGTCCCGGCTTTGTGGGGATGCGAGGTCAATGGTCAAACGACTACGGCAAGCACGGCTATGAGTACACCCCCCCTAAACAACCACGACCAAACACTGCAAACCTCCCCCACCCCCAGCAGACGCCGTCCCGAACACCACAAGAACAACCAAGAGTGACCCTCCGTTCCCACCCACGGGCCCCCCCGTTGGTGTCCGCAGACAGGCAAACCCTCCCCCCGTAACGAAACTTCACGCAATGTCCACTGCCAACACGTCAGCCTGAGCAAGGCGGTGCCCCCCCCCCCCCCCCCTCCGGTGTTCCTCGCTCACCCGGTCGTCCGGGCCCGCTCCTACAGCGGCAGCAACTCTCAGTTTGCCGGTGAGCGGGTCCTTGGTGCTGTGGGGGAAGTCCCTCGTCTTGAGGAGGTCGGTGCGGGTGGTCAAGGCGCAGAGGTTTCCCTCGGCGTCCACGATTGGCAGGTAGCCTAGAGAGAGAGCGGCACGGGCGGGGTATAAGCGTGAGGGAGGGTGGTATGGGGGGGTAAATATACAGTAGAGGTCTCTGTTTAGGGCCGGTTTACCGGTGCCCGGTTTAGTGCCAGTGCTTCCGGCCGGCATACACACTGAATTTCCAAGTCATTGTCAGTGCTATGAACAGTGCCCGTCCGGTTTAGTGCCCGTGAATTTTCTGGGCACATACCGGCGCTATACAGGGACCTCTACTGTGCGTGGTACTTGATTGCTGCGAGGCGGGGGGGCGGTCATACACTCAACTGCTGGGGCAGAAAGGGCGGGCTGGGTAAGTTAGACTCACTGTCTTCGAAATTCAGGAGCATCGTCCTACCCCCACAGCCGACATGAAAACAAAGCATCATACATCGCCGACACGAACAAAAAACGCAGCCAAAAATATTCTACAATGGAGAAAAAAAATTGCCTCATTTCGCCGCTCCGTCGTCTATTGCCCCCCCCTCTCGACGAAGCACGCGCTTAAAAATGTGAGACAAATGCTTCCAAAACAGCAACCTACTCTGGCGTGACCGGCGCCTCTCCCTCTCGCCGTGTCTACCTCTGTCTCTCTGCCTGTCTTGTCTGTCTGTCTCTATGTCTATGTCTTCCCGATATCCATCTCTGTCTCTCTGTCTCTGTCTCTGTGTCTGTCGATGTCCTCTCTCTCTCTCTCTCTCTCTCTCTCTCTCTCTCTCTCTCTCTCTCTCTCTGTGTGTGTATGTGTGTATCTCTCTCTCTCAATGTGTGTCTGTCTGTCTGTCTCTCTCTGTCTGCGTGTGTGCCTTGTCTCTCTCTCTCTCTAGCTGTCTCTGTCCTCACCCTTCTTGGAAACCTTGATGATCTCCTGCGCCTCCTCCAGGGAACACCCCTCCCTCCCCAAGATCAGATCATCTACAGGCGTCATGTGCTCCGACAGCGGCTCGTGCCTCTCGTCAACAAGGTCCAGATCTCTCTTTGTGCACAGACCGACCAGCTTAGACCCTATCGACCCGTCCTCGGTGATGGGCACCCCTGACCAGCACAGCAGCGACAGCAGCACGAGTAGCAGCAGCAACAGCCGCAGCAGAGGCAGCAACAGCGGCAGCGGTCGCGGCGGCAATAGGTTGTCGAGTCAATGTCACGGACTACAACTAGTCTACATCAGGTCAGATCCACCCGAAAAGTAAGGACAAATTCATGGAGCCATCAAACGCAAGGCCGTCTCTGCTTCACCAAGCGGGTCGTCATTGAAAACGAACGTCAGGGAAGACATCCTTCAGCCGTAACAACGTACCAACTTACCAATATATTTGGCAACAACGAACGTACCCGACCTTTCTGCAAGCGGCGCCTGGCCAGACGGAATCGTAGATGGTGGGCGCCAAACTCAGAAAAAAACGCATGCACATCAACGATGACAACAACCACAACAACACAACGACAACAGTACCAATATCAACGACAACAGTAACAATGTCGACGACAACGACAACAATGTCGACGACAACGACAACAATATCAAAGACAACAACAACAATATCGACGACAACGACAACAATATCAACGACAACAGTATCAACGACAACAGTAACAATGTCGACGACAACGACAACAATGTCGACGACAACGACAACAATATCAAAGACAACAACAACAATATCGACGACAACGACAACAATATCAACGACAACAACAACAATATCAACGACAACAACAACAATATCGACGACAACGACAACAGTATCAACGACGACGACAACAATATCAACAACAACAACGACGACGACGACAACAAGGACGGACGTACCCGAGATGTTTCTCTCCGCCTTGAGGTCGTCCAGGTCGGCCACGGTGCACGTCGGGGACATCACCGCCGGGTTAGAGATGAAACCGTTCTCGTAGCCCTTCACCCTTTGCACCAGCTTCACTTGCTCTAGGGGCCTGAGCAGGGATACGGCAAACACACACACACCAGATCATGGCCGTTAGAAGCATTCTTCGGTCTTCAGCCGCACTGAGATTGTCGTCTTTTCCGTAGTCAGCCCGTTAGCGCGGTCGATGCAAAACAATAAAGACACGCTATTTTTGGCGAAACACGCGCGTCCCGACGGGGGGGACACTAATGGCAATTCGACCATCATAACGCTCCGTCTCCGCCCTCTCTCGACATTTGATGCAGCTAACCAAGAATTGCGAAACATGCAAGTATCATTCCATCAACATAAAAAAAAATGCAATCGTCTGTCGTTTATCATCAGTCTTTTCGATAACTAACGGATGCCAAACTCCACTATCGCATCAAAACAGCAGCGATACCTGTGACGGCATCTATTTACTATTGATGATGCCACGTTGCGGTTTGCAGCGAGAGCGACCTCTAGCTGTGACTTGAGATCGGCACTACCCTGTCCCACCACGTTGCACAACAAACACAACAACGATTACCCGAAAGACACCGAAGACACAAGCCAGCACAGCACTTCTCCGCAACATTTGGTTCGATCCCGCTTTGTCCTTGCTGCTGGGCTACACGGGCACGGCTGTTTGCCGTCTCGCTGCTCACTACCCCTCCCTGCAGGTTTTGTTGCGTCTCGCTGCTAAGTCACGCAGGCACGATGGTGCCGAATCCTGCTTGCTATCTACCCCCCCTGCAGGTGGGTAGGCCTCTGTCTACTCACGGGCAGTTGCCGTGAAGGACGCCGATGCACCCCTGCAGCGCCATCGCGATGGCCATCTTGCTTTCGGTCACCGTGTCCATCGCCGCGGACGCGAACGGAAACGCCTGGACAGAATTAACAGCAGAAACAGCAGCAGCAGCGCCAACAACAACGAAGGATCAGCAGCAGCAGCAGCAGCAGCAGCAGCAACATCTTGAGCAAATGTCTTTAACAACGACTTGAACACCAACAGCAACACAACATTTTGAGCAATTGTCTTGGGACCGACGTCTTGAAAATGAAAAAACAACAACCAATCGCCACAACAACAAAATAATCATCCCCGCAACAGTATCGATAGCAAGGGGGGCAAAGGCACCAACGAAGCCAAGTGCTGACTACACGCCATACCCTGGCAAAGATGGACGGCAAAAAAAACGAAAACGGTGGCGATCTTCTTTTCCTCGTTGTCTCTCGTGCACACACGTCCACAGCGAGTACAAGAGCCACGTCCTGCAGCCCCCATCTACTCCTTCATCTCCGCCTTTGCCGACTCTCGACCGCACTAACAAAAGATTTAATACTTGTTCTCCTTCTCCCGGTGTCTCTCTTCGCCACGGGCATGTTTCTTGTGACGCAGCAACAACAACACGATACCTATCTCCCTCCCCCTCTCTGTGTCTCTCTTCAACTCGGGCATGTATCTTATGATGCAGCATGCAGTAGCAACAACAGCAACAACAACACAATGCCTATCTCCCTCCCCCTCTCCGTGTCTCTCTCTCACCATGGGCATGTATCTTGTGATGCAGCAACAACAACAGCAACAACACAATACCTCCCTCCCCCCCCTCTCCCCTGTGTGTCTCTCTCACCATGGGTATGTTTCTTGTGACGCAGCAACAACAAAAGCAACAACAGCAACAACAACACAACACCTACTACCTCGCCCCCCCCCTCTCCCTTGTGTCTCTCTCTCACCATGGGTATGTTTCTTGTGACGCAGCAACAACAACAGCAACAACAACAACACAACACCTACTACCTCCCCCCCCCCCCCCCAACCCCGAGGTGCCCACCATGGGTAAGTTTGTTGTAAAGCGCGTGTGAAAAAACACCGCCTTCACCCCCAAAGCCATGGAACCCTGCGATGCCAATAAATTGACAAAAGTGAACCCTGTCACCAAAAATAAACCCCCCCCCGAAAACCCCCCCAACAAGAAACCTAAGAAAAAAAAAAAGGGATAAAAAAACTGGTACAACAAAAAAACCTCCGCGTATGGAAACAACGGAATCGGCGACACCA
>FN649750.1:2547893-2619270 GCA_000310025.1 Ectocarpus siliculosus | reverse complement strand
ATGTACTCTGTTAACCGTCAAGTCAAGTCTTATCGCCAGGGCGACCAGACCACCTTCACCTCTTGTAGTTGCTCCGACTTTCGATGCGACGCCCCCCCCCTATCGTTCCCCATGCCCTTCCTCCACCGCCACAGCACCAGCAGGCTACCCACGATCTCGGCGAACGCCATGATGGAGATGCCGAGCAACGAGCTGCTGTCCTCATCTTCCCCTGCCGCATTTCGATGTTGTTGTTGTTGTTGTTGTTGTTGTTGTTGTTGTGTGGGGAAAGAAACGATTCGTCGTTACGGATAGACACCAAGTACGGTGCAACAGCAGTCCTTGGGCACTGCTGTGGGCGTCTCTCAGTAGTGCCGGCGTGTGCCTGTGTGTCGATGGGGAAAGAAAAAAGCTTTGTCGCTACGGGTATAGGTACTAGAGCGAAGCACAACAAAAAGAGTCCTTCGATGCTATCCGCGGGCCGCGGGCGTCCCGCAGCGGAGCCCGTGTGTGCTCGTCAAATTCGCCGGCACCGTTCCGGAGTAAAAAACCCGGTTCAGCTCAGCATGAGACGCCTCGAATGTTCAATACTTCGTCTCTTTCAGGACTATGCCGGGCATAGGCACTATGTATATTCAACCAGCACAATTGAGCGACCCCAACTGCTCCGTCCTCTCGAGGACGCGTGGTCAATGGTCTAACCACTACGGCAAATACAAACCATAAAAAGTACGCCCCCCGCCCCCACTGCCAACTATCAGTGTTGCTATGTCTTCTTCCGCCCCCTGTTTGTTGTGTGGGAAACGGACGGAAAACGGGTACCGTAGGCGGCACAAGGTACCGCACCCCCTGGACAGATCTCCGAAGCCCGATCACTCCACGACCAAGAGAATGCATGAATGAAACGATCCGTGTATGTTTTCGGAAAGAGCTCGACGAGATGGTTCCAACACCGCCGTTTTCCGCGCTGCCGCTCTTTTTGCTGTGGAGAAATCGAGCTTCGAGAAGCAGTGGAGGGGGTATGGTATCTTACGTCTCCTACGGTATGCATACGTCGTCCTCAGCAGAGACTAGAGTGAAGCTGGAAACCACAACCGGAAGCCATCATCAAGAGTGTCCGGTATCGACGTCGAGTCGAGGTTTGGGTTCTCGTCGGTAGGCAGCGATGTCGTAAAACAAGCCGATCGTTTCGTGATCTCGACAACCAGGTTACCGCTTCTTTAATTTTCCTTTATACCTTTGTTTGCGGTAACCATAATGGTGGTCGAGTAGGTTATATTGTTAGGGGTCGAGAACGCTCACTCCGGGCAAAGAGGGAGGATGATCGCACCACGTTGTGTTGAAATGGACAAGCACCCTCGAGGCAGTTACACAGTGCTTATCACTGTCTCTGGAAGTTGAACCATCAGAAAATGAAGTAAGTCATTCGCAGCTGTCATCCGTTGCAGGCAAGCACAAAGTGCCGAACACCCTTAGGGTGATGCAGCGCACCCTACATGCGACTCGCCCAATACCTAATGGCGCTTCGCGCTTGGTGATGTAAGAGCCTGGCCCGGTGAGAACCCGGCGTGCTCCGTCCCGGCTTTGTAGGGATGCGAGGTCAATGGTCAAACGACTACGGCATGCACGACTATGAAAACTTCCCGCCCCCTCCCCCCTAACAAACGCGCACGCACCCGCGATGATGGACAGAACGAACTCGGTGGCCCCCGTGAGCACGGAGATGTAGCCCCCAAACATGGCGTGCTCGACCGGTGTCCGCACCCCGAACCGCGCCGCCAACCCCCCCAGACATCCGAAAAACAGCTGCATCTGGCCCTGAAAGGCCTGCACTCATGTCGCGCCGATGAAAGCAAGGCGATAGCACGTGGGTAACGGGGGAGATGTGAAGTGTTTTGCACATGACGACACGAGGAAGAAGGGTTGGGAATGTCGTGCTGCCTTGAGGTCTTTTTGCCGTTGGACGCATTCGCGACGTGTGAACCTGGCCACAAACTGCTGCACCAGGTTTGAAGGCGTTGACCGAGGCAAGGTGTCTAGGTCGCCGTGTCTGGGCGGGGGGCAACCAGCGCAATCATGTCGGTGCTCGCCTCAGGTCAGGTGACCATTGTGAACACGCCCCGTTTCGAGACGGAAAAAAGCACCGCTCCTCCTTACCCCACCTCTGATCGGAAACGATCATCTTCTCGGAGTAACCCTCACCCCTTCACCCCGCAATATATTTTTTGTTTCGTACGATGGCGATTGTAAGACCACTTCTTGTCGCCACCGAGCGTTCTTCAGGGCCGGGATCGATTCGATCGATTTACACCTTCTAACATAGGGCACAGGAAGGCCGTGTATCCCTTGTGATGCCAAACCAACCCGGGACTTCGCATTTTGGCCTCCGCTTGCTATTAATAGCTGCCAGAAATCGGCAAAAACGTTTTCGGTCCTGCGCAATTGCGATACAAGTCTGAATGTGCACCAGCACCACGGGAAGGCCGCGCCAGCGCCACAGGACTTGTACTCTCTGCCTCCCTTCTGCGGAGCTGGCAGACAACAAAGCTATCGAGCCGGACCGAGAAGCCTGCGCTCTGCAGACAGCGTCAACAACCGGAGAGTATCTGCAGACACAACGTCGCCGCCGCCGAGACCGGGCGTGGCACCCTTGGTCTCAGCACCGGGGCAAACCTGTAAACCGCAGTAGTAGCCTTCGTCAGGATGTTGAGCTTGGCTTTAGTAAGGGTTACGGGGTTGGGTTGGGGGTTAGGGTGTACGAACCCCCCCACATCTCTATTTCATAGAAAAAACAACCGAGCCCTCGCGATGGCCGTCCCGTCCCCTTCTCCGGTGTCAAACGTGGCAGAAGGTGTTCTTCAAAACCGCCCGATACAGCGCCCAACTTCACCCCGGTGCGTCCGAAAAGGCGCAGGGTATACTCTGCCGTGGCTACTTGTCTCAACAATTGTACCCTGTTTTCGGAAATGTACCCTGACCTGACGGGAAATGAGACCCTTTCATCAATCATTCCCCCGCAGGAATCTTCCCAACTCCTTTTCCCCTCCAACCATGGGATACCAAACGGCGAATCTTCGCGCCGAATAACAACCATGGCAACGGGGCAGGAATCAGTTTCCGTCCCTGCGAAACAACACCAACCATCAACTCTCCCGCTCTAAATCAACAATGGCCGGGAAACACCCCAGCACAATTGTTCCGTTTGGAAACATGGACACACGCGTACAATACCCCGTGGACTACGGCTTGCTTCAGTCTAAATGCGAGATGCACGGGTCACGCTATGAAAGCGATACCGATCCAGCATGGTTGACATGCATATATATGCATGTGTGCGTGCGTGTGTTGTCTGTTGTGTTTCAATTGCGATGTGTTTCTTGATTGAACTACTGCTGTAGCAGCAGCGGTCACGCTTACCAGCCAACCAAGCCGACCAACCAATCAATGTAGTAAGAAGACGTCAGGCTTCAGCGGGATGAGCCGGTGAAATACAACGCGAGCACTCTTCTTCTCTACCGACAGGGAGGGTGATTGAGTTGGACGACACAGCAGTGTCCTTCTGCTAGAGTAAGGATAAGACTCGTGTGTGCGTGATTGATGTCAAGGGTGTCTGTGTGTGCTGGTCCTGTCTCTCCCCTCCACCCTATCTGCGGGCGCGAGCTCGCCGCCAGCACAGGGCCACACATTGGCACATACATGCATGTCAACCATGCTGGATCGGTATCGTTTTCATAGCGTGACCCGCGCATCTCGCATTTAGACTGAAGCAAGCCGTAGTCCACGGGGTATTGTACGCGTGTGTCCATGTTTCCAAACGGAACAAGTGTGCTGGGGTGTTTCCCGGCCATTGTTGATTTAGAGCGGGAGAGTTGATGGTTGGTGTTGTTTCGCAGGGACGGAAACTGATTCCTGCCCCGTTGCCATGGTTGTTATTCGGCGCGAAGATTCGCCGTTTGGTATCCCATGGTTGGAGGGGAAAAGGAGTTGGGAAGATTCCTGCGGGGGAATGATTGATAAAAGGGTCTCATTTCCAGTCAGGTCAGGGTACATTTCCGAAAACAGGGTACAATTGTTGAGACAAGCAGTCACGGCAGGGTATACCCTGCGCCTTTTCGGACGCACCGGGGTGAAATTGGGCGGTGACCAATGATATGAGTGCATTTACTGCTGCTAACGACTGTGTACCCAGGTGTGTCGCTTTTCGACCAGGATACCCAGTTGTGTCGTTTTCCCTTTTTTTTTCCACCCGTGCGATGCGCCTACCTATCTCACATGTAACGCTTCAGTGTCCTCGCGTAGGGGGTGGGACGGCCTTCGCGATGATTTAACCATGTCCATGAAATCCATAGAGCGGGCGGTTTCGTTTCGCATCCCTCCCCCTAACCCGCAACCCCCACTAAAAACAAGCTCGAGAAGGCTGCTACGGCTGTCTGTCTGCGTGCTTGGGGGACAATGGTCGGAGATCCTGTGGTCGGCTCGGAGATGCTGCCGTCGGCCCGCGGCCCCGGTGGACGACAGAGGTTTAATGGGTAACGCAAGATACCACACCCTCCTTGCCCAGGAGCTACACGCAGGACAGTTGCTGTTAACGTGTGCGAACTGCTGTACGACCCTTGTTGCTGCCGGTCACGGAACCGTCGGGGGTAACGCCAACATGGAGGGAGCTCGAGGGGTCCAGTTCCACCCAGCTCCATCTCCCTCGATTTCCACACGGCAACTGCCCGAGAAAGTTGGACTGCGTCATGCGATGGCCAGTTCCCCATCGTGGACCAACCACGCCTTCCGAATGATCCCCGCAAAGTGGGCTCTTGTTGCTGTTGCCAAATACTCCAGCAACACGTTATCGCCTGCTGATATCTGGACTCAATAGTACCTACTTTGCGGTGTAGACATGATCCAACCCTCAACCCTCCATTCGCAGGACGCCACAGGTCACGCCCCACTCCCTCACCTCCTTTAATCCCAAGAAGCCCATTTAGTCCACCCCCTGCCCTTTCACAACTCCTCTTTCCTAGTTTGCCCTCCCTGCAGCCGGTGGCCGGGTGCCGAAACCTGAGCAAGCGTGGGGACAGCGAAGGGTGGACTAAACATGCAAATTTGCCGTCACTTGTTGTATCGAGAAGAAATCACCACAGGGTTGCTCAGCAGCGAGTCCAAGCTCAATTCAATCACGCCAAAGCAAACCTAGTTCCCACGCAAGAGATAAGGCCAACGCCACAAGTGCGACGAGTATTTGCGCACGCGTGACGTGTCGCACTATGATATGCCGCCTCTCCATAAATACCGCTGTTCCTGGCTCTACAAGGGTAGATACGGAGGAACCATGAAAACCGTGCACAGCCGACTTCAGACGCGACCGGACAGGATACCTGTGCGTGTGTCGTTTCCGAATATCGTGTCAACCTTTCGCCCTCGAGCAAGCCCCGCAGAGCAATGATTTCCAGCTGCAGAGCAGCAGGGCCCCGCAGAGCAATGATTTCCAGCTGCAGAGCAGCAGGACAACGTTGCAGCCAGCGGTGCAGCAAGAGCCAGGCTGGGGTGATGATATCTTGCCGCGTTCCCGCCGGCTCTTGTTCGTTCGTCTCGCTGCTCCCCCGTCTCAGTCGATCGAGGTGCTTGTAATGCGTGCTTCGCTCCCCGCAACCAGCCCCCCTATCTTACCGCAGAAAAATCCACGGCTGGTTCTTTCACTGCTGCTGCTTCTGCTGTTGTTGCTGGCCCTTGCTCCGGCCCTTGTCGCAAACAAGGCCTGCCAAAGATGCACCGCGCGTGGGGTGTGCAAGGAGCGGAGTGATACCGTGAAGGGGAGTCCCCCCCTCACCTTACGGGGTTGCATCTGCGTGCCCCCGGGTTTCCGGATGCGGTGCCACTCCACATCCACACGCAGCGGCTCCGCCTGCTCTGTGCTGTGCCGGTATATCCTGTCTCCTGCACCGCTGCAGCAGCTCCACGACCCGGCACACGCGAGGGAAGGGACAGCCGGTGAGCCGGGGCGGGAGGTGGAAACAGGCCGGAAGTGCGTTACGCAAATTGAGAGGCATCATCTCTGCCCTGTTGCTGAGAGGTACGTAGCCGATGTTGCTCTGTTGCTCTCGCTACCGAGCGAGGCGGACTGCACTTTGTACGTGAGCTCACCTTGGTCCACACGCCATCCCGCCATTTTTAGTGCGATGCATGGTAAAATCAAACGCAATACGCCTGGTGTATGTGTACGATACTCGTGGCCGATATCCTTGGCGAAGAGAACTGGGGTGTTGACAACATGATTAGACGAACACTCAGGTGAAGAAGGTCCGCAGGCACAACGCGAAAAAGGTGGCAAGAACACCTTGCAGTAGTCTATCTGCGATGCTGTGCTACAGCAGTGTGTGTAGCTTCGCCGTGAACGCACCAGGCACGCGCGTGCGACGGGCGCGACGCGGAGGTGTTTGTGTGCCGTCTGCGGTGCTGTGCTAGTGTAATGCAGCTACAGCAGCTGGTGCACCAGGCACATGAGTGCGACTGGCGGGGCGAAGAGGTGTTTGTGTGCCGACGGGGGGAGCCGGAAGGCGGTCGGTTGTTTGTTTTCCGTTGATGCCACACACTGGCGACCTGGCGAAGAACCGAAACATGAAACTCTTCCCGCCGTGCGCAAATATTGAACTCCGTAGGGAGAGTTTGGCGATATCCTCCCCAGTGGGTTGCAAGCTTTTTCGTATCCAACTTGCAAGATGAGAGAGCCAACACATCGAAAACGACCTTCGGGCTTTCGGATTCCCAACCTGAAATGCTGCAAGGATAGGACCGTAGAGCAGCGACAGGGACGTGACGCGTTCAAAGGAACCATGTGCATTTCGCTTCGAACTCCCCGCAAATTTGGATCCAAACCTAATGCCGTCCTCGACACTCGTTTTACCCTAATAATTGGGCTGGTCGTGGCCGTAACAATGAATTGATGCACACCGAACGAGAGAAAGAGCATGGGTTGGGCGTTGGAATGCTCCTCGAGAAAGATAAAATTGCTCGATGATGTGCTCTCCAACCCATGCATGCGGCTGTGAATGACACCGAGCTCGCAAGGCGTGTTCACGTCACGGTACAGTAGTACGCGGCCTCTCAGATCTCCGTTAAGATGGTTGAATACGGCTACCTCCGTAAGGGAAGCGGGAGACGCTTTTTTTTTTTTCCGGTCCCTGCTTGCCCCTCCCCTTGACCCTCTCCATTCTCCTTTCCATCTTCCTGCTTTTCCCTTGGCGTGACGCCCTTGACCACCCCCACCTCCCCAGATAAAACAGCACTTCCCAAGTCTAGGGGGTCAAGCGCCGCAATATGTCGTTTCTGAATGCTGCCAAAAACGTTGCAGCCGCCAGAACCAAGGCGGCAACCGCTACAGCGGTAAGGAGCTTCTCCATGGCATCCAAAGCCAGGGAGAAGAACAGCCGTCGATTCTGGCCGGCCGAACGTTTCTCCGAACGCAGACACGACATTCGCCGACCAGAAGTTCTGCCGTCATCTACCTCCAATCGTCGAACCGAGAACATTAGAAGCACGCTCGTGCTACCGAGGAGGAAAGCGGCAGTTGCGGCGAAATTCCTGCTTCTTCGGCGAGCAGGTGACGGTGACGGAGGGGCAAATGATGCCCGACGGCGCGACCGACGAGACAAGCTATTGAGAGAAGCTAGTCGCCGCGGCAACGGAAGTTTAGTACCGGCGAGCCCCGCGATTGAATACGCCGGGAGGGAGGAGCGGAGCACGGAGAGAAAGAAGACGGCCGGCCAGATGGCTGCCCTGTTGCGAGTGCTGGCGGCAACGAACCAAGCCGTTCCCGCCGTTGGCGCTTCTTCTCCAGCTCGTGTCACCAACATGAGAATGTTCGACAAGACGTTGCGGGGGTACGAAGAAGCCGGCAAGTGGAGGCACGCGCTAGGCCTTCTGAGCCGGATGATGAGCGACGATTCGTCGGGCGTTCGCCCGGACTCGTCGACATTCGGCATGGTCGTGTCGGCTTGTGTCAAGGCGGGTCGATGGCGCGAGGCGTCCAACGTCGTATTGCGAGAGATGTCAACGCATGGGGTAACTCCCGACGCGATCACCTACACCTCTGTCATCGACGTGTGCGGAAAGTGGGGACGCTGGGAAGAATCTTTTCGCCTGTTGGATGAGATGGCCAAGGCGGGGCTTACCCCTAGCGTGTCGACGTACAACAACGCCATCACTCTGTGCGGTAGCCGTGGACGGTTTCAACTAGCTATTGATCTTTTGGATCGGATGTTGGCAACTGGTGTATCCCCCAACGTGGCCAGCTACAACTCTGTCATGACGGCTTGCGACCACATGGGCCAGTGGAGACAGGTGCTGGGCCTCCTGAGAAGGATGGAGGAGACAGGCGGTATCCAACCCAGTGTCCGAAGCTTCAATATCGCCATCAAGGCCGTGGGAGACAGCGGTGATTGCGAAGCCGCTCTGGCTCTTTTTCGTGAGATGTCGGCAACAGGGATCGTCCCCAACATGGACAGCTATAGCACCGTCATTAAGGCCTTCAACCAAGCAGGCCGGGTCGATGGCACCGTCTCAGGGCTGCTAGAGGAGATGTCGGAGTCGATGAAAGTAAATCCAGAGGCCGATACGATCGTGATAGGCGACTCGACCATTCACACAAGTCCAACAAGCGCTGGGATGGAAAGACAGGCGGGCAAGAAGTGGAGGCAGACCGTTGCGCTGACTAGAGAGGTTGAAAGATCGGCATTGTCGGCCTCTCACAACGGAGCGACGGCTAGATTGGGTCTTTCGGCAGCAGAAGAAGGCGGGAGCCAGACGAAATCCGGGCCGTCTGGCGGCAAAGCAACAGAGCCATCGAACCATGAGAATCAGGAGGATTGCGCCGAGGGCGAGACTCAACACATTCGGCAGCGAGCGCTGGTGCACTTGCAAAATATGTCTGGGACAGAAATACCCCAGACCGCCGGCAGCTATTCGCTCGCTATTACGCAGTACGGGCACAGCGGGCAGTGGGAGAGTTCGTTGGCGCTGTTGAAGCAAATGGCTTTGGCTGGAATTCCGCCCAACAGGAAGTGCTACCATTCCGCCATCGCTGCCTGCGGGATCTCCAAGAAGCACGAGGAAGCGCTGGAGCTCCTGAGGGAGATGGAAAAGGCTGGTTTCACGCTCACCGACAAAAGCTACCGGTGCGCGATCTCGGCGTGCGGGAACGCCGGTCGTTTTGAAGACTGCGTCTCTCTTCTGAGAGAGACTGCAGCCGCTGGGCTCCCTCCGAACCCGGGGACGTATTCGCTGGTCATCATGGCGTGCGGTGACGCCGGCCAGTGGGAGAAAGCTTTGTCGCTCTTGAGGGAGGCAGAGGCGCTAGACATCATCGCGAACGGCACGTGCTACAACGCCGCGGTGAAAGCGTGCAAAGATTGCAGCCAACCCGAGGAGGCAGCTGCCGTACTCGCGCGATCGAAAAAGCACACAACCAGTGCATGCCCGGTCGAGAGCAAGTAGAACGACGCGCCGGTATGCGTTGGCCAGCGCGTGTCTAGGGATGTCGATCCTCTTTGCTGTTTGTCTGTCCACCACGGCGTCGGTGGTACCTGTTGCAACAGTTCGTTTCGTGTTGGTGATTGCCGGATTGAGTTGTATCTGTGCAGTGTAACAGAATGTGACCGTTTGAATCCTGCCGATGTCTCTCTGGGGTCTGTCGCGGGTCCGATGTGCGGAGTTATGATTAATTGTATTTTGTCGAAGGTGTCGATGTCAGCGTTGGTTACGTTCCGCCGTCCTGCAGCATGCTAATGGGTTTTGCTCCCCGTCTATGGGGGCGCAAATGCTCGTTCCTGTCACTGCAAGGGTGACCCGTTTTGGGCCGCCGAAGCGGGAGGGGAGTATCTTGATATTGGTCGTTGCTGTCTTATGAAGTCAGAGCTTCTGAAACCCGGTAGAGTCGAGGTTGTTGCCTTTTTGCTCAAGGGTTCGAAAGAGAGGTGGCAAGAAGGGGAGGAGTTTTAGAGCTCCCCAGACAGCAACAAGGTTCAGAGAATTCCATCATTCCGTGCTAAACGAAACAGCTGAATCCAGGCATGGGCGCCTAGACAGAGCTGAGCGATGACTCCCAAAAATATGGGCTTGCAGAAAAGCAGCTGGAGTGTATGATAGACGTGAAGGCGCATTGGTCTATCAAACCAGCTTTTTCGTCTACAGATCTTGCATTGTTGCGTGTGGTGTCGACAGCGATTTTCCTTTGTAGGCACCATTCACGCTCTAGATGTCTGATGGCCACTCTCTACCTCTGTTCGTATGTTTGGACGCACGAGATTGAATTCTGCCGCTGCTGCTCTATGTGTGAATCCTCACGAATACATCGTTTTCCACCCAGAAAATCGAACTGCTCACAATAGGTATACCCAGATGAACCACCACCAGGGAGACCGCAAAAGCGCCTCGGTACCTACAGTTTTGACCTTTTTCTGTTGGCTGCCATGAAATCGGTACCTACGATTGTTCTCACAAGAGATATACAAGTAGGCGCGTTCTGAACGCAAAAGTATTCTACAAACGACAACTTTGTCCCGCCTTCCAACAGCAGTACAAGCTACTTAACGACAGAAGAAACGACACCATAAATCATATGCTGAGCAGCCTTTCCGCTATTAATGTGGGTGCAC
This sequence comes from Ectocarpus siliculosus, assembly GCA_000310025.1. NCBI lineage: Eukaryota > Phaeophyceae > Ectocarpales > Ectocarpaceae > Ectocarpus > Ectocarpus siliculosus. Next base: position 2,608,648 of record FN649750.1, on the reverse strand, counting down.
CTCTATGGTGAGGAGACTTCAGTATCCAAGGCACGGCGCCTAGCCGAGAACACACCTCATTGCCCCCTCGAAAATCGAGAAGCCACTTCGACTTTATTAAGGAATATTAAATACACACACAGAAAGACTCTACCCGTTCGAGATATACCCACAGTCGACTTCGACTTTATCTTCTCAGAGAGTGCAAAATCCCCTTTTACCCAAACCTTGCTCCCAAAAATGACGTGCCCCGTGCACGTCATAGGCTAGGTAGGGGCGCATCAGTCAAGAAAATCGAGAAACGATCTCCAATTTTCCTCCTCTCGAACCAATGGAGAGAGACTTCACCTACAGTATCTCCGCATTACCCAATGCTTGATTCCCAAACTGCGTGCCAGGCTAACGGGGGCGCACCATCAGCTCGCCGATGTCTGTCTTGAAGATGGCCGCACTTTCGTCCCCTACTTTGAGACGCTCAAACGAGTCGTGGATTGACTTGGCCATGTCCGTGCTTCCGCATAGTTCGGCTCCCGCTGGAACGGCTCCCTGAAGCAACAAGAGGATGACAAGCGATGAATGGTTTGGATCCTCGCCCTTTCCATCACAAATGTACCAAGTGTACCCGATGGTTCGTTGCTGGGCAGGTAGAAGTTTCAAACCATGAGCTATACGTACCGACGCGCGCACGGAAGGAATGGAGGAATCCATGATATATTGAGGCGTATCATACGGGACCGGATAAGCGATTGGGACACATCACAAAGTCACAAAACGTATAGCACCGGGCAGACATTTCAATTGAGTAGCGAGTGGATCGAAACAGGGGGTGTTCATCAACGCTTTGACTACACATGTAGTCTATGATCCACAACAACAAAAAAACGGACCGCAAAGTGCATGCCGCCCCAGGCACGACTGTCGCCACAGACTTGAGAAATCTCGGACCAGGAAGCGAATTCCAGAGGCGGTGCATCGAAGCCCGGGGGCGGAGGACCCGGGGGGAACTGAAGAGCGGGCTCGATCGTGTCATCGCCAAGGAAGTTTTCGATTTGCCGTGCGAACGCCTGGAAATTCGCGAGGAACAGACCGGGCAGAGAGGGGGGCGTCGAGGGAGGAAGACAAGCAATCGGCCAGTAGCATGACTAGTCTACATATGTAAGCGTGCAAATGCGTAGTCTAGATGAGAACCGCCGTGTCATGTTATGGAGCTACTGTGTAGGTTGGTACAAGAATTGTGTTCCAGTCGAGGTATATATCCCCTGTCAGTTTCCGTGATTTGAAGGGCGATACTTCACTACCCTGCAAGTGCCACTGACAGCAGGGGATAAACCGATGCTTCAGCATCAACACTATAGAAACGAGAGAAGTGCAAACGATGAACTTGGCACCTCGCAAAGGCACGAAGAGCCCGAAGGGTACTCGGAGTGAGGCATGGTCCTGATGAAAGGCTCCCATTCCGATGCCTTGATAGTTTGGACTCCTTGACCAGGCCCGGCGTAGGCCTCCACCAGTGCATCACCGAGCTTGTGCCTATTGAACATGGCGACGGCGTTTCGTTGCACTCGTTAGATGTTTTTTCAACGTTGGTTCCGTGTCGACACCCCGATGTTCACGACTGATTGAAAAAGTAGGAGCCAAACGCCTCTCTGCGGCTGATTTTTCCTCGTGCAACTGGTCAAGTCTTTGTTCGGGTGAACCACGCGAGCAGGTGGGCCAGAGTACAACATGACATGCGCTTACAGTCGACTTGCACTGGCATCGTATTCTCCGTACAGCCTTCCGTGTGATGTGGCTTGCCCAGGAAAAATGTTCTGGTAGTCTAGATTACATCGTCGTTGGGAACAAGTGCTCTCTAAAAACGATGTACGAGGCAAGGCGCGGATCAAACTACACGTGCATCCTGGGTGTCTTGGCAGTCTGACACATGTATGCGATACTCTGCCCATCAACCATAAAACACCAACCTGCCAATCGACACCACCGTGCTGATGCTGGTGCCCAAAACCTCTCTACCATATGTATGGTACCATGCACACGATGTATCTATGCATTACACATTCGCCACTAAAATTGAGGTTCTGACGATGTTCTCACTTGACCATGGTGGGTGGGCGGGGTCGGTCGTGGCGAATCTAACGCGGGTAAGGCATCGGCGGAGCATGTTGGGGCGAGGGGAGCCGTCGGGCGAAGGAAAGGTAAGCCAAGCAGGTGCATGTGAGGTGCACGGTCGCGTTAAATGTTGTTGAAATCGTGACAGTGCCGAATGTCCGTGATTCGTTCTTCGGTAGACTATGCTTTCTACCAAATTGCAACAGCACCGTTGATCCAAGACTCTCACGGTGAGCGATCGGCACCAGGAACGTTATGTGCGGAAGGATTGGGAAACCCCACCCGTACTGGAAACATTTGGAAAACCTCACCGTCGGTTCGGACCACCGTACAACGCCCGCGAGGCGAGGCAATTTTTTCCTTCCTTTGATTCTTCGCACGGCAAACGACACCAATCAACCCTTTCCACATCGGATGATGCCGGATATTCGGATCTACGAGCATCCTTCAAGCCTACTCCCTGGGACCGACACGTTTCACGGGAGGAAGGGGCTGCTGTCCTCAACGCCGGAGTGTCCTGGCCAAATGACTACACTTGGGAAGAGGGTGGTGCCTGCCATAATGGTTCATGAACGTGCGGCCCACCTTCTCCTTCCAGGCAAGCAAGATGCCGTTGTAAACGGCAAGCTGAACCTCGAGAGTGATCTGGTAGAAATCCGTTGTTGTGTAGTTTTCCCGGGTCGTGCTCCTGTTTCGCGGAGCAAAGGACGGCGGCGTGAGAGCTATCGCGAAGCGCCGAACTCTCACTCCCCCTTGTCTAAGGTCGGGTGGAGTCTCATAAACGTCACGCGGTCGCTCCGGCCCTCTTTCGAATCTTCCTTAGGTTTGCATTTGTTGCTGTCGCCCTCTTACTTGTTGGTATCCTCACAAGAAGTATGTATGTACGCGCAACGTTGTCCTGATGTAGAAACGTCAGAGGCAATCTCCGAAAGCAACATGCTCCATTTCTCCAGATGAAAAAGGTTGAGAGCTGATCATGGCATTTCCGAACGAACTCCGCTCTTCGTTTTCCGATTGCATTCGGTGTTGCAATGCAGGGACATACATTGTGAACATTTGAGAGAATTCAAAGGTGAGTGGTCAAGAAATGCCGTTCCTGATTGTTGGGTGCACGATTCAACTGCGGCATGTACATCTTGTGACGCGATTTATGGTCTTTAGCCATACACCTCCACGCAACATCCAGACTGACCTACGGCAAAAGGGGCTCACGTTTTCGAGCACACGTGATCGAAGGGGCTGGGCGACCTTGAAAGAGTGTCGCGTTGAAATATTGAAGCTGCTCTTGCAAGAAACACATTTTCAATCCCTGGTTGCTACAACCAGAAGCACGCAGGTTGTGCCGCACAACCAAAGCTTACCGTAGGAAATAAGCGATCTTGAGGGGAATGAGGGAGTTGAACTTGTTGTCGAAGAACGAAATGGCGAACTGCTTGTAGGGTGACTCGGCGGTTGTGGCGGACTCGTTGAGAACGTCGTGGACGATTTCGTTGTACCTGTGGGCATCGTTCGTAGATGTTGGGGGGGGGGGGCGAACGAGGGGTAAACACCAGTGCGGTCCTGGATCATACACCATAGTAGCAAAGGGTGGTCGCTGAAAACACCGACAGCATGCTGTTCCTCGAAGGTTTTCGGAACAGCTAACCTGTGGTTGACACGAGTAGCAGCCAGCGAAAATGTGTAGACGTCTGGTATTATTGCGGTTGGTCGCAACACAGGTTGAGCAATCGGAACAGTTGTTGACCTCAGCGAGTGATTGGAAGTTTCGGCGATAGACTACTCTAGCCCGATACGACACGAAAAGAAGGGTGCAAAACGCTCGATCGTTTGCGTCGGGTCCTCACGGCGCACCTGTTCGGCACGTATCCCACCACGTGTTTGAGAAATGAGCATGCATGCTTGGGAGTGACCTATTCGAGAGGGGTAAACCACCAAAAAACCCGACAGATCCAGGCAGGAAAGGATCTTACGAACACCAGCAAGTTTGGCCGACCTACATACCACAACCCTTCCCCTATCCTTAAATGCGCACAAGGCAGGGAGGCCAGCCCTGCCCACCTGTTGAGGTAGTCTGGCGCATCTATCGTGCGCGAGCTAAAGGCTTCCTCGTCTTCCTTGGAAGAGAATCCGAAGTAGCGGCCGGTGCTCCCGATGTGCGGCGTCACGTGCTCTTGAGTCGAAACGTACCCGAGACCATCCGACTCCACCAGAGGCTGCCACCTCTTGATGTTCGTGAGCTGTTGCATCGTCGAGTGCGTACAAGCGAGGGGTTAGCGTATGGTGGCTTGGGAAGCAGGCGGGATAATGGAACGACCGATTCACCATCAATGCCGAGTTCGCCTGCTTAGTCGAGGGAATATATTGCATGTCCACTGCATAGGTTTCCTGAACATGAACAGCAAGGTGTGTGTAGCTACGCGAGTCGGAGTGTGTCGGCCTCCATGGATGCCGGCTGAGGACTGCGGTACGGCGCATACTTCCCTTGCAGTTGCGGGTTAAACAAAACAAGCATTCCTTCGCTGATAAGGTCTGACGATTGTATAACGTCACCCGACGCTGGAGCTACATCGGGAGACCTTGGTGAAAATTACACAAGGGCCGAAGAAAATTTTCCATTGCCCTCCTCCAACCTACGACAAGCTACGGGTATGGTGCCCACCTACTACAAGTCTGTACGTCTCACCTCGTAGGGGCTGTTTCTGGGGACGTAGGGCGTCCACGAATGGCCCTCCGAATCAGTCATCAAAAATTCACCGGTGAACGGGACGCGGTTGAATTCTCGGCCTCCCATACTCCCGTCCGCGTTCCATCCGTCGTTTGCGGTGAGGTAGGCCCAGCCCTCGTTAGCGTAGGCCCGGCCAAGCCCCCACGGCGTCGACATGTCGATGCTGTCGTCGTCCCCTTCCTCCAGGAAGGACAGGGGGTGGCCCCGAGCTATCATGAGTGGCTCTATCTCAGCACGGCAGAACGGCATCGCCTTTAGCGCGGCGTGGGTGACTGCGTAGATCTCGGCCACCTGATCAAGGACGAATCCCGTATGACCTCAAGGTGGTTGGTACAGATGTTGGCATGAAGACACCCCCCCTCTGCGTCCCACCCATAATTCTAGTATGTTTTGCCTATGTTGAACATTGTCATGATATCTGTACCAGCGTACGCGCAGCTACGGGCTGTAGACAATTCCTCTCTGAAACCAATATCTTTCAGCTTGCAGGAACGTTGTTCACTACCGGTGCCACTGTGATGGGGCAAGCCAAACCAGTTCCCATTATACAGAAAATACATTACTCTTATTGGATCGTATTGGATGGCGTTCGTCCTCAGTACCTCCAGGAAGGAGCATCGTGTTGTCGGCAGAGAAACACGGATAGAGTTTGCGCTCAATATCACCACCTACAAGAAGCACGGTGTTCCCGGCTGGTGCTATGCATATCCATACCCTGTAGTGCAGGAGGAAAAGTTCTTCCTCGTCGTCCGTGTTTCCCGAACAGCGGCGGCGTTCGTCGGACGTGTGCTTGTCACCGAAGATATTCAGCCACGGCGCCGGTTGAAAGGCGCTAGCCACAGACCACACCGAGGTGTCAATAGCTGCAGAGCAGTAGAGGGGCAGACAGGAAGGGAAGGCGGGCAGCGTTGTGGCAGACAAATTGGACGTTATTTTCAGTTATCCGCCAAATTAATCTCCCGCCCGCCCGCTGTCCCTGCAGTGATAGAGAGCGCAGAAATTAGTATGCCTCTCTCTATAGACTATGTACGTACATCGTGCTAGACTATGTAAACTGAACGAGTGGGAATTACCTAGCAAACAAAAGGTGACCACTACACTCTCTTGGTGAACCTGTGAACCACAGGTACATATATATCGTGTCCGCTATTGACATTCACCCAAGGGTGCCCGAAAATATTTTTTCCAACACCTACGTACCCATTTTCTTGTTTGAGAGGTTTTGAGGGGGGGGGAGGGTACGAAGTGACCACCTCGCCCCGTAAAACGCCATAATAATCCTATATAAAACAATGCCATAGAAAATTCTTTATAAAAGGGGCCCCGTATGACGTAGGGGGGTCTTTGGGCATCGGCGTGCCCCCTAGCCTGTGCGCTGCGAGTGTGGTGCGCCCTGGTGAACAGCTCTTCGCAGAGGGGCACCATGCTTTGTGCGGAAGGTGAACTGTGCGAAGATGGCGATGATCGCAGCGCATTCCGCTAAGGAAGCGAGTGCGCCACGCAGACATGAGGGAGCTTGTTTGTCGAGACGTAGTGGGGTAGGGTGCATCTGGTCGGGTGGTGCATGTGGTTGTTCGCTTCCTGTCTGTGTGCTTTTCTTGTGTTTTTTTTCTTGCAACATCGAAGCACGTGCGCTAGGCAGAGATTGAGAGAGTTTGTCGCGACGGAGTGAGGGTAGTAGGCTGTACATGGTTGTTTGTTTTTCGTGCGGTGCGATTCCTGTTGTCGTGCTTTTCTTGGTTTATATTTTTTGTTGTTTTCTTGCAACATCGAAGCGGGTGTGCCAGACAGACATAAGAAGAGCTTCTTTGTCGAGAAGTATGAATGTAGTGAGGGTGAGCGGTACTACATGGTTGTTTGTTTTTGGCAGCTCGCTTCCTGTTGTGTTTCTTTTTCGTTTCATCTGTTATCTATCTTGCAACATCGAAGGAGAGGGCAACGAGGACCGAGATTTAGCTTCGTCCACTATTATATACAATTATTTCGATCCAATTGGCATTACATTATCTTGGCCCCGCAAAGCGTGAGCGCCACACCATGAAATCAAACACCCCCAAAACGTCAATAATAGTGTCGGACCGGCGCTATGAGGCACTATTCTGAATAGATAGTTGTTCTTTGTTGTTGTTTTTGTCTTCACATTAAAAACCGTTCCGATCTCTCTCTACCCAGTACCTTCATATTAATATGTCCGTACTGATCCAACACTTGACGCGGTCGATTCCCCCCGTGGTCACAGGCTAACTTACCCTAAAAAGGTACACTCAAATAAACTGGCCCCGAGGGGTCCGCAAGTCAATAGAAATCAACGACAGATATTCTGGAGTCCTCCGCTCCCTCTACGCGCTATGCGAGGTATACCAACTGAGACTAGGAGTCAGCATCACGGGCCAGAGAGAAAGAGGTGCACCCCCTTGGTTCAACTTTGGTGCTTCACACGCAAGCAGAGACAAGGCTATCTGATACAGAAAAAGAGAGAAAAAAGAGCGACAAAGAGAAAAAAGAGTAAAAAATATAATAATAATAATAATAATAATAATAATATAATAATAATAATAACAAAAGAATACGATAGAGCGAGGACAAAAAGGGACCAGGCCGAAAAAAACAAGAAATAACAGACAGAAAAAGGCACACGGTGGAGAGACCACTAACGAACAAGCAAACACGCCAACATGTCCACCAACCAGCGATACATGGTAGTAATGGTACGTCATCACTAGTGGGGGGTTGGTGCAATGGTGCAGCGTTGGGGGGGGGGAATTGGCCAAAAGAGTTTCAATCCGGCACGTATCACGCCACTCGGTCCGTCTCTTCTCGTTTGCTTTCTTCCCCATTGGTTGTTGGCTTGTGGTTTCGTTTGAGCGCTCGTTGTCGGCTGGCCTCTTCTTCCTTGTTGTGCCAGGAGATCATGAACCTCTCAGCTCCCTGCAGCACCGCCGCATGCCAGGGTACTCCGCCCTCCACCTTCGTGGCTTCCGGGTGCCGTGTCTCTCGGTACCGGGATTCCGAGACAACATGGATCGGTTTTGGTAGATCCGTGGTCGGCCCCGAATGCCTTCAGGTCGTCGAGAACACACCACTTCGGCCAGTTCTGTTCCTGTCCCGCCCCCCTACGTCGCTTCTCCCCCCCGCCAGTTCGCCGAGCATCAGTCTGAATAGTGCCGGTGCCCGGTGTAGTGCCGTTGCAACCCCGCACTACAGAGGGCCCAGTACTGTTGTAGTGCCCATGTTTCGTCTGCTCCAGGTCAAATAGATAGGTTTTCGTACACTACACGACCCACACGTCAATGAATCAGAACAAAAAAAATAGCAAAGGCAATAATTTAATTTGTGTCTTGTTTTGGGTCCCGGGGGGTACGTATACAGGTGTGCGGAGAAATTTCTCGGGTACCCTTGATTCACCACAAACATTTTTTCCGCAATCCACGAAAAAGGAGACGAAAAAAAAAAAACGCCGAGTACGCGGTGTGTGATGTATGATGAGCTTCAATAAAACTTTTGAACTACAGTTAGTTGTAGTCTACACTATCCTGATGAGCTTCATTAGACTACAGGATATTATATGCCCTGCATCCCATCTGGCTACATATATGTGCTGGAAGAGGGGAGAGTAGTCTACACCAACAAACACACGAAACGACCTCAGCCTCGACTATTCTGGTGGAGCTTGGAGAAACTTGAATTCGAGAAGCGAGGAGCGCTGCAACTTAAGATGATGAGCAGTCAAGTGCTTCCCAAGCTCAGCAGCTCACACAGATGACGTGTTTTCACTGGAAGAGCCCAGCGAACCCTTTGTACACCAGTCTGATGATGTTGATCATGCATGCAGCCAACTGAGCACGGTTGTGGAAAATCGTGCTGGGGGCCGCGTCTATCTGCATGTTTGATGTCGAGATGGTCGAAGACCGCCGAAAAAAACAGCTTTTGTTCGGGAGAGGCACAAATAATTGGGCTCACAATGATGGAGGAATCACGGTAGGAATCACGGTAGGAATCACGGTACACTCGCATCGGCCTTCGGCCTTTTTGGGGACAACCGTTGGCTCTTGAAAATGCCGCCGAACATTCTCGAGAGTGCGTGTTTGGAGACAACCATCACGTCTCGGATGGACACAGGGTCGCCGAAGCGAATCCTTGTCTTGCCAAAATGTCAAATTACCGACCACTGCCGGATCTCGGAATATTTTTCCTCTTTAGAAAGATACAGGTTAAAAGAGAGGGTGTGCGGGGAAAATATACTTTTTTCGCTCTGTATTTTTGTAGTTGCTCTCCCTACATAGTCGACCACACTCCGAAATACACTGAACAGGCGCTACGGTTGCTACGGTTTCCTGCCATCTTCAGGACGTTCCACTTGGGTTTGCAGTCTATTCGGACTACATGTATGTATTTCGCCCCCCTTTGCTGAGAGCCGGGCTACAGAGGGCCGGGCGGATGGTGATATCCCTGTGGGCAGGGACGAATAATCTGCACTCGAAACCAGTATGAAAGCGGGACGATTATTGATGAACGGCGGTACAGTCGTACACGATGCACATTGCAGTAGCTGCTGCTACAGAATTAAGGAATAATAAAAACACACACAGAAAGACTACCCATTGGAATGGACTCCATTGTCGACCGACCACGTCTACTGTAACGACCACGACGACCAGAGCCCGCCGTCCACATCCTACGTGTAAACAGGCTCACCTAGTAGGGCCCTCATAGCGACGGGAGTCTCCAGACCTTGGTGTGTAGTCAATGGTGAAGGGATGGCGACGAAAAAGTTTGCAGGTGAGTTCACGATTGCAGCGGGAATTCTCGATCATCATCATCAGCACTCGAAACACACTAGCACACAACAAGCTCTCGCTCTCATGGCGATACCACCTCTGCGAATGGACTGTACCTCCTGCACAAACTAGTCACACTCTTGAACCAACCTGAGGAGCATGCGGCCAGTGTCGGAATCACCGGATTGCTGAAATCGAAGATCTCGGTGTTCATGGAGACCTTGATCTCGTCGAGGTTGAGAGTCGTCGTCGTACCATTTCCGTCACTAACGATACCGTTCAGCGGGACACACGATGGCACTGGTGATGGGGTGCTGACTACGGCACGCGCGAGGAGCAGCAACACCACACCATGGCAGTAGTGCATCATCGCGAAAAAGCCTGAACTAAGTTTGAAGGCTCTTGATGCACGACGCAGCGTGGACGCGAGGAGTGTGGGGAGGGTCGGGGGGCGGGCGTTTGAGGAATCCGCAGCAGGATTGCAATTTCAATTTTTCCCGCCTGCTGGTGTATTGGAGTAGAAGAGTAAGAATGAATGTACTTTAACAATGAATAACACATAGACTATTGAGTAATTGGACTTACAAGCTGCAATTCAATTTTCAAAAAATATATGCCTCTTCATGACGACGTGAAACAACCCGCAGATTGAATTTTCGCCAAGAGAATCATTCTCAAGTCTTCGGCACCACCCGGTCATTTCTTAGAAAGTTCCTTCTGACGTAGATTTATTGATGTTCTGGGCGCACGACAGCGCCGCAATCTATCCCCCCACCTCTACCTACGGGCGAATTTTTCTGGGCAAGGTGTAACGATGAGACATGCCTACGCGACGGTGGCCTCCCTCCTTCTCCAGCGTGTAGTCGGCATGTCGGTAGAGGTACCAGGCACGTTGTCATATATTCCAGTCAACGGCGGCAATTGGATGATGACCAGGCCCAGGGATTCACCGACGAACGAAATCGCTGGTCGCAGCGGTCCGATGATCCAGACATCTGCTTGCTCCTCAGGTTGGTTCCACATCACTGAAACTTGCTGTTCGTTTTGGGATCAAGTCGTGTACCCCCTACCATCTTTTGCGAACTTAAGATATTGGTGCCAGCCAGTGTGGGTGTTGGCGGAGAACTTATTCAACAAAAATGTCACGAGGGTCCTACACTGTAGTGCGTGGGCCGGTACGGTCGTGCGTAAGTTCCTTTCGCTCTGGCGGATGTTGAATGCCAAGTAAAGGATGGGCGATGACTGTAAAACCTCCCCGACATGGGCACGTACATGCGATACAACGCAGAATATGATACAGTACAGCAGTAGGGAAGGCGACCTGGTCCGTCTGGTAATTCTGTAGGCGAAAACCAAGTTGTCCAGGGCAGCAGAGCTCTGATCACAAGAAAATATAGCATACATAGTCTACATCAGAAAAGACTTCCCGCTCGATTCGTTCAAGGCGGATGCGTTGAAGTCTTTATAGCGAGTGAGTCAAGAAACGGCTGGGTACTTGGCATATTTTATTGGTCTGTCTAAGCCTATATTCTGCTTGGCGGTGTCACCGTCTAGGCCATGTATGCCCAACAACTATGGTTTCCTGGAACAATCCACCCCTCACGATTTGCAGTAGAATTGGCTCCCTGCCCCCAATAGAGCGGGCTATTAGATAAAATCAGACCATCTGAAGGATGGATGCGGAGACGAAAGAGAGTGAGGTGGACATTTGTCGGGTGCTTCGACCTCATTTCATGACCTTGAAGAGGACGACGGGGGTCATCCTGTCACCCAACAGGGACCAGTGGGAGGAACTGGTATGGCAACACCATGTTGTAGACGATCAGAAGGTTTGTAGCGGAATGTATAACTTTCACTCTCAACAGCGTGCATCATTCCCACAGGGACACACGTATAACTCTTTCATTTATGATGCGCTTGGAAATACATTCAGACGGTTTGGCTTTTCCCCCTCTCTTTTCGGGCGATGTCTCGGCGATAAGACAATGATCAATATGATGTCATTGCTCTAAAAATATTTTCGGTGTTTTATCACCGCAATAATGACAGTACATGTGTCAGTATTTTCCGACACGTTCAACCGGTAATGACACAGATAGGTTGGTCGGAAGGGGTTACCCGTGATCTCGGCCATATTCGAAGTCCGCCCGGCATTGATGGAAAATCCGTACAGTCATTCACATGTACCTGATGGATTCAGAGATCCTCCTCACCCAGCACTTGCATGCCCCCGGCGATCCGTACACTCTCTACTGGATCGCACCGACAACCATGGCACACACACAGGCCGCAGCTCGGTAAGACCTCACACAGGACGCAACTACGGCGCATTATCGCAAGAGGAATCTTCGTGCAGATTAATGGTGACGACAAACAAAGAGTTGGCATATTTTGCCTAAAGTTGTGTGAAAAACAATTATCATCGACCCTACACGCGTGGATACTAAAGTCACGCGACGATGATATGCTCTGGGCTTAATATGACACGTTTACGATGTAGGATGTAGATTATTGCTGTTGTGCTATTTTACCGATTTTCGTACCTCGATCGAAATGGCATGTCGTCAATGTTATTTGTGAATAAACGAATTTTGGAGGCCACCAGAATCGATCATTACGACTCTTGGGATAGATTCTTGAAGTTCTCCGTTTTCATTGCCGTAGCCTTGCACTCGTTCACAGAACTTCGTTCGTGAGCACTAGCTAGCTCTTCTCTTGTGCTGAAACCTGCGGTCAACTACTGCAGGCGAAATCAAGCGTAAGGTCCATTGTAGTCTGTTGATCGTGCATGATCCCCAGATTCTGAAATATCATGGACTTGATATTAACATTGGGATTTTTTCAATGCCGAGAGATTGGCACGGGGGTCATTTACTAAACTGTCTGCGATAAAGATCCTGTGCATTACACCAGAATATTTGAGCAACCTCTGTCGCTTTTCGGAGAGCTGAAGGTCTAAGCAACGTTCAACGGAGTAAATCGCGCAGCAGTTGAAACGGTAGCATTAAAGAGAACACAAACATATTGCCTTCAGCGCACATCATATGTACATTCGTTGCTGTTCCACGGGCCGCTGTAGGTACCCAAGGACCATCGTGGGCTGCCCACGGCCTGGCCATGCTAAATACGGTCCATGAGCCCCATCCGGCCATACGCGGGATATTGTCGAACCGCGGGCGACCCATTGGCCGTTGGTACCGATGGGCGGCCCAAGCGGCGTCCACAACGTGTCCCAAGGGCAGCCCACGGGCTGTTGCCAGTGTACCAATCATGTAGCCGTATTTGCACCTTTGAAAACATGCGATCTACATAATGTTGTAGCATTAGAGGCCCCGTCGCGACGTTTGTCTCGTATTTGTACGGCATCCCAGTCCTAGCTCTTTCCCTCGTTTTAGCAATGTACGATCAAATCACACCTTCTCTCCCTTCTCCGGGTGTCTCTTGGCCTGCGGGTGTGAGAAACACCCCGCTCGTCCATGTTCACGTAGTACACGGGTTCCACGGAGAAACACTCCTCCACGATGCGCCCGCAGCTTTCTCTCTCTCTCTCTCTCTCCCCCCCCCCGATCCGGAACCGACAGCAGCACACGCATTTGATTGCTGCCTCGAAAAGGGAACTAACGACAGCAACTAGCGTCTTTTTGCTCTTGCACGCGCAGGAGTGGGCTGGCACAACAGCAGGAGAGTGCGCGCAAGATCGCTGGCCGCCGGCCAAGTTCCGTCCTTACACCTATCTAGCTTGAGCAAGAACGCTGGGATGGCGTCAGATCTAGAAGCAGCCGCGGTCGGCGAGCAAGGCTTGGGCACGCTGCTGCCGGTGCCGCCCTTCCCCGTAACGAGGTGCGAGCATCTGACAGCACGGTCGTCGACGTCCACGTCTTGAGCGTGGCTGGTTTGGAGCCGACTACCAAGGGGGGACGTTCTGACCAACGACTCACGTACATTGTGCTCTTATCACGTTATGACTGACATTTTTTCCCCTCAAACATGACTACTTGTCGGTAATGGCGGCTGCGGCGGCTACTTACGCATCAGAAGCGTCAATCCTCGGCTGGCCGAGGTGTTCCGGAGACAGGATGACGAAACCCAAGAGGCAGCCTTCATTGCCTACCTAACCGCTGGGTACCCCAAAAAGACCGACACAGTGGAGCTCTTGTTGGCACTACAGGTAGGAGAGCCCGTGATGAAAGAGGTTTTTTTGGGAGGGGCAGGCTGCCGCGGTGGCAGTGTACCACCTAGATACCCTTTATCGTACTATTGCTCGATCAGCAGCTGATCTCGACGCTCGATGTACCCGACATTTCGCAGTTGGTCGTGTGTTCCCGGCTTAAGTAGAACTATTGGCAGTTGGGGTTGGCAGGAGGAGGCGCTGGTGGGAGGGTTTGGCAGGAGGCGGCCATCGCGCGCTTTCGTCAATGATGTTCACTGCATATGGCAACGACAACCAAATGTGAAAACCTCCACCTACCGACGCCGACACCACTGCCGCCACATTTGTAGTCTTCGACTGCAGCACACCGCGACTGACTTCCCTTGTTTTCCTGGTGTTGGCCTGTAGGAGGGGGGAGTTGACGTCGTGGAGCTGGGAGTCCCTTTTAGCGACCCTCAAGCAGACGGGCCAACCATTCAAGCCACCAACCAGGTGCGTGTGTCGGTTCAGTTTTTATCGCCCCCTTTGCTCCCCTCCCCGGTGTTTGCCATCGGGGTTTGGGTTTTCGTCGCTTGGCAACGACGTTGTAAAACAAGCCCCCCACTCGGTGTTTGCCATCGGGATTGGGTTTTCGTCGCTTGGCAACGACGTTGTAAAACAAGCCAATTCAATTCGTGAACTCGGCAACCAGGTTACCGTTTTTTTTTTTTTTTACCTCGTTTTTTTTTTTTTGCGGTAACCATAATGGTGGTCGAGTAGATCATGTTGTGCGGGGTCGAGAAACCTCACTCCGCGCAACAGGGGATGATCGCACCACGTTGTGTTAAAATGGTCAAGCTTCCTCGAGGCAGTTACACAGTGCTTACAACTGTCTCTGGAAGTGAAAGCACCAGAAAATAAATTAAGTCATACGTAGCTGTCACCCGTACGCAAGGAAGTAAGCACAAGATGCCGAACACCCTTAGCAGGATGCAGCTCACCCTTCATGCGACTCGCCAAATACCTCACGGCGCTTCGCGCTTGGTGATGTGAGAGCCTGGTCCGGTGAGAACCCGGCGTGCTCCGTCCCGGCTTTGTAGGGATGCGAGGTCAATGGTCTAACGACTACGGCATGCACGACTATGAGTACACCCCCCCCCCCCCCCCCCCTTTGCTTCACGAAGGGGTTTCTGGGACTTGGCATCCCCCATTGGGTGGACATACATTCCACGGGAGAAAACATCGCACTGACTATTGATGGACGCACTGACTGTTGATGGTCAAGTGAGAGCGGTGGGAAAGCACATAGGAATTTGCTGTCACTTCAGCTTGTTTCTGGTCTTCCACGTCTTGTAGAACAAAATTCAAGGTTCTGCCGTTCAGTGGCACCCTTCTGTAGTGTAAGGCTGGAGGTCGATCTTGAAACGTGACGCGACATGCACAAATGACGGCAAGCACGTACTCGTCCAGTGCAACTTGATTTCCGGAAAGCTTCTCATGTGCATTCCGCCCAATACACTTCATATACTTGTTTTTCTCTGGCAGGTGGCCTTGCAGAACGGCATCACCCTAACGGAATGTCTCGAAATAGTCAGGGATGCTCGCGCGAAGGGCTTGACGATCGCCGTGGTCCTCATGGGATATCTCAACCCGTTCCTCGCCTATGGCTTGAACAAGCTCGTTCACGATGCTCATCGGAACGGTGAGACGATGAGCGAAAGGGGGGCGTACTCTACTGTTATGCATGCCTTAGCGGGTTAGACCATTGACCACGCGTCCTCGAAAGGACGGAGCATTGTTCCCACAGGGCCGACTACCGAGGTCAATCCTTCCTTCCTACTTTGCCAAACGGGGCTCAATAATGCCTTCCCTATTCTATCCGATGGATATCATTTCCGGCCTTTTCAACCCACTTGCTGATGCCCCGGTACAGCTACCGTCTTCTCCAGGCTATTCCATGCCTCAAACATCTCCCTGTACCTTCCTTCTACTTTTCCCAGCTCAGTCATGTACATTTCCCTCTCCTTGTACAACAGACAATCCGCAACCACATGAACACGGTCTTCGCACTCGGAGCCGCATTCACATTTGAACTTGTCATCTTCGTCGCCCACCTTCCTATACCTTCGTCTACGTTCTCGAAAGTTGTCCCTGGTCCTGAATTTGACCTTCAGCTGGAGAGGGGGGGGGTGAGACAACCTGGAAAGACCTGTCTGCCGGGAATTTTGCTTTGCACTTCGGCCAATACTCATGAATTTTCAGTTTTTCCAAAGAAGACATGTCCAGCCGTCCGTCCAAATTGGTATATGTGCGAATGTCTACGACCAATGTTTTCACATGGAAAACACCTATTTAGGCGCCTTTGTTCTGCCTGCCGTGCACGGGCAACCCTACTACAGCAGCGCTCTTTCGGTTGCTGATCAACGGCTGACCCGAAGGTGTTTCCGAAAGCCATAATTGAAGACTGTCGTCACTCGTTGAGGCGCACTAATCCACGTCTTCCCCGCAATTTCCATCTTGCTACGCTTGTTCAAACCAGGCGTTGACGGCTTCTTGGTGGTTGACCTGCTTCCCGACGACGCTCACGACTTCATCTCGAAGTGCCAAGAGTACCACCTGTCGTTCATCCCTCTCGTGACGCCCACGACCACCGATGATCGTATCCCTTTCATCGCTTCCACCACCGACTCCTTCGTCTACTGTGTCAGGCAAGCACCAAAGAAGCTCGTTCCGCACCTGCTATGTAGCGTACCCTGTTGCTAGAGCCGACATGCGTCGCGCAGCGTGGAGCAAAACGCCGCGGTCAACCCACACACGACGAGCAATGGTCGGGGCATACCTGAGCAACCTAAAGCGGCTGAAACCTCTTCTTCTTGATAGTGCGGAACTTTAGGTCGCCGGTGTGCTCGAGATGGTGAAAAATATCATCTTTTGTGCAGTCTGAGCCCACACATTTGTCTATCAGGAGTGCCGCAATGACATGGACAAGATATTTTCAGGACAAATACCTTGAGAGTTACTGCGTCGGTAGGATGAGAGAATGGTTGTGTGCACGGACTTGGATGTAAGCAGTCCGATTCCGCTCAAACTTGCCCCAACTGCGTGGCGCTGGTCGCGGGCCCACTGACCTCTGCTGAGACGATGAGGTTGAATCGTGCCCGCACCATCGCTTGTTATGATGCACATACCCACCGTGTGCTGCACAGTGTGACCGGGGTAACGGGTGCTCGCGCCCACCTCCCCATCGGCCTGGAGAAGTTCATCCGTCGCGTGCGCCGGGCGACAGGAAAGCCTCTCTCCGTCGGATTCGGCATCAGCTCGACGGAGCAGGTGCAAGCGGTAGCCGGAATCGCCGATGGGGTCGTGGTTGGGTCGGCCTTCATGAACGCCATCGATGAGGTGCGTGCAGGGGTGGAGTCGGTCGACTAAGGAGGTACGTGCATGTACCCCGAGGCTTTCTCACTTCGTCTTTGTTCTTGAATGGAAGTTCCCTCAAAGCCCTTCACCTTGCCGCGCTGAAAGGTGGGCGTATCGTCCAGCAGTTGATGCAGTCGTTGCTCGCAGGGGGATCTCGCCGAACCGTCAGACTCGGCTACCGAGCCCAAAGGCTGCCAGGTTGGAAAGTACAACGCCCCCTACCGGGTACGGTTAGACTTGAATTATGTGCAGTCCGCGCTACACCTGCTACTGTTCGTCCAACAACCCTTCTTGGTCGTCGGTGTTGATCGGGGGTACCAGTTGGCAAGCGACGCTCCCGCCAGCGAGATCGCGGCGCACCTTCGCAAGTACACCTCAGGTCTCCGGGCCGGAGTCGCCGCCGCCGCCGCCGCCACCGCCGCCGCCACTACCACCGCCACCAGCGTCGAATCGAAGACGCCCAGCAAACAGGCGTCCCGAATGCGGATAGAGGGAGAGCGGAAGGCTGTGCCGCCTGGTGGAAACATCGGGGCATTTGGCGGATGCTACATTCCGGAAACCCTTGTGGAGGCGCATAGGTAAGCGTAGAAAACGGAATCAAGTGAGTCTTTGTCCACCCCACAAGATTGCCAGGAAGCGAATGTAACGTAAGTTTGCCACGAGTGGGTGTTTCTGGTCCTACAATAGTGCGTGAGCCACTTCACTACGTTTTTAGAGTCATGGTAGAACAAGAAGGTTTCGGCTAGTGTGCATCCGACACGAATTCCTCCTCATGCTGACGGAAGGTAATAGATTGGGCTAGTGTGCATTCGACACGTATTCTCCCTCATGCTGACGGATGGTTGTGGCACGGCAGACAGCACCCTCTCAACGGCGGCCTCGCCAAGCAGAAGTTCAAGGTCAGCAGTGGCTCACGTCGGCGGTAACTACTGCGAAAATGCTCGTCTTCATGCCCGGATACGTGTTCGTGGGATGGAAGCGTCCCAGAAAATTACGGTCGCAAAATCACGCCTCCCCACTGAGTACCGCTCGTTCGCCCTTAGAAGAAAGTCGGCCATCATCATAATAGGACCATGGCTTGTAGCGCCCAACAGGGCTTTCACCGGTATCCAACCCGCAGTACTGCACATCCTATGATAAGACAACAGCAAGCGGACGACACCAGAACATGGTTGTACCTATAATCGGAAATAAAGCTACTCCTCGCTACGCCTGCAGGGGACTGGAGGAGGCATACGCGGCAGCGAAGGCAGACCCGTGTTTCCGAGAAGAGTTGGCCTGGTACCGTCGGGAGTACATCGGAGGCCCGACGCCCTTGCACCACGCCAAGAGCCTGAGTGAGGAGATGGGGGGAGGTCAGGTATGTCCCATCGGAGGGTCAGACGCTGCCGGAATCATCTGCAGAGCAAGTATTTTCGGACTGTGCAGCGCGTGCATCGCACATCTCCCTGGAGAGCAGGTAGTTTGTCCGCCTATATATTTTAGATCGCAGTGTGGGGGCCCTTCCTTGTCCGCGTTTGGGTGCCTCCCTTGGGTTTTCAACCAACACCACCACCGCCCCCACCACCACCAGATTTGGCTCAAGAGAGAGGAGATGGCACACACCGGCGCGCAAGAAATCAACAACGCCATGGCGCAAGCGCTGCTCGCGAAGCGCGTCGGCAAGACTCGCGTCGTCGCCGCCACCGGGTCGGGGCAACACGGGGTTGCCACGGCGACCGCGTGCGCTCTCCTGGGCATGGAGTGCACCGTTTTCATGGGCGCGGTGGACTGCCAGCGGCAGAAACTAAACCTGGTCAAGATGAAGATACTTGGCGCGCAGGTCACCTACAAGCGGATGTGTCCCACAGTACATGTAGAAACATGGGGGGAGAAGCGCAGAGGGGGACGTGTGTATCGATAGAGCAGAAGCGCCGGGATATTCTGCGATTTCTCGCTTCACCCTGTCCTGAAACCTCGAACCTCCGAACAAACTCAGATCGTTGCACTCACTACTCGCCATGTGTCCTCGCGCGCGGATCTGCCGGCAGGTGGTGCCTGTCGAACAAGGGGACCGCAAGCTGAAGGATGCAATCAACGAGGCCATGAGACACTGCGTGGCGACCGTCGCCGACACCTACTTCCTGGTTTCCTCCACCGTCGCGCCCCATCCTTTCCCCACCATGGTGAAGGAATTCCAGTCCGTCGTCGGCGAGGAGGCTCTGTCACAGGTATGCACAGCATCCACTCGCGGCCAACCAAGTGAAACGTACTTTCAGTCTGTCTTCCTTCATCTTCGGCCGACCTACAGTAGTAAAATACACAATATGTTTTTGGGCAGTTAGTCATGCTTGATCTTCAGTGTTCCTCGAGCATATCAGGTGAACGAGAAATCACCTGAAAAAAACGAAATATTGATCGACAATGTGGTCGTGCATCTGGTGGGGAGTGTGTGATGAAGTAGTTCATGGTGGTACAAGCCTTTGGCATTTTTCGCGGAGATCGTATGGTCACGGGGTCGTTTTGCCCTCCGTAACCTCTTCTCGTTGAGGCGCGTTGAGATCTGCCCCGATGCTTGTCCACAAACCCTAGCGATCGAAGCGTTGGGCAGCCCTTGGGAAATCTTTCCAGAGAACGAACTTTCAGCACCAGCCTTGTCCATTGTGAAGGAATCGGGCCGATAGGCAACTCGGGTTGATATGTGGGTACCTTGGGTCTCGGTGTGCGGCGTGAAGCGTGCTTTCACGCGAGCATTTTTGCATTTCACGAATGCGCATCGGTCGATTTCTGTGTGGTTCAACTCTCCCATACACCGAATATCTCCCTCCCAACGCTCTGCTCCACCTTGCAGCCTGTGTTTTCGGGGGCTTGCAGCCAGTAGCAATGGTTACAAAATGACATGCTTTCTGCATTTTCCTCAATGCCGAGAACGGGGCGATGCAAGTACGTAAGAGAAGGTGTTCGAACTGCTCAAACTTCCTTCTCGAAATTGTGGCGGCATGAAAGTTGTTCTAACCGAACGCGCACCCAGCATCGCCCTAGGCCAGTTCTGGGGATCCCGGCCGGCCCAACTTTACGACCGACCAACCCCCCGACGCTGCCAAACAATCAGGTGGTCGAACAGGCGGGGAGACTCCCTGACTACGTCGTTGCCGGCGTTGGAGAAGGGTCCGACGCGATTGGCATGTTTGACGCTTTCCTCAGGGACGGTAATAACGCGGGTCACGTGAGGCTTGTGGGCGTCGAGGCCGGAGGCAAGGGGAACTTCTTCCAATCGGCCACCGTCCTTACTAAAGGCAGTCCGGGCGTGCTGCACGGCACTCGTACGTATATTCTTCAGGTGATTCCCGGCGGAAAACGTTGTGGGTGGCCTTTAGGTGTCAACCTGTGGAGCCCATTTAACGCACAACAGTGGACACACTCGATTCGATATTTATTCACCACCTGCTCAAAATTACGGCATGCACGGTTGAGAAAGCCAGGAGAGGTACTGATCGATGACTGAGGGTCCGGCTTTACAGGAATCTGGCAGTTTTCGCATAGGAAGCATGGTGAAAAAGCCTCAGCCGCTAAGACATTTCCACAAAGACAGGGGCAAACCGAGAGCCTTCTATGCAACAGCTGCATTCGTTATGATCGTGCTTTTCGCACATCCGTAGCCTCTGGCTATGTGGAAGCCTCTGACTTTGCTCTTTCGCTCGCTCAGAATGAGCATGGGCAAATATCAGACACGCACTCTATTGCGGCGGGACTCGACTACCCGGGGGTGGGGCCGGAACATTCGCGGCTGAAGGATAGCGGGCGTGCGGGTGAGATATGAACCGAACCGTTTCACCTCCCAGGGGACAAACATGTACCGGAATGAATCCCGCCAGTTGTCCGACGTTTCAAAGCTAGCAAGGGCACCCGTGGAGGCTGCTTTCGACTGCCCTTCTACAGTAGATGCAGTACGACAGCACCACCTATTTGCGCGTTGTGCAACGTCTGTTGAGTGTTGGAGTGGGGATGGAGAAAGGTCGGGTCGAATCTTCTTATCCGCTTCGTGCAAAGAGTCAAACCGGGTTCTATTATCAACGGCACGACACGTGTCAAAGTATCTCGATTCGAACGATACCAATGCCGAGTGCTGGATGAAGAGTTCGTGAGTTTTTTCTTGAGATGGCCTTCGCGACTCACATCCAAATCAACTGGATATGTTCCGGGACCACGCTTCTCTTTTTTGTTTTTGCTGTTCTTGTATACCTTATGCTTCCCGTCCTCGGCTTTGGTCTTGCCAGAATACGTCGCGGTTGACGATGCGCACGCCATCGAGGCCCTCCAACTCTTGGCACGCACCGAAGGAATCATCAGTGCACTGGAACCGGCCCATGCGGTCTACCACGCTATGCAGGTGAGGTTTATCTATTTCGTGAGACGATAGGTTCTGGGTGTCCTGCTGACTGACGGTCTCTCGACATCAGCTCCCTATACCATTTTGTTCGCCGGGAGGTTGGTTGTTTTCGCTGAAAGGTTTTCCGAGAACCGGGGCAAACCGGAGGGTTCCGCACCTCTCCACGATCCAATCCCCGTTTCGTGTGTGGGGGCGATTCTTGTGGTTAGAAATGAAATAGAGCACGCACACCGAAAGGTTGCCGCGGTCAACCCCCAGACACAAAATAGGTGCGGTGCCCACGGTATCGGCAAAGTGTATGTAGAATCAACGCCAGTCGTTTGCCCCTCAGTCATGTTTTTGGTCGCTCGGATGTTTTCGGTGTTGGCGTTGATGCTGGGTAGTATGTCTGACCACACAGCGGCTATTGCTGCGCGTGGTTCGACTGGCGACGAAGATGTCGACTGCCTCAGCCCTTCGCTTTGGTCAATTTTGGAATCCAACGCAACCTTGCTGGCGTTGAATAGGCTCGATTCCACCCTCAAGTACGGGAGCGAATGGCCCATTTCTACGACATTCCAAGGACAGATCCAATATGTCATCTTCGATGGTTACCTCTCCCTTGCCCAAGCAAGAAGGTAACCATCTCTACCATCCGACTATCGATTATTCCCATTTCGATGCTCAAGCTCACGTGTTCCACCATGTGAGGCCGAACCTGCTACCAGGATATTCCTCGACAAGACACAATCAACACAGATACTCGTTGTGGATGATATGTAGAAGCCAAGTGCAGTGTCATGTTTGGGTCGTATACGGTATAAAATTGGACACACGGCTAAGACTGCGTACAGATTTGTAAGCGTTTCTTTTTGGCTCGATGAGGTTCGCTGGGCTCTTCGAGTCAAAACGCGCCAGCTGTGTGAGCTGTTAAGCTTAAGAACCGTCACAACCCCAACTGGCAGCTGGCTGCGAGCTGTGCGCTAGTCCTGTTGCCTGTTGTTGTTGGCATCTCGCATCACCATCACCGTGCCCTCCTGAGCCCACTCGGAGTATCTCTTGTATGTGCTAAGAACAGACAAAACATAGACAAAACCACGGCGTTTCGCTGTTCCCTGCCCGCGAACCCCAAAACGTGAGTCTTGGTTGTGAAACAGCTGGCCAAGGGACTACCGCCAGACAAGATTGTTCTGGTCAACCTTTCTGGGAGGGGCGACAAGGACATGGAAACGGTCGCTGCGTATCTCGGGGAAGCGATCTGAAGCCCGTTTGTATTTCATTCGACAAGGAGAGTCCGGTAGGGGCAAAGACACAGATGATCGAGAATTATGTCGACCAATAGCTGCCAAATGTTGAGGTGGATGGCCTGTCCAATGGAGAAGGTGATCTTGTTTCGTATCCCTAGGTTATCGCCAAACTAGAGGAAGAACTGGGCATGTCCGTTCAGTGGAATGGTTCTGTGGAATAGGTCGGGATTTGCCATTGCGTACGATCCGCGGGGGGTGGCAGAGGTGGCTGGCTTGGGAGACGAGGAGGGGGGATGGGTATATTGCTTGGCCCTGGACGTCAAACAAGAGGCGGAACGCGACTTATCCGGACGTTATCGAATAGGCCGGCATTTCCCAAAGTCTGCGACACGCCCACACGGTGAGGCCCTTGGCAAACTACGTTTGACCTAACCGACACTAGCGTTTGACAAATCTGGGCGAATGGGTCGGAGAGCGACCAACGCCGGCGAAGAAGAAGCTCGCGTGTCGACGTGAGAATTGTTGAGAAGCACGGTGATTGCTGGAATACAATCATCATGTTCTTTCAACAAAAGCTATTGCCGGAGTCCATGTAGCTGATAATTGAACCGCCAACTCGGAGTCCACCTCCAGGGATGCTATCCCTCCCTGTGATCAGCACTGTCTTGCCTGGAGATCACAACGGTACAATAGGTTCATCGGCAATACCAGTTTCCGTAGGCATGCAGAAGCAATATGGTTAATTGCCGCGGGAGAGACTCGACCTCCGGACCGTAGTTTTTACTCCTCTGGCATGTGTGCTGTTGGTTGTCTTGTCGTACTTTGTCCAATACCTAGCGGGATACATGTCGTTAATTAATGACCTCTTGAGTAAATTACAGGCCGTAGAGCATGACATACACACGAGTCCCTCCGTCTTCCCTCGTTTCCCTTCTCCCCCAAAGCGCGGAGGCGCCCAATACCGTTGCGCCGTATGATATATCCAACCCTGGTCTTGCATGCTACATAGCGAGAGGTTCGCTACCCGCCCCAATGGTACATCTAGTCCCGTTCTAGGATAGGATCACCATTGGCATTACACATGTGGGCGGCAGGCTAACAAGTAGCGCGTGCGCATGAGCGCACCGGTGGCCTGCTGCAGCCCAAACATCCTCCATCACCTATCACCTCGGAACACCCAACAGCGGTTGGTATCATGAACGAGGTGCCGCCTTCTGCACAGAGTCACTTTGTGGCCGCTCTCGAGTACATCCGCTCACATAATCCAGTGTCTAGTACTGGTCAGGTCAAAGTGGGTTGCCGACGCCGCCGTGTAGCGCGTGATTGGGGAAATATCCCGAAACAGAAAAAAAGGATCAACACCTCACCCCGAACGCCGTTTCTACCCGACAGGGGCGGTGAACCAACACCTGGGGGCACATATCCCAACCCCTACAATAACCGTCAGAAGGAGGAACCACGACCCGTCCTTGCATACTTGGGCGGCTACGATGGCTTCCTCGGCGTCATCTTTGGTCAACTCACCACCGCGCGAGCTAGTCGCTAGAAAGATGGATCCTTGAGCCGTGATCAACACCAAGGCGATGCGTCCCACCAAGGAACCTGCCGTGGCGAAAGCACCCACGTTCCTGGAGATTTTACCATCGGAACAGCACTGTTCACATATTGCGCCAACCACGACGCCAACCAAAACAAGGCCCAAGGCAAAGAGGGTGAGCGCGTCTTCGCCCTCCCATTCCTGGTCGGTGAAAAACTCTGTGGTGATTTCTTCCTCGGTCTCCCAGGGAAATTCTCCAGCCCCAACGACGTGCACACGATCAGCCTGAGTAGTCGGATGGAGTTTGGATCGTATGGAGAGTGAGCGCGCACGGCAGAAACGATTCGCTTTTTTGCTTCATAGAATAGTGTACGCACAGTGGCGTGCCATACCGGACACAGGGTTCGTGAGTCTGATCGTTTCTGGACCGGTACTATAATACAGCGTACCGCCGTGCACACCTGTATAAATACGTCTACTACATCCCATCTTTTGAAGAATTCCTGGTCGAGTAGTCTGGGGACCAGCTCTGAATGACACAGTAAACGCTGGCCCCACCCCATGATGGGTCAAATCCTACATTATGTGCATTCACCTCTATGTGGTGTCGAGAGACAATTTGCTATCCCTGTTAAACAACGCTGTTGTCACACAGCAGTGGTGCAGTTTTTTTGCATGTGACACGCTATCCCAAGCAAACGAGCAATTCGTCAGTACGCACCTGGAGACCAGGGGAAGCGAGGAAATTCGCAAGGGTGACCTCCGGGGCACCATCGTCCAACGTGCCTTCAGCACATTGAAGAGAGACAAAAGGAGAGTCATCTTCAGCCATAGCCTGAACAGCTTCTTCCAGCAACAGACTCGATTCACCCACCGTATGTACGCTTCGGTACGGATTTCCCGTGATGCCGTTGGTGAAGAAGATGTTGAGATAGCTGCTTCACAAGATCTCACGGGTGGCGGTTTCCGAGAGGATGTGATGTTTTAATCCCGTACGCTCGTTCCCGCGAAATGCCTCGTACTCCTGCGGTGTCTGGGAACGTGCGAAAGGGCGTCGAACGTGCTGTCGTAAGCATGATGTTTGACAAGGGATCTCGAGACCATACGAGTATGTCTGGGTCAACCAGCTGAAGGAACCTTATTCGAATGCTCTGTCCAATCACCCAACCTATTGACTAGAGCTGCGCTAGAGCTACGCCGCCGTGTGCGTGGTGCCTGCCTCTTACAGCGTTGCGTATGTTTATCCTCCCCTGTTTAGAGGACAACCGGCTTCAGGCCCGGAGGCATGAGACAATGATCCCGCCGGAGGTCTATTGGTACCTAGAACAACAACCGATCGGTGAAAGATGTCGCTACCGCCGACAAACAGGACGAGACGCCAACCCTTTCAACAGGACAGTGCATGCCTGTGGCGGGCGCGAGTTATCCCTCACCTCTCCCGAAAACAAACCGGAGCCGTCGACGACGGAACGGTCTCCACCGACGTCAAGCCACTGAAGACTTCGTTGTGCCAGGATTCGTTGAAGTAGGTTCCGTCGTTGGGTGATCAGCGGATCTTCACGTAGGACGAATCATCGTTCATCGTCCACCACAAACCATCGATCGCAATGATCCCAACCTCCTCGGTGCCGTTCGAATCGACAATCTGCAGTATGCGTATGGTACAACGGGACCTCTCGTTGAGAAAACGCTGCGAGGCAATGGCGCGGAAGGTTGGTTGGCGGAAGCCGTAGCGGCGCACAGGCGGACGAGGTCACCTGCAATGAAAGCGACCGGAGACGATCCGTTTCGGTGCCCTCGTTCCGCTCGACATCCAAGATGAAAGAAATCGCGCTCTCCTCTCCACCTTCGTCTTCTAGCCGCCGCACGGGCTCCTCGCACTCTATGCTCGCTGGGTCCTCGCACCACGGAAACTGCCGAGTCCACTGTCCGCTGAGGTCAAAGGCGTCTACAGTGCTTGGGCTTAGGCCTGAGCAGTTGCCTGCGCCACAAAGTGCCAACAGGCCGTACCAAGTGGGGCGGTGTCTAATACACCCGTCTCGGTTTCTGTCGATGTCGACCTGAAGTCCGTGATAAGTCCCAGGGAGAGCGGAAGGGAGAAAAACCCGATAATCCCGATCCACATGCCCATCCAACGGCACACACTGCACAGCAACGTTGTGTGGGCAGAAAGAATGCGGAAACATGTAGCGATTGAGAATCGTTCCTCGAGAATGCTGTAGGCCAATGTCTTTCCGAACATGCTGGTGGCGCCATGTATGGTACACTTGAGAGGAGACCATGTACAGCGGGCGAAGGTAGCGGGGGGGGGAATTGTTCGCCGCTTGTTTGCAATGTTATTGGCCAATTCAGACCCATTCACGAGATCGAAAAACGTTCGTCCACCCTTTTATGTCTCTCCACGCCTTCATACCACGGGCAAGGTTTTGCGATGATTTGACGCGAGAAGCAACAAGTACAACGACATGTTACCCTTTGAATGAGGAAACCTTTGTGTCAAGGGATGGTGGGTGTTTAGTCGAAGCGAAATCTTTCGAAGTTTAGGGATTTCGAATATTTGTGAGCGGAGCGCCTAGCTAAAAACATTACATGTGCGTTTTCCAAGCAATTGTCGGCCGCACGTTATCCCGGCTCCGTTCTTGTTTTCTCTTTCACTGCCCTTCGATCTTCCTGAGAGGGTTAGTAAGAAACGATCAGTTGACGCTCACGTGTAGAGTTTCCCTTCGCATGGCTAATCGTATGGGCCACCTTCGAATAAGTCGGAGCTGTTGCCAGCGCTATGGAGTAGGGCGGTAGAACTTGGGCAACTTTGTCTCACGGGTGTTGATGCACTCATCGGGACCATGGAATCACAAATGCCATTGAGGTTTCGGCAGAAGCTCAGCGTCACATATCTTCGTGTTGCGAGTGTTACGCCTACAGAGAATGGTATTCGGTGTTTGTTCGTTTGCCGTTGAGTTCTCAGCAGTTTTCCGTACAATCTTTGCCGCTTCTACTCGACGTGCGTATTGTGCCTTGTTGTTTTTGTGGTTTCTGTGTAGCCTTGGAGTGTCATCCCTGCGGAGAGTCACATTTGCTTGCCTGTTCGGCATTGGCCATTGATTTCGAGTTTGCGAATGGGTGTCTTGTCATCATGTTTTTGTCGAATTTAATTCTTCGATCCTCGATGCACAAAGTCTTAACCCTCCTCGTACCCAGTCCCTCCGCAAACTAAAAAATGTCGAAAAAATGTATGTCAGCCATTGGTCGAGGGTCTACAGTCCCTCCAAAGAATCTGAGCTCTTTGCCAGACAAACGGTGACTTGACTTCAGTATGAAAAGTGTCCCCAATACACGTGGGGACACTTTTGATACTGAAGCCAAGTCATCAAATGTTTCCAGTACCAGGCGATGTACAGAGTCAGAGGCCCAGGAGAGACATCACACAGCGTATCACACAGCATATCACCTTAGCCAAACATGATATTGTAGACCAAGGATTCTCACGTGCGTTTCACGGAGCCAGGGTGACTACAGTTGGGTATATAGGCATTTGAGTGCTGTACCCCCAACGTGTCCCCATTTGGGTTTCCAGTACCAGGAGGTTTAAAAGACCAGCATATCAGCAAAAGTAGACGGCATGCTGTCAATCACATATCCCTAAACTGGTGTCAGAATGTTTGAGAGCTGCGAGTTTTTCGCGGCTATGCTGTCGTCGATCGCGTAGTAGACCCCCGGGGGGTCTGCCGTCTCATGGATAGGTGATAGTCTAGCTTGATCTGGGTGTGTGCGCGTGGAGGCAAACCATACGACCTCGATTCCGCCACAAGAAATGATACGGACGACAGGCGACACCAAACAGCCACACCTGAAAGCCGCGAGCCAGCGCCCACCGCCCTACTGCTTGATGTACTGTCTGGCCTCGGTGACATCCCATTTCTGCGTCCACACACACCAATTCGTACGGATGACCGGAAGATTTGGTGGGTTGACGCCCTTCTTCCACCACGTTATCGATGCCATGAGGTTGTGCAAGGTCTGCGTCCACACACACGACTTCGTAGGGATGGCCGGAAGACTTTTGACGTCCTCTTTCCACCACGCCGATGTCATAAGGTTGTGCAAGTTGTTCTCCTCTGACACTCCCCCAGTGGCTAGCACCGCCACGAGTGTCAGCAAAGGAAACTGGCAAGGGTGTGGGGAGCGGAGGCTGGGGATCAGTGCACCGCCATGGTTCTTTTGTGTCGGTCATGTGCCGTTTGCGGTACTAGCACACATAATTTCCTGAGCGCGGAACTGATTTGAGCGGTTTGTTGTTTTTCTTTCGAATTGCCTTGATTAATATTTTCTATGACCTACGGAGGGAGACTTCCCCCGTACCACACATTCCGCACGGCACAAGGCCTTGGCGGTATCCTAACGTGTCTCTGCTACCAAAACACAAAATCTCCGTCCGAATACCGCCAGCCGGGACGAAGCTGTTGTATAGTAGCCGTCTTGGACATTTGAGCGTCTCAATAGTACGCACTACCATTCAGAAAATACCCCATGTCACGTCATACATCTACGTGGCAAACGCTCTACCAACTCCGAGTAACAGAAATATTAAGGGCCCGGCCTCTCGTAAGTGAGTTCTCACTCGTAACCTTCTCTCCTACCCCCCACCTTCGAAAGAAAAGGGGTGGGTGGGCGGGAGAAAAGTTGCGACATGTTTGCTAGCAATGGTCGCAACGTGTTACACACTTGCATTCCTCAACACGTGGCCCTTGGGTCCTGTGGACACGCGTCTATCAATTTCTTGCCGCAGGAGCAGAATAAGAACTCCGTGAGACCCTTCTCTTTGTGGGACCCCGGAAAACCGAACGAAGACATTCGAACCAGCAGGCCTCCAGGGCGGCACAACAAGAACCCAAATACATACGTACATGGATCTCGAAGATACTACGAATTCTTCATTGCACAATACACTACGGTTTATTCATTCTTCGACGACAAACCTTCCTTTGATTTCCACAAGAAGTAGTTTCCAGCCCGAGAAATAGAGTAATGCGTTGCTTCATACACAGAGCGCAGGGTCGTGGTGGCACCCAAAAAAAACGAAATCGATTCTACAAGAAACATCGAGAATACTAATACGTATACGGTCGGGTATTTCGGTCGCCTGCATATGGTCGCGTATTTCGCCACCGACCATTTCTGATGTCGGTAAAGCTAATACGATCACCGGTGTCGGAATTTGTTTTGACGACACCGCTCGGAAGACATCGAAGCCACCGTCACGGTATCTCCGCGGGCCTCAGCTGTCACGCAAGCCGTCGTTCGGCCCAAATCGACACGTCGTTTCCGAGAAACGCCCAAGAACGTGGCCACAGCACCGTTTTTCGGCGGTTTCGAAGATCGGGCGTATCTACGACGACGCTCAATGCTTTGGAAACCACCTCCAACGGGCACGGAACTGTTCCAATGGCCCCCATTGATCGCACATCCGTCCTTGCCCCAAACCGACACATGTTCGTACAAACAAATAGCTACAGAGTGTCGAAATTCGCTCACCATGTAGTGCTGTTCAACAAAAATATGAGATCTTTACGGTGGAAATGTTTCGAAAACGAATACAGTATCCACGCGCGCTCAAATGGCTAACGAACGATTTGCAAGAGACGAGAATGCCAAACACAGGCCGCTAGAACCTGGAACAATGAATGTGCAACACACCTTTGCCGTCGGGTAGTCTTTGGCCGAACATGCACTGTCAGGCGGCCACGGTCTTCTTCAGGTTGAACTTCGTCTGATGTTGTGCGGCACTCTAGGGCGCACGGACCACTTGCTTCGTTCAGTAGAACAACAACGTGGATTCTCTCATGTGTCTCACTTGGCCTCACATAATGAGAGCTGTCCTCGCTTCGCGGTCGACTGAAAAGCATGTCTTATGTCTGGATCGCAGCAACCAATCTCAACTGAAGCATCAATCCAATCCCGAACCTGGTCTAGGTGTTCGCATGCGTATGTGGACCTGGCAGAAACATATTTACATCCACCAACTGCCCA
The DNA here is from genome assembly GCA_000310025.1 of Ectocarpus siliculosus. Taxonomy (NCBI): domain Eukaryota; class Phaeophyceae; order Ectocarpales; family Ectocarpaceae; genus Ectocarpus; species Ectocarpus siliculosus. The sequence goes on along the minus strand of FN649750.1, from coordinate 2,578,352 downwards.
ATCGCGGATATATATGCGAATTCTGGGACAAAATGTTTCCAAATTTCATTGGTCGCTGGTTCAAATATTCGCCGGGCATTGGCCGCCACATCCATTCTATGACGATGTTTGCAGCCGATAAAGGATTTTGTCTGTGCACGCATATACATCCGGCTGGCTGCGGAATGGGGTTGAAGAAGAGCAGTGCATGCACACATATATATGTCGTCTAGACGTTGAGTCAGACTACTCTACCGACGCGTACAGTAGCTCAGCTTCGGCCGCCCGGGTTTGTAGGTTTAGGTTTTCTCCACTAGTCACGGACGGCGGAATGGGAGGTCGGTTCCTATCATCGCCTGCAATACGAAAGGACTCGTTGTATCGTGGTCGAAGACCTACATAGAGATCACGCCGGCGACATCTGCCGTAGGATTCACTCCACATCGATAGACAATTCGTGAATCGTTCCGCCTTTGCTCATTATTCGTCACAATTTCACTCTTCTCACCTCACTGAACGCGCGTACCACAACGAAGCAGTGCTCTTCACCCTGACGGCAAACGTTCTCTGTGGATTCTTTCTTCGTGCTCTTTTTGTTGTGTCTCTCCTGAGTCTTGGTGTACACGCTTCCGAACGTATGTATGGAATTTGGCATTTAACCCTCTGCCAAGGGATGGTATATGAACCATATTGGCTGTGTCGAGAACAACCAAAAGCATCGGCTGGCTCTGTTATACGTTGACCGTCAGCGCGTGCCTCCCAAACACCAAGTTTTTGCTGAGTAGAAAGCCAGGCAGGGCTCATTCCTATGAATTCAATTCTGAAGCGTGTCTTGTCCCTCACTCTCAAACTCACACGCTGTTCTTAGACTTTGGTATTCGTCCAATTGAATATGGCGACAGTCCCCCCATTTCTCGTGGTGAGAACGTGTAACAACTTTTCTGTGTATGGGACCAGGAAAAACTACAATAATACTACTAACTGCCGAAGGACGCGAGATATGGCACCGGGTGTTGATCGCAAATTTATTCTTGGAATCGGCGCACCCCGGTGCCATCTCTCCCAGCTGCGACAATGCGTCGATTACAGCAGGACACCCCACGCGTCCTGTGAGTCAGCCGCGTGGAACGTTCCGCTGGGACATTCGTGGGGTTTCGCCTGGCATGTCTCACAGACACATGGATAGGATACTTGGGGCTCCAAGTGTTTGATCGTCCACGGCGACGCATGACGTTTCATGGACGCTCCAAACGGGTTCCATGGTCTTCCCACGTCCCATGTCTGCCGGGATCTTTGCAAATAATTTTGCGCCCCCGAGTGCTTAGACTAGCTCCTACGTCTCCCTGTCGAAAGTAATTTAGCAAGTAAACGAACCGTGGCCTCCTCGTCCAGTAAACACGAGTTCGGAGCTGCTCGTCTTGTTGGGGATGGTGATACTTGTTGGGATGGTGATAAACCTTAGCCCTTTGTCTCCACCACCGCAATATGCAGTCGTGGAGATCGTCAGAGGCGCCTCAACCTCGCATGTTTTCACTTGCACGAGAATCAGGACGCGGCGATACTGTTCGCCGTTGTTCGCCGCCCACCGTCCCAGCATGGACATCGCGTAGTGACATTTGTGCAAGTGGAAGCATCCAAGGTGCAGGAGGAGCGTCCTTTGAAGATCTCCGCGCCGTTCTCATATTTTGGTATTGAGCGAAAGTAAGTGACTGTCGCTCCGAACCCAGGTATGACGGGCCTGCCCCCCCCCCCCTTCCACCCCCTGCAGAATCCACGGCGGATCATGCAGATACACCCCTCGAACAATAACCATCCAACACGACCGTGTTGATGCCCGGACAAGGACAACGGCTTTGTTTCAGTGCGCCATCATCCTGTCTCGCCCCTGCAAATGACTGCTTGTTTCCGAATACCCGGTTATTTTTTATCGGAAATACTGTACAAATATGCGCGTTGGACATTTTCTTGTGGTGTCTGTGATGCTTGGCGCTTGTTCTCCTTTTGCCATTGCTACGTAACATCTACATGACACTTCTAATAGTATAAGCCTGTTTCACCTTGCTTGTTCCCTTTGCGATTGCCTGGAACGGGAAATCCAAACTCTCACTTGCCAGCGCCGGAACCATCTGCCCCGTCGCGCAAGAGTGTGGTGACAGCAACGTATCCCCTCCTCAACTACTGGTACTTGAATGCTTGGATACCTTTTAGTCTAATGGCGAAATACATACATACATGGTTGCACAGCAGTACGGAAGTATTGAGGTGAGAGCGATGTAACGATATCGCTTCTGCTGTAGGTTGGCATGCACTACATAGGGACGCGGTAGGGCTACAGCAGTAGTGCGTGTGACAATGGCATTCCGAAGGGACCGGTGGAGGTGCTCTCCAAGTGGAAAAAAAAAACTCTTCCTGGTGGGATGCTCATGAGACAACCGACAAATCTCCAAGCTCAGCGCAGCGTCGTGTCTGCGACCAAGGGCTACAGTAGACGTGAATCAGACTATGATATATTGTAGAGTTCACTTGCAGCGGAATATCGTGTCGGTGGCGGTGGAACAGGAACCCGCGGCCGCGCCACGGGCGTGTGGCGGAAATCAGCACGTCGGGACTACACCCGAGCATCCACCTGAGAGACAGACGAGGCAAACATGAGGGAAGGACAGCATCGTGTCTGCCATAAAGAGCTAAAATCTCACACCTCTACCACGAGAAACATTCGTAGAGATTTCTTCGTCTGAGCAGCGGTTGCATGCGTGACATCACCGACTTGAGGATTTAGCGAATATCCGTCGATATCTTGCTACCGCGGCATAGCTGCTTCGTACACCAAAGGCCAGACATCCAAATCCACGACACGATTAACGTTTTGGGTGCTTCATTGTGAGAGCACCCTCCTCCTCTCCCACTGTATAGGTAGGTTGGAGTTGTTCTCTTTCTTTTTCAGAGGAGAATTTTTTCCGAGCTGTGTTTTTTTTTGTTTTTGCGGCTCAATTGTGCCTCTGCTGTGACGGATGTACTGCTGTAAAACCTGCTGGGCACGCCACTTCTCCAATCTCCCCAGCGCACACACAGCACCGGGCAGAGGACCCGGCGGACGTGACGAGAAGAGTCGACTGATCTCAGGTGAGAATGCAGGTTCGGGTAGATCATCTGCATGCACTGCATGTGGTTGATAATGCTGCCCTGTCGCGTCATGAGATGATGAGCGTCATATGTCACGGAGATGAACATCGATCGGTGTGTGTGATCGGTGTGGTGTATGTATGTATGTACTATAGTCAGCAGCCGCGTACAACAGTCGGCGGTGCGTGGGTGGACCCACACGTTTGTGTCTTGGCGTAGTTTGGACAAGCTAGGTAAGCGCCTAACTTCAGGAGCAACGCACAACGGAGGCCCAGGGCCACTCGTTCAGACTGCGTCTGAATCATCTTGTGTTGTTGGCGATGTTCAGTGAGGGTCCCAAACGAAAGAGAAGCTAAATACAGATACTACTGCTGTACATAAATCCTGTCCCCCTCCCCAAACTGAAAAAAAAAAGTCGAAACAAAACACACCCAACTCTATGTTCTGCCGTCGTTCATCTTTGCTGCAGAGATGCTCGAGTTTTGAAATCGGTCCAGGGGGGCGTGGCATCCTGTGCAGCCTACGCTATTTGCTTCTTTTTGGGGCTTAGACCACGCCAACCGCATATATATATGGATGGGTGCACATCGTTTGTTACTGGTGATGACGATTCATGCATACTTTGAGCGGGTTAGGTGCTCTTGATATATATGTAAATTACGAACGTTGAGGGTTTCAGCGACAACTCGCTGGAAACTAAAGCATGGGGTAAGGCTAAAGCCACAAACCTACATGTAGGCTGTGCCTTCTTTTAGTACATGGGACCGTCGACATTTATGATGTCGGTGCCCACAGCAATGTTTGGAACCTAAAAAAAAAGGGAGCCTTACTCCTGGTCCCCGGCTTTCGTACGATAGCGTTCCGAAATTCGTCGGGCTATGCGAGGAGCTGTGTGGTCGGGCAGTCTAAACGTGCAGCTATCGTTGCTGACATGTTGAGGCGGTGAGGGGTAGTCGTTGGCTCGTTCTGGGCGTGCATGCAACACAAGAACACGGCCGTCAAGCCGTTGGGACCCCACCTTTCAGTTGTTTTGTGACAGCTTTGGGGGAAAGACACGGCGCGCGCGATGACGAAGCTATAATTATCACATATACAACCTTGTTCAGCTATGCTACTGTAAGACTGAATACAATTGTATTGGTACAGATTTGTAAATATCTCAGGGTGTTGTAGTTGTGATCGTTCCTTCGGCCCACTATTGCCGTAGGCCAAGACTGCCAGTGGAACTTGCCATTTTTTCGAAAATTAAGGTTCTCCGTATTGTTCTGGTTCTGTTGTGTGGTTCTCTTTGCAACAAACACATAACACCTCTACCTTGTAGCTACTGTAGTCGTGCAACACAGTAGAACAGTAATAGTAGTGCACAACACCTAGCTTTCAACAATTTGTCGTCACAGAATTGTCAGATGAAGGGCCGTCCGTCCCCGAAATCTTCGGGCGTCGTGTCACGTACGGCGACATCACGTCGCCGCAGGAAAAGCGGCGTTCCGCACCTCGTGGACCATCGTCCATGACCTGAAGGCTCATTTTCTATCTGTGAAGTTGGACGCGTAGCACCGTCCTCTGTAACCCACGGTGGGCAGAAACTTTTGAGCACAATCGAATCCAACAAACTCCAGCCTCAACCCCTAGACCTCGCGCCACCCGATTCCCTACCAATCGCACCCTATCAGAGCGCGTCGAACAAACACCACCTTCTTTCTTGAGCGTCATCGAAGAGAATGTATTTAAGCGTACCACGTGAACAAAGAGCGATCCGACGGACGTGGCCGACATTATGTGACTGTTGGCGTGTAACCGGTACGTGTCTCTCGTGATTTCGCACTACCGCAGTGTGCCCGCTCGTCCAGCGTTCTTTTCGACGCGGAGGGTGCTGGAAGGCTGCCGGGAACAGGTGGCCAGGGTTCGCGCAGTGGTGTTTCGCATCCCGCCTGTGAAAGATGGACGTCGTGCCAGGTATGTTGGGGTCAGGTTGCCATCAGCATGCAGAATGCGCAGCCAACCGTTCTTACGGTATTGGCTCGGTCGCTCGAAAACTTCACCTGCACGTGCGTGGGATGGTTTAGTTTCGGGAATTGTTGCAACGCTTTCGCACTGTGTGGGAGTTTGCCGATGATCACGGAATACGCCGGCGCCTTTTGGGATCTGTGCGGATTGAAGAAGGTACTGGCAAAGACTGAAACGTTCTTCAACTTGACGCCATTAAAACAACAAAGGTTGATTTCCATGTGCGTATCAGTTTATCTGCTGGGTAGCTCGTGTACGTTTGGGTGTGGGACGAAGACAAACGGGCAACTCTCGAACCCAAGGGACGAACCTCCGATTGTTTCCTACACTATCTCTCGCACTCGAACTTGTGGACGACACGGTCCGTCACATACATGATTTTCTGCGCAAAGACACCCGCTTTTTCCCAGAACATGATGTCACTCATGCCCCACAACAACTAAATTTTATAACGGACTAACCACCATCTTGGACAGAATCAGCCGTCCCTCGTCCGTCCCCCGCCCCCGTACGCGCGCCTGCCGCCTCGAGAGCAGGTCGCCAAGCGCGAAACCCCCTGGACGCCAGCACTGACACCATATCGGAAGTGCTGAGCTACTGCGCAAAGAGCGAATACTTGTTTCTCGCCGGCGTAAGCAGTAACTGGCGGAGCACCTGGGAAGCGGAAGGCCGCCCGAAGAAGACGAGCGTGTCCCTGGCGACCGCCACCAACGCCAGGGTGGAGACGATCATGGGCCAGCCCTCCTTCCACGCCGCAACGGGGCACCTGGGAGGCGTGTTCTGCCTCGCGGCAAGCGCGGGAAACCTCGGCGGGATCCAAACCGCGGCCAGGGAGTCCGGGGACGGCTGGAAGTCCCTCGGCCCCGTGGTAATGATGACGGCGGAAGCGGCATCCGCCGGGCACCTGCACATTCTCGAGTGGGCGAAGTCGTCGGGGTGCCGGCTCAGCGTCCACGTTCTGCGGTCCGCCATCAAGGGAGGGCACCTCGAAGTTGTCCGCTGGGCCCGGGACGAGGCGGGGGCGCCTTGGTTTCCGGACGCGTGCCGCCTGGCCGCCCTCGGCGGACACCTGCACGTCCTGCGGTTTTTGAGAGAAGAGGGGAGACCCTGGGATGAACAGACGTGTACTGTTGCGGCCGAGGGGGGGCATCTCGAAGTCCTTAAGTATGCGAGGAGGCATGGCTGTCCTTGGGACACCAGCACGTGCAGCTCCGCCGCCTGGGGAAACCGCTTGCAGGTGCTCAAGTGGGCCCGCGAGCACGGATGCCCGTGGGACGTAACCGTTTCGCACGGTGCCGCGCTGGCTGGCAACCTGCCGATGCTAATCTGGGCGCGCCAGAACTGCTGCCCCTTGGACAGGCGCACGTGCTCGTACGCGGCTCTCGGGGGACACCTGGAATGCTTGCAGTGGCTGAAGAGAGAAGGGTGCCCCTGGGACGAAGACACCGCTGCCTGCGCGGCGCAGGGGGGTTATCTTGAGGTTCTGCGTTGGGCGGTAGAGGAGGGAGGGTGTCCCTGGAATGAGCGAACGTGCGCCAGAGTGGCAGCAACCCGTCGACACAAAGAGGTGGTGGAATGGATGCAGGGCCTGCCAGTTATATAATGATAGTGCCGCAGCCTTCGCCCAATGCGCGTATTTAGTTCACCTCTGCTTTGGGAGGCTCGAAAATACTGCCTTTTTGGTATTTGCTACCGTTTGTTTCGGATGTTGGGAAGCGCGCTGTGTTGTAGTTGGATCCACCTGTTCCCGCTGACAAAAATGATCGGGCTCGATTCACGTTGGTCGGTTCATGTCACACCTCACGTTGTTTCCCCGCGTACACGGACGTTTGTAAGTATCCTCGGAGCGTCCGTCGGTGACATTCATATTCTTACAAATATCTTTAAGATCAAACTAAATTGGGGGGTAGCAATTTCGACGAAGGGTTCCGTCCGTCTGTGTGTTACTTGCTATCGATGTGGTATGATAGTTTTCGTGAAAATCGTGTTAGTGAGGCTGATTCGGCAAGACTTGTATCAATCCGTCGGTGTTCGGACCTTCCCTGAAATTCCTCAGTTGCATCGAGTGGCATTTGTTCTCGTATTGTCTTTGTACACATGTATTGGAAATTGCGTACGCACGTACGTGTGGTCGGGAAATTGTGTTCGACTAGGATCCATGTTAGAAACATGGCCAGCCGGTGGTAGGCTAGAGCTTGGTTCTTGGTCCCAAGGAACACTACTGGACGAGAGTACCTAGATGAGATGCCGTTTTATTGGTCATCGGGCTGCGTTCTCGTTAGTTTTACGGGGTCGATTTAGCCAAACTTCTTATGAAACAACACCAAGTTGAGAAAGAAAATTCAAGCACACAGATCCCTCGTCTGTATACACCGTGCGAACAGTACGGTCACCCCGAGGGCGATAACACGTGCAACGCGGGGGTGCCGTGGGGATTGGAGTCCGCATTTGTTGGTACTGGTTCACATCGATTCCTTCGAGAGAGCATTTCGTTTGTCGCGGGTCGGATTCTGCGCGAGCTGAATAGCCCCCTGATTGTCCCCACACCGCGTGTCCGGACGCGATCCCCTTCCTCCTTCACGGAAGGCTTTCACGGAAAGAGAGAGAACTCCACCCTAGTTGAAGATATTCCCATATATTCGACAATATGTCTGTAGTCGACAGCGCAATATACCTTGTCCTTTTGTACGCCTGAGGAAAACCACCAATGACGTGTTCACCCCCATCTTATCTGCTCTGCCTTGCTCCACCTTTCTCTGAGATCATACCATGCCCAGTCCCTGTGCACCGTGCACCAACGACGCTCAACAAAGTACCCAAGTGTAGAACACCTGGCTACCGCTCGCTCTCACAGCATTGTTTGCAGTGTCAGCCCTCCGTGCCGTGAATAGCTGGTCTGTGTCGCCGATCACATTAGTGTTCCAACTATCTCACGGAAAGGCCAACAACGACACCGCCTATTCTTCTGCGTGAAACTCCCACGCTTGACTCCCTACAGGGAAAGGGGTGTATTTCCAGTAATCGCCAAACTCCATGGCCAACTTTCCCGCCTTGCCTCTCAATATCTCAAGAGAAACACCCGGGATTACTACTAGTACGACCGTGTTGAGGTCCTCCTACCGAAGAAACCGACAATAGCAGCCCTCCTCGAAAAATAGAGTATGTCATCCAATCGTACACAAGAGCCACTTACAGTGCCACTCGTTCCTCCCCGACTTGGCATTATTTTAAGGGTTGCCCACCTCGGTCCAAACAACCCCGACCTAGCCTTTCACCGGAGCTACCGGTCACGCGATCATGTTGGGGAGATCTGACTAGGATAAACTTGCCAGAGAGGCGTGTGTTGGATAGCGGTAAATGCACCTCGCCTAGAACGCGCCAAGTAGAAATGTTGTCGTAAAAGTCACCCTGCACGCACGCACACACACACCCATGCTGGGAGAGACGCCCAAACATTCCATTGTAAAGAAAATGAACATGCACCCATAACACTCAATGGCCTGGAATTTTATGTAACCAACCCCGATTAATATAAACGATACATTGGCATGGCAGCAGGTTCTCTATCAGGCGGGAGGCGATACCGGCTTCGAATTTCTAAGCATGTACAGTCTACAGTGAGAAAATCAAGCGTTTTTCTGTTTGAGAGATGTTCTTCGTACTCTTAGTTGTCAGAAATATAGAGACGACCTCGACGCCGATGTACGTAGAGGTGGGTTGCTACCTTGCACCGAGTTCCCTCACAATTCAGGTGCGTCTCTATTGAAAGCTGCACCTCCCTTTGGTCAGCTCCGCGCCCTCAACACGCGTCTCTCTATATGTAGCCTTGTCAGAGGAAGCACCGGAGAACATAGGCTTTCACGTGACGGAGCGGATCGCCGGCGCAACCGAAAGGCAATCTAGAGTGCCCGTTTAGCGTGTGGAGCGACCGACCAACTTTGAACCACCAAAAAACGAAGCTGAGATAATGCACATCGCCCCAGGCCTGATTTCTAAAGTTCGAACAGTTGGCGTCGAAGTGTCAAAGCTTGGAACGTCGACCAACCATATTGTCTCGTCAGCTTTCCGCCCGCAATGGTGCTCACAAGGGGCGCAGTACAAGCTCGCCGACATCCCTTTTGAAAACGGCGGCACTCTCGTCGCCGGCGGTGAGCGCATCGATAGAAGAAGCTATGGACACCGCGATTTCGTCGCCACCGCAGAGTTCCGCTCCAGCAGGGACCGCCTCCTGCAAAAAAAGAACACGCACGTGCGATTAACCCACGACACCTTCAAATAACCTAAGCAAATTGGAAGGTGGAAACGAAACGCGCCTTGAAGCGAACGGTGTTGGCATATCGTCCGGAGCATATTCTTCCTGTCAGCCTGGGGGTTGGAAAGAAGTCGAACACGTGCTACAACACAAAAGTATCTAGTTATTTCTCGCCGTTGCTATTACGTGGTAGATGACAACGTCAACATCGTACGAGAAAAATACAGGGTGCGTCAACCACATATCAAGCTTCCGTTGCTGTGGAAATGGGTCGGTTGCCTCAAAAGAAGAGTGCCTAAGGCGGGAAACAAAACTCACCGCGCTGAAGCTAATAATTCGGTCACTTGAATCCTACGTTGTAGGAGTATCAAGTACGATCTATCTACTGTAGCGCCGGACAGTGTGGCTGTCCATACAATGCGTTCTAGGTGTTGTGGTGGACTAAGAACGTCAAATGTAGCGTTAGTGACAGGGTTAGTCCTACTGACGCGGACGCCTTTCTTTCGTGGTCACAGGCGAACCGCTCGAGGCCGAGCGCAAACCCAAAACTCACACAAACGGTGCTTGACAGCCGGTCGAAATAATTCTACGTACACTAAAGCTCCCACCACGGGCTGAGTGGGTACAGAATTCCCCCGGCATGTAACGGCCATGTCGTTACCACCATGAAATTGTTTCATCTGAGCATAGACGAGGGGGTAGGATACAATCTCCCGCCACATTCGTTTGAGATGATTGATTTTCGACAGTTACGGGGAATACGCTTAGAAGGGCTAGTTTTCCCGTTTGCGACAAAAAGAGTCAAGCGAGAGCAAGCCAGGAATAAATACGAATGCAGAGAAAAAACGACCACCAACAACTGTGAGGGACCACTATGTTGGCACGTGTATGCGCAGCTGGTGTTTTCCACACATGCCCGCATAGATGCAGCAAGTGGACGAACACGTTCCGGCGTGGAGGACCATATTCGTCGAGATATACGTACGGACTTTGACTATATTGGGTTCTTGATAATGATTGAGTCATGACCCGATCATGACTCGGTCATGACCCGATCATGACTCGGTCATGACCCCGTCATCGAGATCGATCATGACTCGGTCATGACCAAAGCAATTCTGGTGCTCCTAAACAATAGATTTTCTGCTTTGGCAGGGGCATGAAACCGATTGAAAAATATTTCGTTAACCCTGCCACCCCAAATCCACACGATAGATGCTAGGTTTGTCGCTGGGGGATAAGTTCTAAGTTGGTGCGCCGGCATCGGCGCTAGGTTGGCGTTGATGCAATTAATCCAGACGGACCATCGGGTCATGGTTGTGTCACGATGGAGTGATGACATGATCATGTCTCGATCATGGTCCACTCATTGTGACCCGATCATGACACCATCAAGACTCGGTAACGACACAACCATGGCTACACCATGATCGGGTCATGATCAAGCAGTCTGGCCGAATATTAATATTCCTGTGAAAGTGACCCGGTCAGGGCTCGGCCATGATCCGGTCATGATCGGGTCACGGAACCGGGTCATGACCGAAAGAACGACCCGATCATGACCGGGTCAGGGCCGATCGGGTCATGAAGTCGTCACTGGGTCATGGTTCGGCCATTACCCGGTCATGATCGGGTCATGACTGAGTCAAGACCCGATCATGATCACGACCACACGCTAACCCAATAATGTCACTCGTTGAAGCGTTACTTTGCAGAAAGCGCACCTCAAAGTGTAAACCGGCCCACACGCGGCTGTCTCCACACATCTGCGACACCTCGGTCCAGCTCGAAAATTCGAGGATGGGGCCGCCGAACTCGGGGGGAGGGAACCCGATTGGAGGATCGATCGTGTCGTTCCCCGCCCAGAGCCTGAGCGCACTAGCAAATCCCTGGACATGGAGCAACATGTGGTGTGTAGAAGCCAAGGCGTGAGCACAAAGAATAGTGTTCGGCGAAGTCCGACCTCTTCAGAGACCCGCAGGGCCTCACAGTCACATCGCTGGGGGCTGCGGCAAGATCGTTAGCTCTGGTCGTGTCCACTGGCAGAAACGCGTCGAAATATGTAGTGAGCGATCCATGCTTACTTTCGAGGTACCGGTTTTCCGCGCTGCCCCGTTTTTGACGTATGCAGACAACCACGAACATCCAACCCGAAAAATAGTCCAACCACAAATCGAGAGATATAGCGGAAACGATGATATAGCGGAAGCAATGACCCGCTGCATTCTCACGACAACCGTATCGCATCCTCAATTGACTTTACTGGCCACCACGGTATAGGAGAAATTGGCTTACCTCGCAGATGCACGAAGAGCCTGACGGGTATTCGCTGTGAGGCATGGTGCGAATGTACGGCTCCTGCAGCAGATGGTGACCAGCGGGGGGGCAAGGGTTGGTTCGACGCACTGCTTGTGTAGCTGTTGTTTTCGTCGTTTCTCGCCATCATCGTTGCTATGGTTCAAGCGATAAGATATTGTTCCAATGACACGTTTGGGTGTCGAAGCTATAACTTTCCACCACGGATAGAGGGAAACATTCGTTGGATCAGGACGATGCAGAAGAGTGCCGCACCCTTGCGAGTACATCCAGCGGCAAGAGTGTAGCAAACAAATGGCCGGCAAGAACCTTGAACTATGTCGGCGGAAGAGCGTTTATCAACCACGTTCGGGTTGTGCGATACTGCGTCTTCTTCTGAGGTCGACTCAGGTGGATGATTGCCCTGCTTCTCTTTCAGGATCGCCGGGTGTACCACTACACCGAAGATACAGTTCTTCGCTGGCTTTCGTGTTAAACACGGCGCTTGCAATCGACCCAAAGTGTTACTGGTTGTGTTCAGGAAATAGTAACTTGTTGGGACCACATTGCGTGTATGGCCACCCCCAAACTGAATGCCTTGGGTTAAAGGACGGTGCACGTCTCTTTCGTGAATAAACTGACAGAGATCTCATCGGCATTTAATGTAGTAGCGGAGCGGTCAGGAAGAGATAAAACATTTCCTTGCATCTGCCTGTAGTGGATTTCGGTTGGCGCATTGTTCGTTCCATGCGTGAAAATATTTGCCCAGCCAATGGGGAAACCTGATGATTGTCACTACCCCTGCTACTCGTTAGGGCGCCGAGAAAGCTTCCTAACGTTGCTTCGAGGAATCAATTCCGAGTTACAGCAAGTGGGCTCCTTTATCCTCATTGCGTTTTTAGGGTTGGGATCGGAATCGGTAGTGGGGGACGGGGGGGAGGGGGGGTACTCATAGTCGTGCATGCCGTAGTCGTTTGACCATTGACCTCGCATCCCTACAAAGTCAGGACGGAGCACGCCGGGTTTTCACCGGACCAGGCTCTCACATCACCAAGCGCGAAGCGCCGTGAGGTATTCGGCGAGTCGCATGAAGGGTGCGCTGCATCCTGCTAAGGGTGTTTGGCATCTTGTGCTTACTTCCTTGCGTACGGATGACAGCTGCGTATGACTTAACTTATTTTCTGGTGCGTTCACTTCCAGAGACAGTTATAAGCACTGTGTAACTGCCTCGAGGGTGCTTGACCATTTTAACACAACGTGGTGCGATCATCCCCCTTGCGCGGAGTGAGGTTTCTCCACCCCGCACAACATGATCTACTCGACCACCATTATGGTTACCGCCAAAAAAAAACAGAGGCAAAAAAAAAACGCCAACCTGGTTGCCGAGTTCACGAAGTGAATCGGCTTCTTTTACAACGTCGTTGCCAAGCGACGAAAACCCAACCCCGATGGCAAACACCGGGGAGAGAAAAGCTTCCTAATGTTGCTTGGAGGAATCCATTCCAAGTTACAGCAAGTGGGCTCCTTTATCCTCATTGCGTTTTTAGGGTTGGGATCGGAATCGGTAGTGGGGGAGGGGGGGGGGGAATGTTGGAAGGTAATACGTGATGGTTTGGTTATATTTTTAATTGGAACTGACAGGGTTCGGCGACAGTAGCCGTATATCTTGGCGAGGTGGTTGGTTGTGTTGACTGTAGAGATGTGGCAGAGCTGCTCGGACGAGGACTAGCTCATAACATCTTGGTTGAACCGCAATGCATAACCTTCAACATGAAATATCGCCCCATGCCCCGTTTTTCACCGACGTCGCATCGTGATGGGCAGCGTGAAACTCGATGGCACGGACAATCACGCGCCTACTATCACGAAGATTTGTATACTTACCCACTCCGATGCCTTGATGGTCTGAATGCCGATGTCGGGACCCGCGTAGGCGTCGACGAGTTCGTCTCCCAGCTCATTCCTTGGTCGGTCGTTGGCATGGTGGGGTCAAATCATCGAGGGGAGATAGAAGTTGCTTGGAGAGTTGGACTTTTGAATATGCTCCCTCGTTCGAAATCGACCCTTGACGCTTTCTTCCAAACAAATTAGCAAGAGCATGGGTCATGGGCTACGATGGCAAAAGAGAAAAGTTGGTACTGCTGACGCAAAAATCGAGCGGATAGCTGGAGTGCCGATACGCTCAAGCGATGATGACACCGCACCGGGCAGCAACCCTTCCCGCACCTTGCCGAATGACTACTACTGGCCGCGACATTCTTCACCTGATCACGGACGCAGGGCGCGGGGCATCATGGCGAACCTGACGATACGCAGCAGCGATTAGCGGGAAGTACGCGCGGCGAAACGGTCTTGTTTGAAAGACAATGGGGATTCTCCTGGAAAATGCATGATTCTTCCACGTGTACAACGCTCGCTGCTCTGCCGCGGTCCCTGCGTCGTCATCACTATTTCCAATGGATCCAGCGCACCATGTTTGTTTCAGAAAACACGTGGGAGGCAAGCCAATCGCGTAAACAAACCAAATGACTGAAAACAAATGAGGCGAGCGCAGAAAACCTCACAGCACTAAATCGGAAGGAAAGAAGCCCCCAGTCCACGTGTGTGTGTTATAGCCTTAATGTTTAGGCGGGTACAACAATGTTCTCAGGTTCTTGTTTCTACTAATTGACAAATTCAGGGCACCATCACGATTCACGCTGCAATTGTGAGTCGTATTGTCACCTTCTCCCTCCACGCGAGTAACACGCTGTTGTAGATCGCGAGCTGCGACTTGACCGATAACTCGAGGAAGTCCATCAGGGACAAGTCGCCGCGGCTGGTCATACACAATTTATACGGGGCGAAAAAGAGCCGCAGATGCGCTTTAGGACTGGCGACAAACGTAAGGCTGATAACGACATGAACATCGACAACATGGACAAGAGCAATATCGAAACGATAGGAGTTTTGTCCAATGGCGACATTGAACTACAGTAGACAGTCAGATAAACTCACTCAAAGAAGTACACGATCTTGAGTGGAGGAAGTGAGTTGAACTTGTTGTCGAACAAGGAGATGGCGAACAGTTTTGCTGGTTCAAGGGAAGCGACAGAGAGAGTACGCGGAGAAAGAGCAAGAGCCAGAAAGGAGAGGATCAAGAACAGCAAAATGATCAGGTGAAAAACGTTATAACGAAGTCCCCATGGAGGGGGCAGGACACAAACAGGAGGGAATCTACGCTTGCATCGGCCTTGCGCAGGGCTTTGCACGACGTGCCCCCAGCTCGTTCCAGTCAAACTCGGTTAGCCGAAACTAGTCCCAGGGTTTCAGCCAACACCAAGTGTAGACTTTCGTCGTTATGACACTGCGTGGTTCGACCGCTGTTGGGACTGCGTTCAAAGGTTTTATTTCAAGCCGATAAAGTAGTTTCGCCTCCTCCTCACCTGGGTCGTATGCAGCCACCGTTGACGCCTCGAGAACCTCTCTAGCGGCCTCATCGTACCTAAGAGTTAACCAGGCACGCGGAAGAGCGCAACAGATGATGGGTCATGTTTTTGCCTCCAGGCAAACTGCGATGACTTGTCTGGTGCAGTTTCCACGGGTCGAGTAGAATCCCGTTCACGCACACAGACCGGATGGCGCTCGGTTCAAATCCGCGGGTGACCTGTAGATTAAGGTAAACTCAGTGGTTTGCACTACCTGTCCTGGTACGGCGGTCTGTCGAGTGTTCGCGCTCCCCAAGCCTCCTCGTCCTCGGCGGTGTTGAAGCCGAAGAATCGGCCGGTAACGCCGATGTGCGGGGTGACGTGCACCTGCGAGTTGACGTAGCCAAGGCCATTGGACTCCATCAAAGGCTGCCACCTCTCGGTGCTGCTGAACTGGGAGCGACGGCAATTTTTTGGAAAGGAGCACGGCGCACAACGGACGGCGGGCAGGATTGCGAGGTCGTGGACGAAGAGAGCTAGTTCTCGTCCTGTTCTTCCATGGTTTGTGTCAAACCCCACTTTCCTTCTATGACGGCAAGACCATGGACCCATCCATTCTGTTCTCGAACCGGCCGGTCGAATCATATGGAGCTCGTTGCTTAACATAACGAGCGTCGATGAGAGAGAGCGCTCATGAGGGTAAAGTTTCAAATAACGTTTTCAAGCCTAAGGTACAAACCCCTTTACTCAAACCAGCCTTCACCCTCTTGGTGCGCATAGCCCATCTGCAGATCTTATACCTCAATCTTCTCGTGGTTTCGCCGCCTGCAGTGCATGCATCTCTGCACGAGCGGCAGCGGGTGGGCCGAGACGGAAAGAAGATATGAAACATGGCCGACTCTCTCTCGAATGAGATAAACCTTACCGATAATCGCCGCATCCTTACCTTGTAGGGTGAATTCTTCGGCTCGTACCCGTCCCAGCTGAATGGTGTGTTGGACGACACGAGGAGAGAGAGGCCCAAGTTGGCGAACGCGAGCACCGAGGGATGCATCCAAGAGGGACACTTAGGTAAGTGGTGTCCCCATCAAGATAGGCGGGGTTGAACGAAGAGGGGGCGTTGTCCTACTCCTGCTCTGGTCTTGTTGTCACTCACGTGCTTCCCGCCGAGTCAGAGAAAACGAAGTCGCCGGTGAAGGGGGTGAGGTTGACTTCCCTGCCCCCTAAGCGTCCATCTGCGTTCCAGCCGTCGTTCTCCATGAGGAACGCCCACACCTCGTCGATGTAGGCTTTCGCGAGCCCCCACGGCGTGTCGGTGCTAGGCTCAGGGTCACCCTCGCCGACGTCTACCAGCGACATGGGGACCCCAAGCGCTTCTGCCTCGGCGGCGATTTGCTCGGAGCAGTAGGGCATGTGCTTCCACCCGATGTACGAGATCGCGTACGAGACGGACACGCTCAGGTGCAAGTCGAAAATCGCACGGTCTTCCTCAGTCGTGGGCTGGCAACGCCGGCGGGCGTCAGAGGTCTCCTTGTCTCCGAAAATGTCTAGAGCTACTCCGTTGGGCTCAAACATCTGAATAATATGCGGGGAGACAGGGGATAGGGCTGTGTCCAGAGTCATACATACTGAGAGCCCCCGCCGTTTGGCTCCAAGTTGTGAGCGAGTTTTTGAGACGTGGCGGTGGGACAAACGGTGACATCTTCGCCTCCCTGAGGGGAGAGCGGCGGGAATACCTGAACATCATGTCAGTTTGATACACATCACGAACAGTCAAGCACCCCACCATGAAAAAACCTCACCGAGCCCACCGAGAAGACCGTGGTGTCCAGGGCTAAGAGGTGAGCCGAAAGGCGCGAGATCAGCAGCACAGCCAGACAAACAGCACAAGAACACCATCGCGAACATGAGGGGTGGGGCGGCAACGCATGAGCTAGTTGTGATGGTCTTCCCGTGTTGTCCGTTGTCAACCCTCGGGAAGTATGATACAGTCTAAGCGCTAACCGATAGATTTGATCCGGTCGGTGGCATGTAGGCGCCGAGCGCGAGGTTTGACTACAGATAGTATCGTTGTGACACAGCCGTGTCGGTTAGGTGCAAAGAAGCTCGCCTAGACTCCGGGTGTACCTGTCAAGAGCCGCAAGGAGATAGGGGTCTCGAGTACGCCGGCGCATTCGGCCACCTGTATGCGCGGGGTGGAGGAACAAAAGGATCGAACGAACAGTAGATGGACGGGTATGAAGGGTGGAAGGAGGCGGTGTCTTCGTGGGATAGAACTACCTGACGCGGAGAATTTGGTGAAGTACCTCAAAGATGCGGCAGGCCGGGTGAACTACTGCTTTAGCACTCTTCCCTTTCGATACTCACTCATATCGATTCCAACCGATTCCGCCCAGTCATGTTCGACGGGAGTTAAGCAGTCAATCGCACAATTCCAATGTGTACTGTATCTCAACCAACTACCTAAAGTGCCGGGGTGTGATGTCCCACATGGTTGCAAGGAAGAGCTTGTCGCACGTTACGAAATTATCAGGTTTGGAATGAATTCATGTATTATTACGGATTTCGCCTCTACTGCTGCAGGGCAGTTGCATACCACTCGTCCGCGTCCGTACCAACGGACTGGCCCCGCGCGATACCCTCCGACGAATCCCTGGATTAGCACGAGACGAGTTTGACTTTAAATATTCAGAAAGAAGTATTCCTTGAGGTCGGTGGTACCAAACCAGTGGGAATTCGCCGCGGTACGAGTTCACTCACAATGGGGACGAGCGGGGTGCTTGTAAAGGTGAGGGGGCCTAGGGTCTGCGCCAGGACGCTATCGGGAGACAGTAGGGACGCCAAATCGAGGAGACCTTCTCCCCCACCGGGAACTATCCCCTGAAGTGCAACACATGAAGCATTCGTCAACCCCGGCCCTGACAGGATTGAAAGTAGGCAGACCCATGCGGTCGTCGGTGTCCTCGAGGGCATTGCAAGCATGCGTACACGATGCCTGCACAACGCACAGGGCAAACATTAGATGAAAGCCCCAGGGGGGGGGGGGGGGGAGGGTTGAAGCTGGCTTGAAACAGTTCACTGATTGTTTCACTGTTGAATATTCAAGCAGTATAACGCGAATCACCATTCTGTTCTTAGGGTTTGGAAGACAATTGTGGCCTTCTTATATTTATCGGGAATGGACAACAAACCCCGCGTGAAACCTTGTTCCCAATATACAGTGTGTTTTTCTGTTGCCTACATCGGCAACACACGCTCAGCGCTATCCTTCAACATACCTACGCAACGATACCACATAGGCACTACAGTACAACAAACAACAGCAGTAGTCGTCCCCACGTACCTGGGGTCGCACAAGCTTCCACTCTCGGGACCGATTTTCAAAGCTCGAATACCCTACAGTAGAAAAACTGACGACATCGACAATGGTTTCGTTGGAGCTGTCTCGTCCGGAGTTTTCGAAAATGAAATATCACTTGTTGGGCGATAAGAGGATTGTAACCCAGTTCGAGCAGCAGGAAAAGAGGAAACAAAATTGGACTTCCTTCGTATATGTGCATACTGTAGATAGATGTCGTGTTGGCTACTGTCTGTGATTAGCAGCGTAGGAAACGAGAGCAATGCAAACCTACAACATGTGTGTATCTTCCTGCGGAACCACCACATGTATGTCCTCCCTGTGGGCCTCCGTCTCCACGATAACCGTCAGCTTCAAAGGAAATAATGATTCGGATGAGAGAACAAAACAAATCGAACTTCCTGCGGACATGGATAATAACTTGTTGATGAAAGTTGCCGATTAACGTGCGATTATTGTCAGGTCAGCTGGACAATGAAAGCAATGCGGAAACAACAGGTAGATGCCCGCCAACGCCTCTTGCGTCTCGGCTATGTAGCAGTGCAGCTTTCAACTTCGAAAATTATG
This sequence comes from Ectocarpus siliculosus, assembly GCA_000310025.1. Classification (NCBI taxonomy): domain Eukaryota; class Phaeophyceae; order Ectocarpales; family Ectocarpaceae; genus Ectocarpus; species Ectocarpus siliculosus. The sequence continues at coordinate 2,559,364 of FN649750.1, read as the reverse complement.
CTTGCTGGAGCAGCCGCCCGACCACGAGTGAATATTCCGTCGCTGGATACGCCCGTTTGTATGCGGACAAAGTACTTTGAGGAGTTCGTCGAACAACTGGTATTCACACCGACTGTCGCAAATGGTTGGTGCGCCTCGCACACGTACTCACGAAGAACACGTCCGACAAGCGTGTGTTTTCCTGTTTTCATCACGGCCATCGCAGTGCACCCCGGTGTCTGCGTTACCTTCCGTGCCGACAAAATATTAGCTGTGTCCAACTGACGCAGAGGGCGGACCCCAACCCAAAGCGTGACCACCCCTTGCTCATTTGAAGGTTCAAGGCGAGAAAAACGACTCAGAAAATATGTACAACACATGTAGCTGCATTCATTTTTTCTACAACTGCCAGAACTGCTTGTCCGCCTGTCCAGACATATGGTCTGTACGTCTACGTTCAATACCGGCACCACGCAGCAAGGGAAGCGCCCATAGAAAGATCTTTCTCGCCGTTTCTGCGGGGGGAGCGTGTGACGTATCTATCTGCAAACAAGGCAAAGCAAGGAAGACACTGTTGCAGGTAAGAGTGCCACGTTTGCCCTGCCGATTTCGGCAAGTAAACATGATCCCCGGCGGGCCGGTTTCTTCTCTCGGACAACAGCAGTCAAGTTGATCAAGTTGATCTTCTCGGTTACACGAAAGAGCACACAACCGAGCAGGCAAAATATATTAACTTCGCACAACAGTGGCTCAAGTGGTTCTTCAGTGGGTAACCTCGCAACCGTCTGGCGTTGGGCAAAAATTCGAATGAAATCCCCCCGTGGAATCACGCAAAACAGCTACCAATACTTTTCGACGATTCGTGTTGTGCACGAAAACAATCGACTTCGGCACAGCTGGATCCTTATCGTGATGAGAAACAAGGCACACACCGACGACGAAGGAAGGCGGAGAAATATCTTGGGTGGTGGTGATCCTCCTCTGGCTCTGCGTGCTGCGTCCAATTAGTTGTACGGAAAGGTGGAAGAAGATGAGGGAACTGACTGACGGTCGGACGATGAGGGAATGGAATGGCTGGATCTTTCTCGCGATGTATCACAAACAAGGCACACGCCGCAGCCAAGGCGGAGTGACATCTTGAAGGAACCCCACCGGCTGGTGCGTCCAGAAAAAAATCTGCACCGAAGTAAATAAATGCGGAAGGAGCGACGTCCCAGAAAAGAAGAATAATTCACGGTGCTGCACACAACTCACCCCACCCACACACCCATGCGTGCGGTCGGTCATAGAGCCTATACTGCCAGCAGTGGAAGGACTCCTGCTTTGGCGCCGACAAAGGTTCAGACGTGTCAAAGAAGAGCTTGATCTAGTAGGTGAACCACCAGAGGTAGGAAAAGAAAAATAGCCAGATTCTTCCGCCCGAAAAATAATCCATCAGTCAGGCGGATGGACTTTCAGGACTCGATTCTTCACAACAAGTTCTTCTCAGAATAGCTGTCTATGACTACCAGACCAGCCGCCCAATACTTGTAGTAAGAAATTTTCGCCTGTTGTGACACATGTCAGGTTTTAGCAACGTGGAGTCGGAACTACAAGACAGCTAATCTGTCTCAAGACTGTTTTTTATGATATTGTAGAGATGGATTCGTTGTGTCATATTAAGACAAATTAAGAAGAAAAAAAAACACACACACACACCACACACACAGGGTTGGAGCGTCAACCGTGGATAAGACTGCTGTGAACGGGAGTGTTGTCGGTGTACATGTCGGTGTGAAACGGTTCCTCCGCAGGAATGATAGGGCATGTGGGCTCCAGTGGAGCTGAGGGAGGGACTGCTGGGTCGTGAGTGTAAGCCAGCTGTGCGATGATGGTGTGGCAAGGGGTAGGAGTAGATGCTCAACGTGTAGGTCGATGCAAAAAGAGCAGCGTCGTCAGTAAACAGCTCAGAGTCAACACATGTATCTGCAGATATTGGCAACTGCTTGCTCATACAAAAGTGTTCGGAGCTTCCACTGTAAACAAACCTGATGAAAACTTGCGAGATGACCTTGCATAAAAAAGCTAGAAGAACACAGGTTGACATAGCAATGCGTACAGCCCATGCCTAACGAGGTACATATCAAACTCACTCTATCAAATTCTCTCGGACCGGGCCCTCCGAAAACTCGCGACCATAGCATTTACAAAAGAACCGGTTTGGACGACCGGCCGGAACACCAAACAGATCATCGATCAAATGAAGATGCGCGGCAAGGTGAAAAAAACGTCAAACATTTTCGGGATCTTCCTCTCTTTCTTTTTTTTTTTTCTTATTATGACACAACGAAACCATCTCTATCATAGAGTCTGAGACAGATTAGCAATCAATGAATTCATAGCGTCAGAAAGTACCTGTATGTCTACGGTTTCCCAGACAGCATATATATATATAGGGACATCTCCCCTGCGGGTAACAGGCTCAACAAGACAGTTTGTTTGGTAGCTGTCTTGTGTGTCTCATTAATGTTATGTTGGGAAGGTGCAGAAGAAACGTGTTAGGTACTGGTCGGGCGTTTTGTGTGTGGCACCCTTTTAGTCGTAGGGCATGCAATCTCCCTCAGTTTTAAAACAAACGTATTTTCAATGTGGTACGCGTCTTTTTTTTCTTTTTTCTATTTGTCGTCTTCTTTCGTTCTTTCATCCCTTTTGACCGGGGTCGATCGCCTCTCTCTGTCCCCCCGGTTGTCTTTTTCTCTTTCTCTTTTTCGAGTTTTTTTCTTTTTCTTTTGTTTGGGTAGAAACACAAATCGCGCCTTGGAGGAATTTTTTCTGTTGTCCATTTTGTTTTTTGAAATTGTGCCCCCAGTTGGCTTGTGACCACGGAAGGCGTTCGCGTCAGTTGGACCAGTACGGATTAGAAGGTACTGAGAGGAGACCGTAACGGTTTATAATTTCAAGACAACAACAACAACAACAACAACAACCAATCAATCAATCGCTCTTTTTATTGACTGTAGTGCATCAACAACACGAAGAAATGGTTTCGGTTGTGGAGAAAAAGAGAGCGGGCGCTGCAGTTTGGCAAAATTCTCTCGATTGATTGGTGTCCCCCGACAGCCGAAGAACTATATTTCGAAACAATTAGTAACACCATGCAGGACTTCACAAACAAAACCAAACGTTGAAGTTCGCTCGTGCAGGGACGGATGATGCATGTATGCTGTACACCACACCCGGCGCTTGGACAATAAATAATAATAATGTGGAAAGATAACGACTCCCGTATGATACGCAGAAGAAGCATATATATACAGCCGATGCGTCATTGGCATACGCACGGTACGGGTTAAAAAGCATGGCAATGGGAATGAACCATGTTTGACCGTTTTCGAAATGTGATGTACTTCGCAACATGAATGCATACATTCACACGTTCGACTATCTATCTATGTATGTATCACCATGCATCAAATCATCGCAGATAGATGCGTTTCGACAGCATAACGGAACCAACCGTGTACGACACAGCAAGCAAAATACTCGCACTCGATTCAAATACATATATATAGCATTGATCGACAACGCCCCCGATACACAGGCAACGTATAGCCCAAGAGAGTTGTATGCAACGCAGATACCGGAGATCATCACAAAAGATTTGAATTCAAAAACGGAGAGTGAAGGATATTTATGCGTGTATGTATTGTATTTGAGAACAGCAGATGCGGAGAGTTCAATTGCGAGTTCAACTGCGGAGTGTGTCAACGCTTCCAAAGAAAACACGAACCCATCTCCCTCATATGTACAGCTAGCTCTCATTCAACGCTAGCGGCCTACACGAACGAGTTGCTCACTTAGACTTTGTTTGGTCTTCATTTTGGTCTCCATTTCATTCATCATTCATTTCATTGGGTCTCCACTTCACAACGATTCTTACGTGTCCTAAACGGGCGGCACCTAACGAAACACCTGTACCAACCCCCTTCTACAGTGACCTACCATCTGTCGTGGGTGCTAGGGTTAGGATTGGGCAGGGGAAAATGAGGAAAACTTAAATATGTTTTTTTCTCCACCGGTACACGAACAACAACTGCGGACACATCCCCTGTCCGCAACGCCTACCTTCTATATACCCACCTCTTGACATACGTACAAGCTTGCATGAGAGACGATACTACTGTAAACCTTCCGTGGAAGCGGTAAGGTGCTTCCATAGAATTAACAGCCGCTGGCCAAGCTTCCATGGAAGGATCATCGAAGCTTTGGATCCGTTTGTGGTACAAGCTTCCACGATGCTCCAGACTTAGGACAGCTGGTGTTGAATGAACCCCCGACCAATCGTGTCGTCTTGACAGTTTTCCGGGCGCAATCGTTCCCACAGGCGCCCGACGAGCTCGCCGACATTCCTTTCCAATACGGCGGCGCTCTCGACACCAGTGGCTAGCGCATTGGTAGAAGCAGCAATGGACATCGCCAGTTCCTCGCCACCGCAGCGTGCAGCTCCGACAGGAACAGCCTCCTGGAAAAACAACAAAAAAACACACACACACACACACACACACATGTCTATTTCGTTGGTCAGCCGGCTATTGCGGTAAATGCTACTATGAAAATAGAAAACACACACACAAAAACAACAATGAAAAGGCAGTGGAAAATAATCGGCGAAGCGTGGCTGTAGTAAATGCAGGGAAGACGATGAAAGCAATCCGAAACGAACGCGCGTCCACTAGTAACGGCCATGGTAAACACGTGCAGTTTTCTTCTGATTGCTACGGCATCTTCCTTTAATCCAGAGAGTTGCTACGGCATCTGTCTTTAGTGTCTTAGCATACCCCAGGACTCCTCATGGGGCTCTAGATTACAGGCTTTAGAAGCATTTTGTGTTGTCAACCGCACTCTGGCGTATTTTCATCGGTCAGCCGGTTAGCGTGGTCAATGCCAAATCTTAAAACACGCAAGCAGTGTTGGTGTATACATTCCAATGTTGATGGCCGGTCCAAAAACGTTCTACCGAAAAGAGTCGTGAGCAGGCTGAGTGGATGCAGAATTCCCCGGTTGGTTGAGGCGATGGTGCCGTTACCACCATGAAATTGTTGTGTCTGTATATCGATTATTATTGGGAGGGAAGATGCAACCCCCCGACACGTTCTTGTTCGATGGCCGATTTTCGGCAACTCAGGGGAAAACGCATAAATGGTTAGTTCTCCGGTTGTTTGCGAAGAAACGAGTCGAGTCGGCAAGGCAGGAATGAATACGAACGCAAAAGCAACGACCACCAGTCACTACGAGGCACCAATCGTAAGCGGGCACGAGTGGGTACAGCTGCAATTTTCCTTCAAGCCCACGTCGGTCCAGCACGTGGACGAATACCTGCATTAGTCTGAATACTTTCTGGACTTCGAAATGCCCTTCCTGTCTTTAAGGGGGTCGGAAATGTTTGGGTCACGCCATGAGATTTCTCATGGGGCCCCATGGGATGACATGAAAATGATGTCATGGGCCCGATGACCTCCCATGAGATTATTCTCATGTTGCCCCCATGAGCCCTCGTGGAGTCTCATGACGTCGTTTTTTCGGGGGGCTTCCTTTGCCCAATAATGTCGAAGTCACTTCTAAAGGCACTACTGCTGGCAGACGCCCACCTCGAAGTGTAAACCGGCACATCTCCACATATCTGCGACACCTCGGTCCAGGTCGAAAATTCGAGGATGGGGCCACCGAACTCAATGGGAGAATACTCAATTGGATCCTCGATCGTGAGGTTCCCCGCCCAGAGCCTGAGTGCGCTAACAAATCCCTCACCATTGGGAGCTGCAGAAAATATCGCAACCTATCGTTAGCTGTGCTGTCTTCGCTGACACGCGTGAAACCTGTAGTCTAGAGAGCGATCCAAGCTTTCAAGGCGCAGGTTTTCCCACGCTACCACGCTACGCCCTGTTTCTTGGGGTAGGTGCAGTTCACCACAGAAGAAATCTAACCAAAAAACTAAGACTCATCGCGGAATGACGATGAGGACCCGCGTTCGCACGACAACCGTATCTCACAACTTTGAGAATGGACATATTGTATGTTTGGCCATCACAGTCTCGAAAAATGGCGGCTTACCTCGCAGACACACGCAAGGACTGACGGGTATTCACTGTGGGGTATGGTGCGAATATACGGCTCCTGCAGCAGATGGGAGCCGAGGGCGGAGAGGGATGGTTGGAGGCACTGCTTGGTGTGGTTGTTTTTTTCGTTGTTTCTCGCCATCGTCATTGCCATAGTTCAGGCGGTATTGCCCAGCGAGACCAAATGAAAACAAAGCAAACCTGTCCGCCACGATAGAGAGAACGTTCGTGGGGTCAGGGTGCTGCGGAAGGATGCCACACCCTTGCAAGCACATTCAGCAGCAAGAGTAGTAGCAGATTAGCCAGCAGAAGAGAGTAATACAGCCGCGTTCGGGTTGTACTATAATGCTACAGCAGTTTCCAGGAGTTATTTTTTTCTTCATCGACTCGGTTGGATGATATCTCCTGTTCATGGATAGTATCCGAGCGCCGGGTGCATAATGCACAACTACACCAGACGAAACACCACGTACAATTCTTCACAGGTTTCGTGCCTAACCCAGTGTTTTTTGTCGACCATTGAATGCACTTGGGGGCCGTCCACATTGTATGGTCGTCCCCGAGTTGCGATACCTTGAGAAAAAGAAAGGGCGGTGGCTGGCCCTGTCGCGAAAAACCTGACAATAGGCCGGTAACGTGGAAACGTTGCCTGCGGAAAAGGGTGGTATCTTCTCCCACCCGCCGGTGGTTGACTTCATTTGCAGAGGATCCATTCGATGCGTTTATCCCTTCTGGCACTAAGAGTGAATGTTGTTTGACCACCAGGTGGTTAAACTTGATAGAATAATGGTCGAGCCACGGCTTCAATCCAACCATTCAACAATCGATGTCAAGAAGAACTCACGCCGGTGAGGAAAGGATCGTACGCCGCCTGCCGCGTTGAAGACGGAAGCTTGGGAAGCTACAGTAGTGTACATGGAGCATGCGCCTCCTATCATGAAGACTTGTAGACTTACCAATTCCAATGCCTTTAGACTATGGTCTGAACGCCTATGTCGGGACCCGCGTAGGCATCGACTACTGTAGCTCATCTCCCAGCTCATTCCTTGGTCCGTCGTTGGCGTAGTGGGGTCAATGAAACATATTTTGGTTGAGTCTTGAAATTGTGAATTATAGCCACCGAATTCTGACGTTGAAGTTCGGCAATTTGATTCATCATGATGCATGTCTTGGTGTTTAGTGTCGAGCCTGTACAGTGTGGTAGGAGACGAATACAATGCAAGCCTCCTGCGGAAGTAATAAATGATGCCAACACACACCCATATCTCTTAACCCTAACCCCAAGTAAGCCGAGGCTATAGCTAAGCAGTTAAGTTGACTACTGACCTTGGTTGCTACAGTGCTGTAGTTGCTGGAGGCCGCTCGACGACGAGTGTTCGTCACCGGGGATACGGAGGTACATGTACAATACAGTCCGAGAGATGATGGCGCTGGTCGGAGAGATGGATGGCACCGGGGTGTGCAAGATAAAGCAAGAACAAAATGATTTTTTTTTGTGGTGTTTCTGCTCCGGGGTCGGAGAGACCGCACCCCACTGCGGACTCACCACAATCCACAGGGGTAGAGTATTGGTCGGCCTTTGGCTGCTGCTTGCTGTATTGACGTGCACGTGGTGGAAGGTGCCATCGAGGCTACGCTCCCTTGATGAACGGCGGTATCGCGAGCCGCCTATAGGGGTTATCGCAAGGGGGTGTCGGTATTCAGCACCGACGTGTAGAACCGACAAGCAAGGCGGCTGTGTGTGAGTGTGGTCACCGCACCCATCGGAGATCGGAGAGATTGCACCGCCACATCGCTGCATGATGATTCGGACACATGTACAGTCCCGGACGGAAAAAACATGCTTCATGCCGAATACCAACTCCGATAGGACGATGCCCGCTTCTCCTGTCCTCTCTCCTCTCTTGGTTGCGCCACCTCATATACACACCGCTGCCACGCCGACCAAGCATAGCGAAGAAATATGTCGTACCAGCACCATCGCCGAAAGCGTCAAAGAGGGTCCTCCACTCCTACGGCGGCAGCCGTAGCCCTGGTCATCTCGATCGCTGGCCTTCTGGCCGCACAAGGAGACGCGTTCTCGGCTACTACGCTGCGGTTGTTGAACGGCCGACATCAACATCATGCCTACTCACGCCGTCGTGTCTCCACCGCTGCGGGTTGCGTCAAGGAAGCAGGGTTTGCATGGGGTGGTAGCTTCATCGTACCAGAAAAACCGTCGCCAACCGCTATCCGTGGAGAGGCTGAAGGCGTTGAGGGTCGACAGCCGGGACATGCGGTGGTCGTCACCATGGCTGCTGCTGGGAGAGGAAAGGGCAGCGGTAGCGCCAAGCGCAAGCCGCCTTCTCTGCCTCAGGTGCGGTGTGCCGCGCCGCCGGTTGTAGATGGCGTGAAAAACGTAGTCCTTGCAAGCGCGTGTCCAGCATAGCCTCGTGGGGGGCCGAAAACACTGCTGCACACACGGCCGGCCGTGTTGAGGTTTGCCGTGGGTGACATGACGCAAGATACCACGCCCTCTGGACCGATTCTCAAAGCTCGTTTTACTCCAGGAGACGAGGATGACAAAAACAAATGGTACGTTACCGGAAAACTCTCGACAAAACGATTACAACGCTGCCATCTTCGGCACCGAAACCCCTTTTCCTGCAGAGTGTTTCGGGCTTTGAAGATTGAACACCGGACCACGGGGTGTGATATCTTATCCAACCTACGGTACAGGCGGTCCTGCTGTTGTAGGTGATCACTCCCTAGAGTACTGCTATACACCGCTTTTTAGGTGCCTAATGTGCAACCCCTCCTTGGCCGTGAGCGATCCTCTTGAGGTGTTTGTGGTGGTAATATGCGATGATGTATGCATTAAGAGACTGCAGCAGGTGTTCGTGCCAACCAACGGCTAGACGAGAGTTCCCGACCGAGGGAGGCACAGCAGTATCAAACTGCTTGCTGCCACAGCGTCAACTGCCCTTGGGCATTCGACCCAAACCACGGTCTCTCTTCTGAGATGCTGTAGGCCCCGAACCAGGAACTATTCGCGTGATATATCACCATTTGAAGTTGATCCCATATCGGTGCACGCAGATACAGCAGAAAGAACATGCCGGTTTTTGTCGAAACTTGGTCAGACTTGGCACTCGACCAACTTGAACCCGACCCTATTCTCATACCTATACAGTAGATCTGAACTCACGCAAGAAATATACAAACTCCAGGGCTCTTATGTGCGGGTACTCACTGCTGTAGTCAGTGCGGAGTAGCAAGCACCGGCAACGAATGGCACGTTCATTGAAGAGGAAAACACCCTCACGCTGTACGGGCTGTGCATCGGAAAATGCGACATATTTTCCATGCGATATTGTGGCGTCGGATGGTACGAGGTGTGATATGTTTGTGTCTCAATGGCCGCACGGGCGGGCTGGTTTACAGCACCGACTTCGAATGTTTCCCATAGAGTCTGGCGGCGTAGCGTTGGAGGGGACGCCGGTTTATCTCCAACCCTGCAGGTCTGTCTTTCCGCGTTCTGCTGCTGCTGCTGCTGCTCTTCTAGCAAGAGAGAGGATGCGCGCGCCCAATGTCCAATTTCCTGCTTCCATCAGCGCCGAGCGGGCATAGAGCTCTCTCGCGGCCCTCGCCAATATTTCTCTTTTCTCCGATTTTTCGTTGCTTCTTTTGAGTTCCGATGTTCTGGCCCGCGACACAAGTTTTCAGGAATCATGTTCGCCGCTCCCTCCCCTACCCCTTCAGCCTCCCCTTTCCATGAGAGGAAGACTTCCTCTCTTGTCCTCCCTTGGCTACACCGTACGCGGAAACATTATTCAGGAGTCATGTTCACCGCTCCTCCCCCTCACCCTTCCCCTGGAAATCCTCTTGCCCTCCCTTGGCTATATACTTTGCGGGAAAAAAAAAAAAAAACAGGGCGAGTTTAGGCCCAAGCAGAGTCTCGGCCAGAACTACCTCTCGGACCAGAACTACGTGATGAAGATCTGTAACCACTTCGGAGACACCTCTGAGGGGGGCAGGCGGGTGTTGGAGCTTGGACCTGGCACCGGAGCTTTGACCCAGGTAAGGGCGGGTGAGAGGACCCAGAAACAAGGGTGGGGTTGCTTGTCTGTTTGCGTTTGTTCTGAGAATCGAAAGGCAGCCCGCCGTTGAAGGGCTGTTAGCTGCGCGTACGATTTGGGACAGTTTACGATATATCCTATCGATGGAGGATCCACTGTTACCCTACCACGGACTCGTATCTGTGGGAGAGATGGATTTGTTGTGTTCTTTGTATGGAAAAATACAAACACGAAGGATAAATGTATTATTTGTTCTCCGTTTTCCATTCTGCTGCTGTGCCAGCCCCTTGCATGTAACGTCCTTTCTCGCTACAGCAGTATCGCGCACGAGCCGCTCTGCCTTCGACCTTTTCTCGGCCTCGTCTTTCAGACCGTTTTTGTGTATAGCGTCATTTCTCGCCACAGCAGTATTTCGCATGACCCGCTCTGCCTCTGTCCTTTCTACCTCTCGACTTTTTTTGGTCATCGTTTCAGGTTTTGCACGAGAGGTTTCCCGACATGCTGGCCGTGGACATCGACCAGCGAGCGATCGAGGTACAGGAGCAGTGTCACCGACACAAAAGAACCAGGCAGCCCCTTGTGGATACATTGTTTGGACCTTGCATGTTGTGGTGTGCGTATCTCTCGGATACAACAGGAGTAGGCCTAGCCCTCGTGGATATTTGGATGTGATACGTGTATCACCCAGACACAACAGGAGTACTTGAAGTGGTCCTGGTAAGACCCATGTTTATGGTCGCCAAATCTTTGCGAAAATGTCCAAATTTTCAAAGATTTGCGGATAAAGATTTTGTTTCACTTTTTACGGGAGAAAATGGTCGGCAAAATCTTCCCAAAGATTTTCAGATGGGACGAAAGTCGCTCGTTTGACGATATGTTTGAGAAACATTTTGAAATGGGGCAGGTCGCGAAAATCTTTTCCAAGAGCGGCGAGATTAGTAGCCGACCGCCCCTTCCGTCCTAAACACCAACCACTGCGCAGCGCACACTCAACGTAGCAAGCTCATAGAGGGATCTGGACAACCCTAGAGTCACCGTGTCAACGTTTTGCCGGCTGATACATGGCGGGAGCTCGTCAAGCGTGCACAAAAACACAGACAGGGGTGGTTTGGCGGGCACGGAGAAAACGTGGTTTGTGTCTCCGAACGGCAAAAAGTCGGCTGCTTGAGAGGAGACGTGAGTACAAAACTATCCAGCTCTCGTCCTCTAGACCATCGATTCATATTTTGTCTTCTTGGGTGTCTTCTCCATCAACGGCTCTCATCCGGCTGTGCGTGGTTCAGCAGTGGACGTACTCAACAGGCAGGGAGGCGCGTCGCTGTGAACTCGATGTGTTGAA
>FN649750.1:2525306-2536540 GCA_000310025.1 Ectocarpus siliculosus | reverse complement strand
ACAGGGGGGGGGGGGGGGGGGACGCGAGCAGCCTCGTACAAGACATGAAAGCTGTGACTGACCTGGTGCCCAATGAGGAACCGGGAGACCGTTGTGTCCTTAGCCGCCTCGGCCATCTTGATCGACCACGCCAGCACGGGCATCGTGTCCATGTCAGGGTCGCCTGCGTTTAGGCAGACAGATGGCGAGAGTGACAGAAGAAAATTCGCAGGAAGGTGGTGTATGCGTTAAGACGGACACAACACAAAGAGGTCGTTGCCTGGTGGAGTCAAAAACAGTACTTTCGTCACACAACACCATCTCCACCTCCTTCGCGGAAGTGAGAAACGGAATTTTCTCAAGAACCACCATCTCCGCCAACATATGCGGGTTACATGTAGAGGTGGACGCATCTACCTGAACATCAATCAGACAGCGAGGCAGTCGTTCAACGGCGAGGGCCACGTCACAGAGAAACAAAAAACGGACAGGCCAGTCGGTGACAAGAAGGTGCTTCTTTTATCGTATCGTCCTTCCCGAAAAATACACGGTGCTGGGTGTACCGTGGGTGTCAAGTGCCATGTATCCACCCCTCTCCTCCAAGTTTCCACGCATCTATTTGTTGTTGGGTTCAAGGTCAACATGAGGCAAACCCTCTTCCCCTCCTCCCCCCTCCAAAGCCAGGCACCATACACCGCACGCATGGATATACCTTCGTGGGCGTAATTCCTTTTTTGAGCCCCAAGGCAACATGACTGTAGAAGAGCAACATGAGGCACGCCTTATTCCCCCCCCCTCCCCCCCTCAAAAGCCAGGCGCCCCACACTCACCATCGTGGGCGTCCGCGCTCGATTCGTGCAGGTTAGGCACGGCGTGGTGCGTGTTGTGTTTGTTCTTCCACCACCCTACGCTGAAGCCCTGCATCAGGTTACCCCAGAAAACTCCCGCCAGGTCGCCGTACGCGCGGTTCTTGAACACCTGCAGCAGCACGGGTGGCGTGGCGGGTATGTTTCGCGTTATATGCACGGCAGTTCGGAGTTAAAGCAAGGGGGAAAAAACAACAAAGGATGGAACACAACAGAGAAAGGGGATCCAAACGCGCGGTTCGTGAACACCTGCACGGGTAGTGCGGCGTGCGTGATTCGCAGTCCACAGTAGTCGCAGTTTGGGAGCTCCAAAAAAAAACGGCACAAAAAAAACATGGGGATTCATACCCCTTGCGCGGGTGACGTGGTGTGCAAGCGGGTAAAGCGGTGAAGGTTGCGTCAGAAGTGCCGGAATGTGCCCGCCAGGTTCACTGGCACTATACGGGGCACCCTGCACTGTTAAGAGAATTGAGACAACAACTGGAATATTCCATCCGTGTCGTGCGACTTCAACACTTCAACGGCACTATACCGGGCAGTGGTACTGTTCAACCGGCACTGTTGTGGCCCCCCCACTGCTAAATTTTGAGTTCAGTACGGTAGCAATCGGGGATCGGGCACTACGCTCGCGTCGGGCTGACTGCCGAAAACACGTCATGACTCGGGGTATCTCGTATTCGAGGACTAAAGAACGTGAGGTGTTATATTAACCCGACACTACACGCTGCGTAGTGTGATTGGTCCAACACCTTTCCTTCCAAAAACATTGCTATCGGCCGGTTGAAGAAAAACCGTGCGGAATGCGGTACTAACGAGCGCAGGTCGATCTAAGACACGCGAGGCCACTTCTAACGCCTGCCGTTTCGCGCAGACCTGGTGGTGGAGGAAGTCGTGCGCCAGCCAGCCGCACTGCTGCCAGAACACCGCCATGAGGCAGGCACCCAGCATGTTGACGTCCCACCGGTCCGACCACACCACGCACGCCACCGACGCCGCCCACAACGCCATCTGACGCGAGCACACCATCACGTAGTACCACGGGCTGGACGAGGCGAAAGAGCGGGGGGATGGGGTGGGGGGGGGGATGTTTAGGGTCAGCGCTTGGCTTGTGCCGTGTCGGGTGTGCAAGTAGTACCACGCGCTGGACTACAGAGGTATTCGTGCGCAAGAGAGAGGGGGAAGGGGTGGGGTCATGTGTGGAGTCAGCGCGCTTGGTTTGTGCGGTGCAGGGCGTGCAAGGATGCGGTGCCTCGCGTATGAAAGCTCTCTCATTCGAATGAGGTTCTGTAGAGAGGTTGTGCGGCGCGCGCGCCGGAGCAATAAACTTATGTCCCAAGAACGGGCGGCGTTACCGCTGGATAGTGGCGGCAACAGCAGTTGCGGACCATCTCCGGGTATTAGTTTAGAACAGCGACCCCATCAACATCCTCCGAATAGCGCTGTCGGGTACTCAAACAAGAGGAAAAAGAGTTGCCAACTGGGGGGATATTACAACACGTAATGCGGCTCGAGGGATCGTAGAAACACCGGTAGCGTGTGGTAACGCTAATGGTAACGCTTTCAATTTATGGCTTGTCTATTCCCAGACTCGCTTATCCGTGGGTAGAGATGAATATTTGCGTCAAATCCCCAAGAATGAGAAAAACGCACTCACTCCGAGTTGTACATGCCCATCGTGAGGAGCTTGCTCCTGAGCTCCCGGTACGATCGCTCGAACGCTCGCTGGGCGGCCGGCTTGGCCACGGCGCTCTTCTCATCGAGGTCCCCGATGTAGAAGGGCTCCAGCACGGCGTAGGCCGTCGGAGGGTGGAAGGCGGCGAAGATGTCCGTGAAGTCGTCCCCGGCGTGCGTGAAGATAACATTCCCTCCCGGGTGCTGCACATGTTTTTCGTTCATCATTCACACGGGCTTCTTTGGTCACAAAAAATTGTGCTTCAAAATGACAATCGTTCGTTTGTTCGTTGGCTCACTTTTCACGTTCGTTTTCCAGTCTTGAGAAAAAGAACGTTTGTTCGGAACTTGTATTCGATTGTTCGCTCGTTCGTCCATCATTCACACTTACTCGTTTCTTCATCTTCGGTGTTTGAGAAAATATTGTCTTCAGAAAACAATGCAATGCAAGCGCACAACAGGCTCTACCCGTTCCAGATAAGGCCGTGACGATAAAACCTTCCCTCCCGGGTGCTTCGTCGTGTTTTCGTTCGTCATTCACGTGTGTTTTATTGTTAGAAAATTTGGTCTTAAGAAAATCGCATTCGTTCGTGCGTTCATAACCTACTGCCGTTGTGCAGTAGGGTTGTTGGGTGGCCGCTGTGCAAGGCTACAACACAGAAACTGTCCAATCAGCACTAGACGACTACCAGGAACCCCGGATGCCTATGGACAAGGGGGGTCTATTTGCTGGCGGTATCCTCCTACCGTTGTCACACCCCGCAACAAATAGGCGTCTTATCCACAGGAATCCCGCGTGCCCACTACAAGTATTAGTCATCTCAAGACAAAAAAAAAAAGAAAGGTGTCTTAGTTAGTCTGTTGATAGTCCTGCCTAGATGTAGATGCTTTGCCTCCATGCTGTCACCATTGTAGCAGTGCGCGCGGCATTCTGCCCACGCAGACCGCACCCTTAACTTAGCCATTCCCTACTCTATCCAGTATGTTTGCTTACTTGCAAAAACCTGCGTGGAATACTGACACCAACGGGTGCTTTCTGAGAGGCTGTTGTACCTCGGGGTATCTAATAGAAAGTTATCAGAGCGTGCCTGGGGGGCTGCTGTGCCTCGGGCATCGTGTGTCAGCGTGCTTGTGACATGTACCCTCTGCGGCTGGCTGTGGATTCAAATGATGGGTGTATGGAGTATGGCTCTCTGCAGGCGTTGTTGCTGGCACCCTTTGTCCCTCCTTCCACGCTGGAAAATATGGTATGGTTTTTGTGGAATATGGCTCTGCAGGCGTTATTGTTGGCACCCTTTGTCCCTGCTTCCACAAAAAGATAGGATAGCTGTCGCTACAACGAGCGACAGCTGATAGATGTAACTGTCGTCAGACGTGTGCGTCCACGGGCGGAACAGCGTGCAAACACTACACACTTGACACTACACCTGCCTGCTGTGCGCTGGTGAGAGAGCTGTTGTGTGGTAACGAATGCGAGATTTTCACCTGCCGGTTACCTATCCCCCCCCACCCCCGTCCACATCCCGATTTCGTGGAATCCGATCAATTTTCTTTTTTTTGGCCCGGCCGGGCACACACAGCAGTCGGCATCGCTATGCGAAAGCGCCAAACCATCGCCACGATGCTCTCGCCACATACAGCATCCATGCCGAACACAACTGTCACGTCCAGAGAAACCACACTGGAGCACACGCCCGAAGTGGTGCGATGGCGATCGGCGTCCTAGGTTTCGAGACCTGATGTTGTGCTGTGCTCATGTTGCTGGAAGTTGAACGCGTCGGTCAACAAAAATGGGCGACAGCAACAGCCTCACACCACGGAGAGTCCAGCGGCATCGAGCCCAAATGCTGTCGCCCGCTGCGCGTGTGTGTCGCCCGTTACGCGTACGCTGTTCTGCTGTGCTTGTGTTGTCTGCTGTGTGGTGTCGCCCGCAGTGCGTGTGTCTCTGTTGTACAGAGTGCAATCCGCTGTGTGCTCCGAAAAAAAGGGACGGTATGCTGACGACCCCTTGTCTAAAATCCAAAGTCATGTAGTCTAACACCTAGATAAAGCGAACATACCGTATAGACTTTTTTTTCTGGTTGGAGCCCTATGTTGCGGCGAGACCTCAGGCAAGACTAGAAATCTCGCTTCGCTCGAATAATGGCAAATGTCATCAGGCGTTCTGGTCGCACTGGACTTCATTGTCTTGCTACAAGTACAAAGCAGTGAGTGAGACTTTGTTGTTCTAGCATATTTAAAAACAATAGCGCAACATGATAGATGGTATTTTGAGACTTTGGCAGTGATGGCCATCCAGCCACAACTATCGGGCACTCGGCTTTAGTGGCACAACATCCGTTGACGGATACGCAGCTGTCGCCAAGATTAACCTGGCAAACTGCGCTGGTTATGGTTCTCTTACGATACATACGATAGATAGGCCTGATGGGCGCGTGCTACAGCTACTGGATACGAAGTCGGAAACGGCATTTTCATTCAACCCCAACAGCATCGACTAAACAAACGGGAGCAGATAACCCGTCAAGGCGTGACTGATAAACGCAAGACATGAGCGAAAGCGGGGAGCAATCACGTTTAGTACAGGTTGTGAGCTGCATTCACCGGATCTACGGAGATCGTCTGGCGACGTCAGCGAGCCGAAGAGTCATGCAGGACAAACACAAACAAATATATTTGTTGCTGTGCTTGTGTTCATCTCTCTGCCTAACGTGAGCCTCGAAAACCCCCTAACACCTTGTCGCAGCGGCTGGCATTCTGTTGCAAAGCTCGGCATCGTGTGGCGGGGCGGGGGGGGGGTGGGGGGGGGGGTTGATGGCGGCCAGGGCTTCCTACCTAAATTAGGAGGTAGGATTCAAAAAATGGGGGGCAACGGGCACAACCAAGCAGCTGTTCTGCGTGTGGCGGTTGCGCTATATACCTTGAAAGGAACATTTCCTCCGGATTGTGTACAAAACGCCATCGGTCAAGCCAAAAACCACGCACCTCGTGCCACCCGCTGACGTCGTACACCTTGTTCCTGTAGATCATCCACGCGTCCGAGGGGGTCCTGTGCTTTTGCACCTCCTGCATATGCACGCGCGTCGTGCGGAGATTCGTTTGACGGAATCATCAGATCGGGGTGTTGTTGTCATGTCGTCGACGCGCACACCCACCGGCCCCGCCATGACAGCAGGATGTCGGGAAATTCACGCTATGGTTTTGTATCGGGGAAAAGAGAGCTTAGCCCAGCCGGGCATGTACATGCCACCACGCCATCTCCAAGCAATGAGCACGAGCTTCCTCCCCCCTGCAACGTAAGAAGCTTTCTGCGATCAAGGACCGCACCACCACCAGCAGCATCAGCGACGCTATTTTCATGTCGGGGCTCTGAGGTGGCTCGTCACCCAAACTGACCTCGAGGGAGAAGGATACAGGCCGGTCGGGGCTGCTGCTGAAGCCCTGTAACCGCTGCTTGTCTCCCGCCATCCATGGCGTAGCGTCCCTCCCACCTTTTCCGGCACCGCGTCCCATCTTGACTCTCTGCGGTGTGCTTCGGTCTGTGCGGCTCGTGCAGAGAGGAGTTAGTGCTCGGCAGGGGAAAAGGGGCGGGTACACGCTGGGAACGCTGGTACGCCACGAGAGGGCGTCGCATATTTTTTTTATTATTGGCCAACGCTCCGCAAATCAGGGCCTGACCAGTATGGAATCATACCGTAACACAAAAACGGGATGGATTTTGGATGATATGGAACAGAACCGTGAAACATTTTTGATGTGAAGCGATGGAAGCGTCCCGTAAGCGGAACCGGGTTGAGTTGCCCTCGCTCTTGAAGGTTTCACGGGTATTGTCGTCCCCTTTCCTGTTTCGCCCCCCTATCCTTTTGTCGTCCAGACCGCGTTCGGTCGGGGGCGGTGCTGAGAGCGCGCGGCGAAGCTGAGGGTACCATGGCCGGTGGAGGCGCCACGATCTGGGTGCGCGCGCTCGCAGCCTTGTGCTGCACGTTGCTGGTGACTACCGGACGCGCCACATCGAAAGCAACGACAACAAGAAGGAGCCGCAGCGGCGCTAACGGCCGGGCCCTCGGCAACGGCGGCGAGCTCGGCAGGCTAGGCACCAGCGGTGAGTGGCAACCGACGCTACGCGCGTCGTTCCTTTGACCTCGGCACCTCCTCGTCCGCGCTGCTTCATGCATCTCGCATGATACGGACCCCACACACAGCAGGCAGCAACGATCCTTGCACACGCGCCGAACACGAGACAGGGTCCGCCCGCTCTCCCCGGGTCATCGTACGTATGTGTAACATCAAGTAGCACCCGCATTCGAGAGCGATGCTCCATCACCGAGCCTGCTGCATACGCGACATGAAACAGCTTGGGACACCGGGCGGTCTCTCCTTCGGCAGTGCGCATGGGAAGCTGCTCTCCTGGTAGTTCGTGCGTGTATGTATGCGTACCGCCGCCGCCGCCGCCGCCGCGGCCGTCATGACTGTAGTTCTGTACATACGTTGCACGTTGTTCACGCACCCCTGAGTGACATGAGCAGTTGCCGCCGAAATTCGCAGCTGCTGCGGCTCCACCAGACTATGTATGTACAGCAGCAGTTCTTTCGGAAGAGGAGAGAGAAGAGGACAGACGTGCGTGCGTCGTGTAATACCGAACGCTGCGTGCTCCATCAAGAGGAAACGGCTGGGAGATAGGTGCACTGGCGTGGCGCACGTCCTTTTCTCTTGGGCGCGGGTTGTTTTTTGGGAGCAAGACGGCACACGTGTCCTCCGCGGTTCCTACACTCGGCTGTTACACGCTACCACGTATCTTCGCGGGATGCGGTGCATGTGGGCTGCTAGTGGCCAGCGCAGCACGTTGCCCTTCCCGATGGAGAAACAACCCACTGTTTTTCAACACAAATCCAAACACGAACATACAACACAATGTTACCAAGTACCACGTGCACAGCAAAATGGGTTGCTGTTCTCATTTGGCCGGAAGAGGCAAGCTACCTGCTGTTAGGTCTATTTGCACGCTACATTATTAGTCTATGTAGGGCACCTACGCACATTTTTGTACAAGTGCGTGCAAGCGATTTGAGCGGGCACAGCAACCTCGCTTTCCTAAAACACAAAGAAACCGTGCTCTAGAAAAAAACAAGCTCCCAGGACAAGGTAGCCTATGGTATCGTCAACGTTCGGCCGCCAGTGTTTGAGGCAACGGGCTCGAAACCCGCCGCATGTCCATCGACATGTCTACCTCCAAGGAGAACACCAGGAAGACTCAACACTGCAGGAACTCTTTTAAACGTGCGCACCTGTCTATGCAAGTCGACGCTCCCTCCCGAGTTACCGGGCGCTATTTGACATCCCTATCTGGTCCCTTGGGTACGTACACCAAACACATGTTGCCCGAACTGTACAATATAGAACTCCGGTTGCGCCGCCGCCGACCAGCTTGCAGGAGACAGAGAGGAAAAATAGCGCCTATGTATCTACGTTCACCCGCTCTCGCCCCTGCCTTTGTTCGTCGGCGAACCAGTTAGTGCCGTGATGCTTTGCTACATGGGACGCACGTGGTACAGATACCCAATCATCGAGACTTGCCGACCCACGTTTGAGACCCTTCTGTCCACAGCGGTTCCGCGGCGCGTCCGTCGCGATCATACGACTGTTACTATTTTCCACAAGTATTTGACACGGATCGAACGAGTGGTTTCAGTTTCGTCCCGCTATGCATCATAGAACAGAACGGCAGCTGTACTGCCGCAGGAAATGCCGCGACACCCAAGTCCTCAACCCGGCCTCTCCCTCCCTCCCTCCCTCCCTCCCTCCCTCCCTCCCTCCCTCCCTCCCTCCCTCCCTCCCTCCCTGCCACGCCCCGCGCCTTCATCCCAAACACGCCTGTATCCCCTCCCACACAGCACGGAGCACCGCCTGGGCCAACCACAACCACGGAAGCAGAAAGCCGCTGCTGTCATCACTGCGCGGGGGCGGGGACGTCTCCCCGGAGCTCGGCCCATACTCCTGGATCCCCGCGGGGGAGGGCGATGGCGGGAGCCTGGTCCGCCTGTCTGACACCGGCGAAGTCGTGGCGGGACAGGTGACCCCGACCTCCTCCGATGGCGCCGGCAAGGTGGCCGTCGCCTCGGTCACCGCTGCCGTCGCCGCCGTCTTCGCCAAGTTTCGGGTGGGGCGCGGGAGCGACCCCGCCGCTGCGTCCGGCGGCGCCGCGCCCGCCGCGGCTAGCCAGAAGGACGCCGAGCCGGGGGTGGCGAGCATGGTGAAGAAGGGAGTGGCGGCGGCGGCGGCGGCGGCGCCGAAGGAAGCGCCGGCGGCGGCGGCGGGGGCGGGGGTGAACGCGGCGGCCAAGAAGAATAAGGCGGCGAAGGCGCTTAAGGACAGGAAGACGGCGGCGGCAAGGGCCCTCAAGGATAAGAAGGCCGCGGCGGAGAGGGTGCTGAAGGAGAAGAAGGCGGCGGCGGACAGGGCGGCGAAGGAGAAGAGGGTCGCGGTCTCGCAGGCGACCATGAGCGTCGTGCAGAACGCCACCAGGAAGAGCACCGGCGTCAGCCCAAGGTGAGCTGCTCGCGGTTTTGCATACCCAGCTGTGTCGAAAGGCACACAGAAGTTGTTGTTGCTGCTGTAAGTTGTGCTGTTGTAGTTGTTGGTGGTGGTGGTGCTGCTGTTGTTGTTATTGCTGTTGCTGTTGCTGTTGCTGTTTTTGTTGTTGTTGTTGTTGTTGCCGTTGCCTTGTCGTTGTAAGCCGTTCCGGTCTCTGCTCAGTAAACCTTATCATCCTTACCGGTTGAACCCACACGGCAGACGGAATCCTTCCGTGGTGGTGCAGATCTGACACTGACACGTCCAAACTGGGTTGTGTGTCCAAGGGGGCGACGCAGGTTGGTATATTCCGGTATACAACCAGAAGCGGTTGACTGCCGTATGCCAAACCTCTATACGAGGGGGCCAGCTGTGCCAACGGGAGCCCTGTTCAAGAATCGGCTAGATCCGGCCTTGAGATGATGGGGTGCTGTAGCTCGTGTCCATAGGATACGCTGTCTGGCACACAATCGTGCGGCAGTAGTGTGATGAGGTGCCACCTGATATTGACCGTAGGCTGCGCTGTGTAGGGCTGCGACGGAAGCGGTGGAACTCTTAGTAGTAGCACGAAACGTAACAGCACGTGGTGGCCGAGAGGTCTACCGGGTGTAGCCAACGGGGGAGAAGAAATATAGTTCCAAGGCTTGGTTGGGGGCAAGACAGCCCTGAACCTGGCGCGTATGGTAGGATGTTGCCATCGCTGCTATCATACGCAGCTTCACGCGTCACTACAGCAGTGATGACCACGACCTGTGGCGGAAGTGTGCTCAACACGCGCGCGAACCGTAGACCGATTTTTCTCTGCGAAGGGCTATCGTGTTTATGAATTTTGCCCGTGACATTGCTCGTGTGCTCTTGTCTTGTAAGTAGTAGGATCGACCTCACTACTGTAGTCGGTGTACCCATGAGAAGACGGCAGTCTTTGTTGCGGGATAAGAAACGCGAACACGCTTGCCATTGTTGGCATCGGGCTCCCCCGTATGTGAGCGCGAGTGCGAGCGAGAACGCCGATGCGTCGTCGAGTTCTGCGGTAAATGATACCCTTCCTGACACACCTTCGACCATCGCTCAATGCTAGACTGATGTCATCATGCTGCCCCATCTCTCCACACGTTTCCGCAACGGAACCGATATCCACGCCCAACGACAACGACGGTGACGGCAATACATCAGCTGGCCGATGTTCTCTGCTTTCCTGTACTTCCTGGCTATGGCCTTTACCATCCCGGTGCTTCCGAAGGTCGTTAACGAGCTCATCACGGGCTCCAACGCGGTGCGTGTCGGACAGAGCTGTAGCGCGTAGCGCTCTGTGTGTGTCTAGTCTGCTGGTGGGTCTCTAGTATGTGAGACAAGGTTGTGGCTTGTTCTGGTGCGTTGCGTTTCGAAGTGCTTTTGCAAATGGTACGTACATTCGAAGTGCTTTTGCAAATGGTAAGTCTTTAGGATGGTCTATTCCTACTGCCGTTTGGTCTGGCTTTGCCCACCTCTCTTCGTGTTTTCTTCATTTCTGGGTGACTGAAGCCAACATGGCGTGCGCTACTTTCCTATAGTGATGCCTCCTTTTTACGAGAATGATACGTTTGATCGCAGGACATGGATATAATGACGTTGCTCGGCCGTTCCATGCTGTCTATTCTATGTAGCAGTACATCAACCAACACCACCATACTCTTATCAACAATATCTATGCATGTGTTGTACTCCAAACACTTTAGGTCGTCATTTGTAGTTCTTTCGTTTAATCGAACCATGCTCTTTCTCGGCGACGCGACCATGATGCTGTACACGGGCCGTTTCATGCCCGACCCCAACCACCACAAAAATACAGAGTCATTGTGTTTTTTCTCCTTGTTTCGATCACTCTCTTTGTGACAACGACGACAACAACAACAACAGGTGACCGCCGCATCGGCAACGCTGTACGGCCTCCTTTCCTCCACGGACGCCTCCTTCACCCTCATGACGGTCAAGTTCCACGCCTCCATGAGCGACAAGTACGGACGCAGGCCCTTCTTGGCACTCAGCGCACTCGGACTTGGGTTGGGATTCTACCTCACCTACCACAGCCGCAGGGTAGGTTTCACGCGGATGGAGGCGGCAGGGGGGGGGTTATGGAACGGATATTTACGAGCCCAAGGGGGAGGGGGG
>FN649750.1:2478175-2518276 GCA_000310025.1 Ectocarpus siliculosus | reverse complement strand
GGGGGGGGGGGGGGGGGGGGGGGGCGGGCAAGTGCATATTTTTCACCATATGTGTGTGTGTGTTTTTTTTTTTTTTTTTGCCAGACCGCTCGGGCTGGATCTTGTCCGGGCTCCGTGGCTTGTGATTTTTTTTGTTTCCTCTTTGCTTGCTAGGGAGTTAGCGCTCGTGGTCCGTCCAAGCTCATCGCTGTCTGCGTGTGTAGCCAGGTGTAGAAATTCACGAAATCATCATACACCCCGTTTTTGTCCGACATGGCGAATACGCTCCCACAGCTCCCCGCCGCCCCCCTCACAAGGGCGTTTCTGTTGATGGGTATGTCCTCACTCCGATTGCTGCACGCGGTTGAGGGTCTTCAACATGCAATCGGTGAATGGGAACATCGACCTCGGGGGGAGTAGACGTTTTTGGTTAGCTTAAATAACGTTGTCTATGCGCAGGCCAAGCCCTGCACGGAGTTTGTTGCTGTCGGCCGTTGCCGTTGCTGTCTCGAAAGGCTCGTTGGTGCTTGCGAACACTTTACTTGAGAAACGTCCCAAGAGAATTTTCAACCAGTTTTTGCATTTTTTCTGGCAAGAGAGTTTTTCAAGCAGTTTTTGCGTTAGTCTTTCAAGAGAGTTTGTACGCCGTGTTTTCCCTTAATTTTTCAGGAGATTTTTCAAGCAGAGTTTTTGAAGCCATATTTTGGTAAAATCTCTGCTGGTGCCTTCTGTTACCGTACCGCTGCCTTGCCTTTTCCCGTACCGCCAAAGGTCGGGGACGGGGAAGTCGGAGCGCTGCAGGGCACTACCGACACAGCTAAGACCGTCTGCAGCGTCCTGTTCGGGCCCGCGATGGCGTGGATCTTCGGTTACTTCATCAGCGACAACGCCTACCCCCGAAAGGTGGGAGGGAGGGAGTTTGTCGAGAAGAGCTATTTTTGATGAAGCGGTCGGTATGAATGCACACGATGTGGTACCGAAGAACTTGACCAGTCTCGGTGAGGTAGAATGAATACTTGCGGCAGATGTTGTAGTTCATGATCTCTCTCTCTCAGTCTTTCTCTCTGTCTGTCTGTCTGTCTCTCTCTCTTGCCTCTCTTGCTCGCCCTCTCTCTCCCTCTCTCTCTGTCTGTCTGTCTCTCTCTCTCTCTCTCTCTCTCTCTCTTTCTCCCTCTCTCTCTCCCGCAGATCGAAGGAGCCAGCTACTACGTCGGGGCGGCGGTGGCTGCGCTGGCGTATCTCACCGCGCGACGCACGTTCGCGGTGCACGGCGCTCTCGACAAGGTCCCCCCGCGTGCCAGATCCAAGCGTTAAGTCGCCAGATCCAAACGTTAGTTTGCCAGGATCCAAGCGTTACGTTTTAGCCCGACGCCACTGCTGAAGGAGACAGAGGGGCTTTGGGTATTTTCTTCCCATCGGGGTAATTTGTTCCTCTTCGGGTTAATACGTCACCATCGGGGTGAGGTGTTCCTCTTCGGGGTGATACGTCCCCATCGGGGTACTGCTGTGTCCCGTCTGCATGCTTGTGTCTGAGTCCCCGAGGATGCTGCTGGGTTCACGGAGTTGCAGGCGCAGAGTGCATTCGTTTCCTGCCTCCGGTGCGTCCGCCGCCTACGTCGGATCTTTGCGCGGAGTCGGGGGCACGACACGCGTCGGGTGTTGGTTGTGTGTAGAGGGGTCGATTTGTTGCCGAGGGTCGGTTTCGTTTGTCTTCTCTCTCGCGCGCGCGTGTTCCAGTTTAATAGCGCTCGATTTTGACGTTTTTGTCGCACCCTAGGTCACAGCCGGTGGTAGCCGGTGACGGCAAAAACAAATGTTTTAGGTCTTGCCTGGCTGATTGGAATGGCGAAAGTTAATCTCGTTTCGCTCAGGCATTTGTTGCTCGGATCTTGGGCGTATAAAAGGTACAGGCTTTGTCGCTGCACACGCAGGGTCGTATCAAAGTTCCGCGGAGCAAGCCAGACGGCAATAAGGGTATGTCCGAGGGTGAACGACGAAATTTTATTGTACCCCCCCGCCTTGCCTATCGCAACGCGCGGGGACTAGTTTATATCGATTTTTTCAATGAGAGATCTCCGAAAATCTCCGAAACCGTGGAGAATGAAGGTCTCGCGGTTGCTAGTCTTTCTTGGAGTTGTTCATAGGCACCTCCAGGGGGATGTATGTTCAGTTGCGAGACATTTCAAGAAGAAGAGCCACGGTGAGGGACAGAGATCGTTTGTTTGGCTCAGTCAGCATGGTGAGAGGGCGAGGGGATGGCCATTTTGGTCTCGGCCTGCCGCCCGCGTGCACGTGTATTAAGGGACCCCGACAGCAAGATAGTTTAGCTCGAGTGGCATTTGATTGGCATCATACTAGCTTACATATGGTCCATTAGAGGGGGGGGGTGGGGGGGGGGAGGGTCTCGCTTGAACTCGTTTCCTTGCTTAGCTCAGCACTATGAGCGTACAGGTGTTGAAGACGGCGATTTGCCAGGGGATAGGGGACAGGGAGGAGGTGTGCCCCTTTGCTCAGGAAGTCAGTGCCGCCGCGATGCGCTACCAGTTGTTTTTGTTGTCCTGTTTTCGTGCGCGGACGGACCGGCCGACGTGGGTTTCACTCATAGCCTGTAGTATGAAGAGTCTGTGTGCCCTCGTAGGGTAGGGTAAGTCGCACACGCTACTTAAGCGATTTTCTCGGTGGTACGATACTCACTTTTTTTTCCCCATGGAGAATCGGAGAAAGGATACAAAATAGCACGCACGCCGCTGACAGATTTTTCGTCTCGTTACGGTGTCTCATTTTTTTTTCTGCTTTCCGTTTCCTACTTCTTCGTTGCCTCGCTTGATTTTTTCAACGCGACCGAGAAGAGGACTCAGCAGTCAGCCCCTTTCCCTGCTTGTTGCGCATAAGCACGTCCGACTGTGCCGATTTCTCTTGGGAAGTCACGAGATTTTTTCACTCCGGAGAAATCCGAAGACACGGCGATCGCTCGAAAGTCAGTCGTGGCGCCATGGAAAAAAATACATCCGAACAACAATCCGTCGCAAAGCTCCCGGACCTTTCCGGCGTTGGGCTCTTCCGTATTGTCGTGGTACCGAAAACACTACGCCTGTCTTACAGCGGGATAACAATCACAATCAACACGATTTCTGACCAACTATCAAGGGGTCATTCTACCGACAGGCGGGGCGCAAGGAGGAGCTGGACGATAAAAGAGCGTCCTGCCTCTGTAAAGTAGCACGTACCACATTCGAAGTACAACGCCGAGGCCCCAACTAACAAGGCAGAATTAATTGCTGCCTGCATCATTTACATAGTTCTTCCATCATAGCATCATGGGCGATCCTGGGTTGGCCTCTGACCGACTTCACTTGCTTGCGCTACGGTGTGTGCGTGTGCAGTGTTGCTGATGATGTTGTGCGTGAGTAGATGCTCTTCGGTTCTTTGTTCGGGATTTCACGACAATTTTATTTTTATTGCGAAGAAGATAAACAAGATGGCCGCCGCGAACTGTCTTCTTTGTCGAGCCTGTTTTCGTTACCCACAGGGGAGGCATCTCCGAACTGATGTTGTTGTCGTCGTAAGTCATTCACCTGTTTGGTGTCGCGGTTGCAGTTGCATCTTTCGTTGTTCAGGTGGATGGACTGGATGGAGCGTTGGACCGATCTGTCTTCCTTTCTTTTTTCTTTTTTTTCTTTAGTTTCCTGTGTCTTTCTCTCTTTCTTTGTCTTTCTTCGACTTGTTTGGTTCTTTCATCCTTTTTGACCCGGGGTCGGTCGTCTGTATCCCGGTTAACCTACTACAGCAGTACTTTGTAGCTGTTTTCTTTTTCGTTTGGCTACATAAAAAACACATAGACTTTGTACATACAAAGTGCCCCCCTCCCTGAAAGCGGCAGGCATCATGGACACGCGGTATATCGTATCGTACCGCGTCTTGTTGTTATGTCTACCGCTTTCTCAGGGAGGGGGCCATCTTCGTAGGGAACCCAAGAGAGGTCCCCGATGTACAAGGCGGTGTGGTGCCCATGTTGTGTGAGCCGTGAGCCGTGAGCCGTGAGCCTCGCTCGCGATGCGGCGGAATCGCGATGCGGCGGAATTACACATAGAAATGAAACGGCAAATCATTTATCGCAGAACGAACACGCACAGACACGCGATCTCACGACTACACACGACACGGCGCGACGAGAACGGACACCGAACACGATTCTCACGTCACATCACATCGATCGCGTGCTTGAGGTATCACGTCAGTTGGCCCGATCGCTCACGTTATACCAGTGATTTCTGGGGAATGCGCTCGGCGACTCTCAACCTACAGGGTGGTCGCTATTTTTGGGTTCAACAGATCGGGTCGCACCGACAAGCTACAATGCATCTTACCTGGTCACGTACGTGATCATACCGTGGTGACCGTGGTGAGCGCAACTGTTCTAAACGCCGGGAGAGTAAGGGACAGACAGCAGTTCAACACTCTCGGGATATTTCACACCACAGACATCAGAGTCTGTCGGGTCTTCACTTGGACCGACCGGTCTGGCCCAACGCCACCGACGGCATCTCTTTCGACGAGGAGCAAGATCGCTCTGAAAGAGATCTCCTGCAGGATCCTGTCGCCAACCACCAACGGCGGGGGGCAGGGGGCTCATATCTTTCATATATTTCCTGGGAGAGAGAAAGGACGGCATCATGTCTACCATCCACAACAGCGCGACGAAAAAGCAACCGTTGGGGGCAATCGTTCCAGCTGCTAGACATCAAGTCTCGAAAGGCCCTCCTCCTCGGAGGAGCGATCGCGCTGCACCCAAAAGCAACAACACGACACCCGCCGCCTCACGTGCTGGACTTTCGGCTCAACACGCCGGAAGTGCGACAGGGCAAGGTATGCTAGGGTTCCCTTCGTATGATTCGGCCTCGAAAGTTCAGTTGCAACCCGGAGCAGCTGCCGGCATTGCTGCGACCGCCGCAGCCGCTGCCCTGCGGAACCATGTCGCGGCGCACGCTGCTTTCACTGCCTTCGCCGCCCAGGCCGCAAGAAGCGTGCAAGCGGGTCATGCCGCGTCCGTGTTTCGTCAACGGCAGCAGGCACTGTCTGCTGGGACAGAGGGTTCGACGGCGAGGTCGGCAGCGGCGAACCTTAGCTTGAGGGGGTTGGTGGGTCAGCCCAAGTTGCCGAACGCTCACCACAACCACCGAGAAGGCCGCCAACAACAGCCAGGAGTAGCAGGGGCGCCACGTACCCACAGCACTAGTTTCCGCACATGTACCTATAGCAGTCGGCCAACCAACGGCACTGGCCACAGCAACAACCGTAGTGTTATTACCAGAAGACCCGGAGACGGAGGCGGCGGCGGTCATCATGCCGGGGCAGCCTACTGTATAATTCCCCAACCGGCTTACCACCATGAGCATGAGCACCGACAGCAGCAACAACAACCGCCGCCACCACCACCATTCTTCAGTCAAAACAACAGAAAAAGCAGCTGCAGCAGTTGCAACATCAGCAGTAGCAGCAGCAGCAGCAGCAACGGCAGGATAGGGCCGATTGATGGACGTCCCAAGGCAGCCGCGACGGGCAGGACCAAGCACCCGCTACAAAAGCAAGGGCAACAACAAGAACAATCATCGGGACAAGCGGCTGGCCTCGCAACGACGACGATGATGGAGCCAGCAGCGACGGCCAGAACCACGAAAGCAAAGCGTCGCCGCCGTGCGGGGAGGGGGAGGTCCTCTAGCCTGACCGATGGCAACGACAACGGCATCGCTGAAGAATCGGAGCACCAACATCATCGCGGGCTAGTTGACGGGGGCGGGGGCACGGCCGGTGGCAGTGACCGAAAACAGGGTGATTCCGGCATGAGCGCTGAAATCCGCCTAGAGAGGAGTCGGGAGCAGAACAAGCAAAGCTCGAAGAAAGCCCGGATACGCCGTAAAGGGGAGGAGGAGTCCCTCAAGCATGAGATCGAGAGCCTTCAGGTCGGTCAGGCGGCGAGCGCATGGGAAATATTCGTGACCCCCATTCATGCAGAACCTGTAGAAGGTTGTCCAGCGTTATCGCAGGACTGTTCGTGCGACTTCTACGGCAGTCTGCGCCTCGCAAGTAGTACTTTAGCCGCGTAGAGTGTCTGGTTTTTGGACAGCCGGGTAGTTCTGGGAAGTGCCGTGTGCTTCTGCGGTCTGATATTGTGACAACAGCAGTCACAACAAAACTCGATAGCGAATGGATTGGTGCAACATTATCTTCTGGTCGTCCCAAAATACCCGCAAAAGAAAAAGAACAACAAGCAGCGCAGCACTTAACAGCGTCCTAATGAGAGGGCGCCGACACGATGTCCATCCACGCCCTGGTTCTCTCCCTCGCCGCCACACGCTCCACT
Organism: Ectocarpus siliculosus; assembly: GCA_000310025.1. Lineage (NCBI taxonomy): Eukaryota > Phaeophyceae > Ectocarpales > Ectocarpaceae > Ectocarpus > Ectocarpus siliculosus. Next base: position 2,511,936 of record FN649750.1, on the reverse strand, counting down.
ACCAAGTCTTGGGGACGCTCTAGCTCGTTGTAAGCACCTGTCTGTGTTTTGAAGCTTCTTCTTCTATCTTATTTCTTTCCAAACCAACAGGTGTTCCGTCTCTTGGTGGAAGAGGGCCCCGACATGATGTCGATCCACGGCCTAGATCACCAAGCTCAGTTCCGGTACGCTTCCAGCGCCTTCCAGAGGGTAGCCGGCATTAACCCCAGGGGCGTACTGGGTAGGGGCTTGACCGACCTCGTCGTGACGGAGGATCATGTCGTCGTACAGGAAGCGCTGCTAAAGGTAACGATAACGCGAGACACGGGCGGTGCTTGTACCTGTGTGTTGAGCCATTCTGACTCCTCGTCCTCTTTCAGGGGTCTTCCCTTCTTGACGCCCCGCTCTGCCAGTATTGGTTCGCTTGTCTCTCGCGACAATATCGTGTCGTGCGCCGTGCCTGCTCACTCTCGTCTGTTCTCAAGCATCTACCCGCCCTCACAAGCGCTTGCTTTTCGTCGCGAAAACGGTCACCACAACGTCACCTCGCAGCGCATGAAACCTAAAACGAGCCCATTCGTCTTCTCTCGGACACCGGGTTGGTTTGTGCTCGCCCATGGCGTAGGCGGCGCGTGTCCCCTACTACTGGCGATTTCACAGTTGGCCGCGTGCTGCCTCTGCGTGCGCGTTGCCCACGTTTTTGCTAACTCTCCGCCGGCACTCCTCCACCCCGCAGGTAATCTTCACGCGAGCTAGCGACAGCATCGTCTCTTACCGCATGGTACGACCGCAGGGCGACCCCCTTCCCGTGGAAACCTCCATCCGCACCGGGGACCAGTGCATTATCTGCGTGTCGCGCGCGGTGTCGAGGCAGCAGCAGCCTCCGCGGCTCGGTCCGCCGGACTCGAAGAAGAAGACGGCGGAGAACAACACGGCAGAGATTGCTCGCGAAAAAGGTGGCGCTGCCGGTGGCACCGGCGGCAGCACCAGCGGTGACGTTGGCGTGGGTGGGCGCGGTGTGGGTTCAAGTGACGGTAGCAGCAGCAGCAGCAGCAGCAGCGGCGGAGGCGGCGGCGGTGGCAGTGGCAGTGGCAGTGGCAGCAGCAGAAGGAGGAGAAGCAACGACAACGACGACGGGAAGAAGAAGGGCCTCGTGACAACCATCGATGGCAAGAAGAAACGCAGCAACCGTGACGGCGACGACGAAAACAAGGACGGTAACGATAGCAACGACAGGATCAACGACGACGACAGCGACGACAACAGCAACAGCAACAACAACAACAACAACAACAACAACAACAACAACAACAACAACAACAACAACAACAACATCAACACCAACAAGGACGACACAGACGGCGATGACGACAAGGACGGCGACGGCATCGACGTGGAGGGAAATCCCCCAACTCCGAAACGGCTAACCACCACTACTGCCGCCGGAGCTTCCTCGCCCCCTTCCCCCTCGGCTGGTTCTTCGACCACGGAATAAAGCCGCAACCTCAGCGTCGGCCTTAAGCGTCGGCTTCCGCAGCACCAGAGAATACCAGGCACCCGTGGCGATGAGAGCTGTAGAGCGGTCAAAGCGAGCGTAGCGCCATGTGCCGCGTTCGAAGAGGTCTAGTTTGATATTTTCTACCGGGGACAAAGGTGGCGGCGATGCTGGGTGGAAACTACAGGACAGCCAAACGCGAGGGTGGAGGTGTTGATATTGGTGCCGGTAGCAGTGTTGGTATTGGCTGTGTCGATGGGAGCCACGCGGTGCGGCGGCGAGGGGGGGGGAGGGGGGCAGGCAGGCGGACCTACTCTCGTGGGTGTCTTCGGACCCTTCACGGAAGGCTTTCGTTGGGGGTAAGATATTGGACTCGCAGACAGAGACACGGCACGTTGTGCGCTGCATACGCCACACGTGCACACAACTCACGTCTATTTCGGCAAAGACGCGCCGCGTGCGTGTCCTGTCGAAGTTACGTCGAACGACACTGCCATGGGGGGCACGTTTTTGGGCTTGATACCACCGTAGATTGATCACGCCGTACGCTAGCACGTGATTTTTGCGATCTGTCCCCATGCGCTTTGCCACAATTAGATCGGCGTTGTAACTGTAGGCTTCTGTAATCTAGGCCTGCGTTGGTAAGGCCCTGCCACCCTTAGGAACGTAGAAGTTTCAGCGCTAGCATGAGCGGAAGAAGGTCTGCCTCGATGATAAACGCACGCGTTGAAAATCCTTTGTACACTGTTAAGCCCGGCACATTAGGATTCGCGCGCTCCAGGTAAAAACGCGCGCTCCAGGTAAAAAAACACCGCCATGTAAACTTGGTAGTCGATATTAGGTTCTGCTAATGTTGCCGTAAGTTTGCGCGCAAACTGTAAAAGGTATGTTGCTGTGCCTGTGTTGGGCGACCGACACCGGTCAAGAGTGACTCGTTGCAACATAGGTGCGCCCTTGTCACAGCGTCAAGGGCGTTAGAACATGCTCGGTGACAGGACATCATTGCTGGTGTACACCTGGGTTGCTCCGTGGGGAAAACCCAGGTTGCTCCTTGGGGAAACCCAAGTCTTTCGTAGCATCCGTACAGGGTTTTTGAAATCATTTTTTCTTTCTTCTAGCGGTAGGGTAGCCGCTCCCGCAGGAGATTTATCTTTCTGGGGATGCAGCATGCCCCAGGATTGGCAGGCACCCACCCTCCCATGCGAACCTTCATTTTTTTTTGTTTTTTTTGGCATTCGTGGGTATTCGGTGAGCAGCACATCGTCCGTAAAACGTTTGGCGGCATATTGTTTGGTTGCCTTTTTTAATACTGATGGTACGTTTTTGAGCTTTGGGGCACTAATTCGGCAGCGTCTGTCGAGCGTACTCTGGACTCCGTGGTTTGTGTATGCAAAGCTTCATCTCGTCTGTGCTCTCGACATCAGATTGAGTAGACTACGCCACCCACGTTGTTGTCCGCCTCTTTTTGCGTGCCACTTCCTTCATGACGAAACCGTCGTCGTTACGCCCCGTCTCGCATCATGACAACAACATATACACACCACCTTAACAGAGAGAACGACACTCTCCTCGAGGACTACATATGTAGCACGGTTGCCTGAGCCAAGCTGCGCTGCCAGCATATTTCATTTTCCGCGAACTCTGGGCTTCGTGATGTCGTAGGAGGTCAATTCGCGAACAAAGAACGGAGAAAACAGCCGCACACACATACTCCATGCTGACACAATATGTGTATCGTGCGCCGCGTCAGACCGCGTTCTCCGATTCGGTTAAGTGCAGTGACCACACCATTTCCTTCTGATTTTCTTTGCGGCCGCTGGGGATCGAGATATTGTTTCACGATTGATGGCCGTCGCTTGCACAACGATCGCCCAAAAAACGTGAGAATAACTGCACCTTAATCAGTCACGGCGGTCGGGCTAGTCCTACTCCTCTTCCGCTTCAAAATCACTCTCGTACTCCTCGAGAACCAACACCCCGCCGCCGCCTTCCCCCTCCCCTTCCTCCTGCTCCTCCTCCTCCTCTACTGTGTCGTCCTCACGTGCACCTCGAGCCACGTCGATACAACTACGTGACGCAAACGGGGGTGATATTGACACGCCCACGCAACCAGCCGCAACCGGCGGCCTTGACTCCTCCTCGCCAACTTCTCCCGCCCCCGTTGTATTGTTTTCCGCCGTGGAGAAGAGAGACGCCGACGTTAGGCTCGGGCCGATGCCACCGGTCGTGGCCCCGATCGCGCCGCCCCGAATCCCATTGACCCCCCTTCCTCCCATCCCACTGCCAATGACGGAGCCCCCCGAGACCCGGCCGGTTTCGTTGGCAGCGCTCCTCGGCGATCGGTGGCCACGGCTACCGCCACCGCCGCCGCCGCCGCCGCCGTTGCCCGCCAGCCAGAGCGACGCTCGTGGGGAGGTCGGAGATCGCGGAGAATTAGGCGACGCCGTCGCCGCTTCTGCTGGCGTGATTGTTGTTGGTGACGCCGTCGTTGCCGCGCGCCGCTGCCGGGGAGAGGAGGAGGGACGGACGAGCCCCGCCGCCACCAGCGGCGATGGGGTTAAGACCTTCGGCGGTGGCGATAGAGGCGGCGACGGCGACCGACTGTTCAGCGGCGGTAGCCGCGGGGGCGGAGACAACCGGCGGTAGGGCTGGATGCTGATGGGGGGCGGGCATTTGTTGACCGCGCAGACCGTGGAGCTTCTGCTGCTGCTGCTGGCGCTGCTGCGTCCGGCACCCTTCCGTTGGTCTGGCCCGACGCCAGCATCGGTGTTTTTGTCTGTTTGCTGGGCGGGATGGCCGTTATCACGAGGTTGTCGGCGCAACTCTTCTTGTCCTTCCCGTGGACGGAAGACAGACGTCGCTGGTGCACTGTCATGCGGTCGGGGCTGCTGCTGCTCCTCCGCGACGGTGGCATCTACTCGGGTATGCTCCTGGACAAGTTTCACGGGGCAACGGGGGCAACGTATTGCAAAAACTCACGAACATTGAATTCGTTCGATTCTTGTACGCTCTTTTTGTGTCTGTGTTTCTGCTGATGGGGTTGAAATGTCGAATCGTACGATTGTGAAAACACAAGCCCTTCCAATGTAAAACGCAACGGTTTCTGCGGGCAACCGCTAGGCGTGCGACTTCGATCCGGTATTCCGCGCCACTCACCGACAACGACGAGACCCTGCGCACGACTTCCACCCACCCCACACGGGTCGCTGCGCTGCTGCTGCTGTCCCGTGTGCGTCGCCCCCCAACGGTTTCACCAGGCGCCGATGCCGCTTTTCCCTCTTCCACGAGGCTCTTCAGGGCGTCCTCGAACAGCTCGTAGAGTCTCTCCTCCGTGGTCGCGATTCCGCACGACGCGGGGACCCCTCCGCCCGCTGTGCCCTCGACATCGTCGCCGTTGCGCTTCTGGCCGAAAACTGCGCTATCGTCGCGCTCCGCGGTTCTCCTTCTTCGTGCCAAGCGCTGATGATGTGTGCGGTATTGTCGCTGCTGCTGCTGCTGCTGCTGCTGCTGCTGCTGCTGCGGGTGCAGCCATTGATGGTGGCGATGTTGATCTTGTGGTTGTTGTAGTGTGGTTTTGGTTGGCGGACTGCTGCTGCTGCTGCTGCTGCTGCAACAGCTTCGGTCGTCAGGGGGAGCGTTGTTGCCGCCATCCCGGACGGCTTGTGGCTGGGGTGCTTTCTCTCCGGTGGAACCGCCGGCCACAGCCCCGTTTCTGGTTGAACGCGGCGAAGCGAAACGAGAGCGCGGGTAGGGAGTGACGTCATCGTCGACGAACCACTGTTTGCCTCGACACTAGCTACAACGGCCACATCCCCCATTTTCCGGTAAGACTTGAGTGCGCGGGATCGCGGGGCCTGGTTGTGTCGGTCCGGGTGCTGACGATAAGATCGTGTGCTCGTGTGCCACAGGATGTATCACGGCGTACCTCTCGGTTGGTCTGTCCTAGAAAAAGGAGTTGGAGGAATGAGAACCAAAACAACTGATGCTGGTGATGTGAGACGCCTGGATGGACGCTTTGCGGGTTGGCACCTCTCGCCGAGACGATTGCTCGTACGCCAGAGCGGGGGAAGAAGTCTACAACGCGCCAATGGCTTCCGAACCTTTGGGAGCGTGCAGTCTACAGCGTAGCGGAGGACCCGGGCATCTCAAGGCGAGCCCAGCCATACATCGGGCGGGGCATAGGGTGAGAAACAACGACGGCTTCAGAGCAACGAAAATCAAGCCGCACCTACCTGTCGATTCTGGACCTGAGCCATCCCATCAGGCACCTCTCGACGCTCGGATCAAGCAACGGCAGGGGAGCTTTCGGAGTTCGCCAATCATTGTGTTTACGGGTGGTTGTTTCCGCAGTGCCTAGCTCGCCGATGATTCGATTTTGCTGGGCGATGTTGGCACGATCATCCCCGTCGCCGTCACCACCACCACCACCACCACCGTTATACCCACTCTGCCCCCGTCCCGCTGAAGAACTCGCGCCGCGAAGCCACGCAGCTTCCGCGACGAGGCCAGTCCACGTCGGCAGAAACTGCTGCAACGCGGCCGGCCCAAGCGCCGCCGACCGTTGCGGAACAGCAGACCAGGGCCTCGGCTCACGGGCGAGTCTCCCCCGCTCGGAATGCCTCGCCTCGTTGCCCCTGCCCCGCCCTTCCTGAGATGCTCTCGTACGCGAAATGCCACCGGACCCCGAAACTGCGGTGGCGGTAGCGCTCACGGCCACGCCTGGTCCGGCGCCCCAAGCCCTCCGGGCTGTCTTCCCCCCCCGTCCCCCTTGAAGCGGTGCTTCTGCTGTTGCCGTCGTCGTTGCCCGCGCGGATGGCTTGCAGCAGCCATCCTTGCTCGCCCTTGCTCGCGCTCCTCTCCGCCGCAGCCAGTAGCCACACTCATTCTGTCGGGCAGTCGCGGTGGCCGATTTTGTCGATCTTCTCGTAGCGTTGCGGGGCCCACCTCGGCCGGGCGCCGCTGATGTTGCCGAGGGAACGGCGGCTGCCCTCCGGTCGAAGACGATCCCCTCCTCGTGGTGTGAAGGCACCGCCCCGGGTCTCCAGGAAGTAACGAGGCGGTTGTTGCCTTCAGAGAGACGAGGTGTTGCACACAGCAGCAGCAGCACCAGCAGCAGCACCAGCAGCAGCACCAGCAACAGCACGCGAAGCATTGAGAGGGCGACAAGAACGGACTTGGCACGGAAACGTTGGTGTGGATAACCCGATTAGCAGCTATTAGCGGTCAGAGGTCATTTGTAGAGCGTCACCCTTGCCAAGAGGAAGTTTGGCGCTCGGCTGGTTGCCTGTTCTCCTTCTTCTTCCCTTGTCACTACTGCATCTCCTTCGGAAGCTTTCGCTGCACAGCTATCTCTAGGGGATGTAGGCTTGTGGGTGGTGACGATTGTCCCGTATCGGTTCTCGAAGAGGTGTTGTAGATTGTCGTCGAAAAAAGTATTTTCTACGGCATGACATCGTGATATTGACAATATTTGAACTCAAGCTGACCACCTAATACTGTAGCTACGGTAGTGCCAAGTATTCCAGCACTATCTAGTAGACAAATTCTAAATGGATGATTCGGTGACCCCTGAAGGGTCCAGCGCCTTCTCTAACCCACATCCATGCTCACACCGCTGGGACTATGGGCTTTCTCGTCGGCGATCTGGTGAACCCGACCTTCTTGCTGTTGTACAGTACGGACAAGCTCAATGCAACCAGAAGCAATGGCACACATGGCATACAACATACACGGGCGCCCGCACCAGGAAAGTTTCGGGCTGCCTTGTTCCTGCCTTGCCCCGCGCCGGCTCCTCCCTCCTCCTCTGTCGCCGCAATTTCATCTGGCTTCTTCCCCCCGCCCCCGCTCTCATCCAGACTGCAGCAACCCTCTGTTTGCAGCGGTGTCTCTTGCAGCCTGCTGTCGCCCCCGGGCGATCCCAGCCAGTCGTTCTTCGAGACACTCGCGGCCACCGACAGTCTTACCGGCGACGTCTCGGTGTCCGTCTCCGCGTCGTCGTTGCCGTCCGCTTCGGCGCCTGCGGAATCGCCGGGCGGACCACCAACAGCGGCAGCAGCGCCGGTTTCTTCCTCCACCGCAGGGCAGGGGTCGCCGGGAGAGACGGCGCCACCGCGCTTGGGACCCAGGTCGGCGTCAGAAACGTCCCTGCCTGCTACTGTTGCGGCCGCGGTGGGCTCGACGGCTGCCGCGGCCGAAGACGTGGGTCCTACGAGGCGTCCATCTCGGGGGTTGTACTCGCAGGTCCAACACTCTGCACCGGCCGACGTTCCGCCAGCTCCGGACCCACTCTCTTTTGTTCTTCCATCCCCGTAACGAGCGGACCCCGCCTCAGCGTGCCTGCACATTAGATGGTCGGTTCCCGGCTGTTTCGCCACGGGAGCGTGACCACGGGCTTGGGCATCGAGCTGTGTACCCTCTGTTGTCCACTGGTCGGAAACCACCGGGAGTCCGCCTGGCGTCGACCGGTCAGGAGTAGAGTGGTCGGGGCGAGGGGGAGCGGCGGCGGAGGGACTTCCGTTGCCGGAAGCCCGATACGAAGCCACCCCCGTCCTTACCGGAGTGAGGTGAATCAAAGACCCCGTTGCCCCCAAGCAGGAGAGAGAAACGGTGAGGCCGGCCCTGGCCACCGTAGCGCCCTTCAGGTCCTTCGATTCCACGCTGTTCGACGTCGACCGAGGACGAGTTGAGAGAAGGGTCGTCGTGTTTTCTCGAGAACAGTGGATCGAGCACACCCAGGGGAAGGGCGCAGAAAAAAAAACTCGAAAAATATCTGGTTGAAAGTCCAGTTCGGAGGGACGAAGTTTCCGGGACTCTAGCATAAATACCACTTTTCAGGTGGACGGCCTGAAGGAGAAGGGAAAATGTAGCACGTGCAGGCTTTGGTCAAGGCTACGAAAGACCAAGGTGGCACCAAACAACAACCAAGAGGAACCTAATCTAAAATGCCACCTTCCTCTAGCCCCCCTGTGTCCCAAGAAACGACCGCTCACCAAGTCGTACGGTGCCCCCAACATGACACGGCCCGGGGAAGGGAGTGAGAGAGCTCGGCGTTCGGGCCGAAGGTGGACAGATCGATGGCGCACGACCCGTGTATTGCAGCCTGGTGAGACCAAGGATTGGTCAAGCAGGGAGTGGAGTTCTACTGGCTTAGCATCGAAAGGAAAAGGGAAGGAAATCGCAGCGTGGTCAGCAAAGCAGATGACGTGGTGATGGTGCCTGTAGTGCACTCTCTCTAGCAAGAGGCCGTGATGTACTGGTGCGTCATACGCCTGCGCACGGCAACGCCTGTTGCATCACGTAGTTCCGCGCAAAATGCTACGATTGTCATATCGTGCCTGTCAAAAGGAAGGGTTATGCAAGGTGAAAAGCAGCGACCCATGTGAGACGCGAGGCCCCCAAAGCAAGCTAAGAGATAGTCACCGACAATGTGTACAAGGTACCTCTGAATACCGACCTGGCGCAGGGATAGCTTCGATGCAACCAGGAACGTGAGTGCGCTTTGGGTCTGGAGGGCCCGGGACAGGTCTGCGGGGTTCGCCGTGAAAATGCAAGACTTCCCTTTGCTGCAGAAGAACGGCTTCGGATGGCACGGGCCGTTCTCGTTGTCGGCGTAGCTTGCGTGCTTCACTGTTGTCGTGGCTGTTGTCTTCGATTTTCTGTTGTTGAAGAGGTGATCATCGTGCTGAGCGCCGTCGCTGGATGCTCGAAAGGTGTTGTTCGTGGATTCGACCCTTCCAATGCCGTTGTGCTGGTCGTCCTTTTCCTCCCATTGCGACACCTCTCGTAACCCGGGTCCTCGCTTTCCGCGTGCTTGTCGTTGTGCTGGCGGAGTACGAGATAGATCGAACACCAAAGGCTCGAAGTCGAGGAGAGACAGGATCACGGTTGGGGTAACGCTTGTGTGCGCGAACGAACATGATTCCACATCAGCCACGTACACCTGAGGTGACACAGAGAAAGGCGGTGGGCATAGGGGGAAACTTTGCAACTAGCATACATTTGCACGAGTGGATGCCAAAATATGTGGCACTACGGATACCTTGCCGTTAACTCTGTACTGCGCACCCCTGTCCTCACAGGCTCTACGGTGGCGTTCGGCAAAAACGAAGATCTACAACTACACTCTCTCTAACGTCAAGATCAAATCTACAGCAGGCTCGTGGTCCCTATTATCAAGGCTGACCTGAACAGCTCGACTAGGTTCGGATCATCAGGCACACTCCATACTGATGCATACAGCATGCATTGTCTATCTACCTTGTACAGTCTACTGTATCTTGCCCTTGTGCAAAATCTCTCATCGTACTTGCAAGAGGAGACAACAGGGTGGGACGCTGGGACGGTTCTCGCACCTCAAGACAGAAAAACTCGGATTGTTCCCTGTGGTCTAAGGGGTGTTCTTCAAGCCTGTTTTTCGCCATCCAGTTGTCTCTGTGGATGCTCCCTAGTGTGTCTTTTGCTGCTCTCAAAACTCCTCTCCAAATGCGGAGGATCCAACGGTTGAATGCGGGGGAACTGCTGACTGTACACGTCATTGGCGGCGGAACAGCGAAATGCGTCCGGCGTCCGGTATATCTTGATCTCGTCTGCTGCCGAGCAATACATTGTAGCAAGGTGCCAACCAGCTACACAGGCTTCACACCAGGCGCCTATATGGACAACGCCTCTTGTTCTTCCACCGACAGCATCGACATAGACAGCAATGAACTGGTGTCGCTCGAGGTGATAACCTGTCCAATTTGTTTTAGACCCAAGACCTACAGCAGTATGTTGTCTACAGTATGCATGCCATTGCGGTAGTCTACAGCAGTAGTCTACACGCCTTCCAGACAGGGCGCTTCAGTGGATTAAGCACAGCGTGTGTGGCGCATAGCTCGTTTGGATAGCACGAGGTCATCTTTGGTGGGCGGGTCAGCGTGGATGCTTCCATAAAACTGTAGCAGCTGATGTGATCCACTCCGCATGCTATGCACGCGAATCCTTGCCCACAAGCCTTGCGTCTTTCGATTCCCAACTTATCTTTGATGGAGGGTCCAGATGGCTATCCTTGTAAAGTTCACGGCGACGGTGAAGCTGGAGCTACTGGAGGTGGTAATCACGATGGCCGACATTCCAAAGCCACTTGCCGAGTATCAATGTGCACAATTTCTTGGAATGCCGTACTACTGACCCGATTCATTCCCGTCGGTGGGATCTATGCTGCTGCAGCCTGTACTGCGGGTTTGTTACGGTAACCCCCACCACCATCACTTTGCGTGCTGGTACAGTCTTACAAAACAGTTACATATGATGTGCAGCCCGTCCCGTCCAAAATAGATCAGGCGATCTCTCTCCAACCATCTGGACGAGCGAGGGCGTCAAACAGTGGAAGGCTCCCTCTGCCGATAGAACGAGTTTCAGAGCACACGTTCTTCTCCTTGTTTCGTGTAAAGACATACCACCCTAGGCCCTTGTGGATGCCGAACGCCCGCTACGCCCGCACAGATCACGTCTCTGGAATCGATTCTCCAAGGCGCCCAAGGTACTCTGAGAGCGTTGCTTGGGCAGGGGTCAGCACCGCAGCACAACATTCCACACGATGCCTCCGCTGCTACTGGGCGTCAAGGCGAGAGGGGAAAGAAAGCCCCGCAGGGGGCCAATGTGGAAGAGACAAAGGATGTTACCATGGTCTCGAAGCGTCTGCGGAAGGTGGAAGAGCCGTCGTCGCTCAGGAGAGTGCCCGGGGCTGCCTGGTCCTTGAGCCACATGGTGAGCACACTCGGCAACCTCCGTGTCCGCTCGTAGACAGCACCAACATACGCTCACCAGCGAACGTGTCGTGAATCGAAAGCGCGCAGGTCTCGCAGGTACCGTCGTACATTGCGGGTGAAAGGCGGCAACATATACAATCTGGGGAGGGCATTTGCCACACGAACGTGAAAACCGTTGCGCTAAAGGGGAATTTTAGAAAAATGAACATCACCAAGTACGAGCAGCCTCCAAACCGTAGGCACAGACTCCAACCCCGTCTTGCAACGTTTGCGAAAGCAGAAGCGCGTCGACTGGCTTCCTGGACCCTCGAACACCTCCACGCCTCTAGCGTCAAATGCCGGGCAAACACTGGGGCCGTACGGCGATGCTTCCATGCCGCTCTCCAAGGCCGGCAACGAGAGGGGCCCGACGTTTCCCACTCGAAAACGCGTGCCTGGGTTCAGCATCGGCCCGCCTTTGAGCTCCCTCCCGAAGGGCCGAACCCGCCCAGGCAGAGCGAGGAATAGCGCATCTCAGGCAGGGGAGAAGAGTAGAAGGCAAGGCCTACACGGTGATCGTGACGGTAGTATCGGTGGTACGAGCGAGGCGGGGATGGCGAGAGGCGGGGTGACGGGCCAAGGTCCGAATGGCCGGCAGGAAGCCAAGGCGGAGGGTAGCGACGGCGTAACGGCACTACGGCCATGCCGACATTGCCGAAATGAGGTGAGTTTCAACTGGAATGCGGTTACCAATTGAGTAGAGCCACTCGCGAATTTTCTATAAGCCTGTGCAGAGTCGGAAGAAAAGCCGTCGCTCTTGCAAAAACTAGAAATACTGAAAGAAACCACACCAAGGGCCAACCTCGTTTGCATTTTCTCCCCGAATGCCATACCCGATGTTTGGCCACTTCCGCGCTGCCGGCAACCAGTGCTGGTTCGAGTGTTTGTGCCGTTGCCACCTTTCTACCACAGTGGTGGAGGTTGACGGGGTCGAAGAGAACGTCGCAAACGCCTCTGGCTGTTCCGCGGTTGGTCATTCGGCGATGTCGGGGGAGGGGGGTGGAGGGGAAGTGGGGGAAACCGAGACGGCGGCGGCGGAGGTTTCGGTACAAGAAAGCCCCGTGTCAGAACAATGCCTGGTCCCTATGGACGAGGAGCATGAGGAGAAGGAGGAGGAGGAGGGGGGAGGAGGAGGAGGGGGGGGCGTGTGTGGGGCTGTCTAACAGGGCAACGGATGGTGGCGCCGGGAAACGGAAGACAGAGGAGAACCACTGCTCCTTCAATGACTGTCGTGCGGGTAACTTCACCTCTACCACCGCTGTCGGCAAGGCAGACTCCATCGCGTCCACCGGCGTAGATGGCGACAACGGCTGCAGCGCCGAGGGGCGTAGCAGTGCAGACCGTCACGACAGCGGTGCTAGCGATGGAACAGCTGCCGTTGCGGTCGTCGGCGATGACCCCGATGATGACGATTTCACGGGGGAAGTGCGCCGCAAGAGCTGCTGTGCGGCTTCTTGCTGGTTCGCGTGCCCGTGTGCCTGCCACACCTCCACCGTTGTCGACACAGAACTCTCCTCGATTGCGACGGAGAAGGGCAACGACAAGATCACGGACAGACGGAGAGTAACGGGTATACCGGCCCGATCGAAGGGACAGGGGCAAGGGCAGGAGGTGGTGCTTCTACCGGCCGCAGAACCTGGTATGAACGGGGCCGACAACGGTGCCCGGGTTGCCGCCCTTGCCGCTGACGACGTGAAACGTGCGTTTCTTGCCACGTCGGAAAGCGGGGCGGGGCCGAGGAAAATTCACTTCGGCACGGCAGCGCGCTACCCTTTGCTTGGACAGCCCACCGGTGGTAGTACTCGGGCCGCCGATGCTGGTTCTGGGAGTGTCAAGGACATCAGTGGGCCTCGTTCATACGACACGAGGTGTGAAACACTTTGGCGCGCGCACGAGATACCTATGTAGTCTGCATGCTTACACTTACTTGAATATCGGGTTGAAACGTCGTGTGTGGGTACAGGGTGACAGACCAGGCCCACCATCGCAGTTGAGATGTTCGATTGCGGCTGGGGTAGTGTTCTCCTCAGCAAGCAAGAGTGCTTTAAGCTCCCCCTCTGGTTTCGTCGGCAGCCTCACCAATTCGGTCGCAGAGGCTTAACGCCCCCAACACCACGGAAAGATTTGATAAGACAGAGAGAGAGAGAGAGGGAGAGGGAGGGAGAGAGAACGACATTCCGCAGAGGGGCGGAGAGGCTAGTTTCCAGGCTCAGTATAGTCACGATATATCTATACGAAAACCCTGTCATGACAAGCTTCCCCGAACAACCCCGACTCCCCACCCCCCCGCTCGCACCTCACAAGCTCCACCGAGGCGATCACCCGCCCACGGGTCAAAGGTTTTCAGTTTTCTCGCCGGGCGCGCGACCCCACGGTGGCGAGAGCGGAGTCAACAGCCACGGCAGTGATAGCCATCGCCGAAAGGCGCTCGCGGGCCCCCTGCAGCACGGTGTTCGTAGGAGGAAGCGGCGGTCGCTCGCCGTGCGCGACCACCCGAGACGGCGGCGATTCCACCGAGGCAAGCCAGAAGGGGCGACAGACGGCGCTATGGGAGGTCGGGGGTCCCGGAGAGGGGGCGGTCCCCGAGGAAGGAGGAGAGGAGATCCAGGCCGCAGGGGCTGCGGGGGCTGCGGGAGTTCCCGCGGCGGTTTCCGACGGGGAAGCGGAGACGGTCACGGGAAGCCTCGGAGGGACACCGGCGGGGAAGGCGACGACGGCGCCGAGGGAGCCAGCGGCGGCCGCGCAGACCGAGGAAGACGATAGTGCCCACGAGAAACCGCCGGTCCTGCCCGCATGGCAGCAGCCGGAGGACGAGGCAGTCGCCTCCGCGAGCAAGCAACCAGAGAGGGCGACGACTGCGTCGCCGTTGCTCTCGTCCGGCGAGCCAGCAGCTTGCGTCACGGGAGCGGCGGCGACAATGACCCAGCAGGATCTGCCGCAGCCTCAGCCGGTGCCTTCACGTACGGTGGCGGCGGTGGCGGCGGCGGCCGCCGGGTCGGACTCGATCGTTGCCGGCGACGAGTTTCTCTCGCACCGGTCAAAGGTGCGTGCGGTCGTCTTCCCACGGCCTCACACACACCAGGCCCGGAAGAGGCCGGCGGGGCCCCGCGGACTGGAGAGGGAGGGTGGTTCCCCGGGCCCCGGGGAGTACCACGTGCGAGGGGGCGCTGGCGACGGGTGGGGAGGAGCGGGGCGCAAGGGGCCGTTGGTCGCTCCAAAGAGGTACTTATTGCTGGCCGACATCTGACAATAGGATTAACGTGCTGATGGGTTCGGCGACGTCTTACATTGTTTTCCGGCGGGTGTATCACGTGGTGTTTGGTTGACGGATCGTTTTTTCCCCGGGAACGCTGATGTGACTCGCTCGGCAGCATGAGCCGAACACGTCCACCGTGCCAAACGGACATGTGGGCGGCGGGAACGCGGTCCATGTCTCGGGGATAGCAGTTATGCGGTACATTGTAACAACAAGACAACAGCAGTTTTTGTCTTTGTTGCTGAACCTATTGTGGTTGCTGTCGTTGGGCGTACCGTTCTCATCCTCGTCGTTCGTGCACAACCTCCGTTCCGTGTGGTATCTGCTTGCAGGATAGCCTTGAAGGAAAAAGCGCGCGTGGTGGTAGAGACCCGCAAAGTAAAGGAGGCGTGCCGCGGGGGGCCCGGGGAGTATGAAATCCAAAGGTGGGTAGGTACGGATCATACTTGGGATATAGTTCCATACTTTGAGTGTTTTCCAGCGAGGAAAAGGTTGTACTTGGTAGATATTGGTGAAAAAATATTACCACGATAGCGTCGTTTTTTTTCTGCCGTCGATTGTTGCGATGTTGCCGCGACCTGGCACAGATTATTCGCGTGTCAAATGTGTACATGCATGGCTTCACCTTCACAAAAGCTGTTCCATGGCCAACGTGTATCCCCCTCCCGCCGCATCGCCGCGCCGGGTGGTTGTTTCTCTCGCGTAAGGGCGGAGCACATCACTCGCACCCGCCGAGTGGTCGGGGTCATTCAGATGCACCCCTCGCCGCCGCCACCGCGGCAAGCCCGGAGCGCGATGTTGGTTGCAGAAATCGCTGATCGAAATCAGACCAAGAGTTGTAGCGGGACGAAGAAAAGGCGCGTCGGGAGAAGACGCGTCAGCCGAAGTCGCGGACGAAATCGAGGACGAAGTCGTGGACGAAGTCGTAGCCGAAACCGGAGCCACGGCGACGGCATCACGTGGCGACGGGTGTACGGGAGTACGGCACGGGCAGACAGCAAGGCAGCACGTACAGCGGGTGCCAGGTACTCCGCGGAAGGCCACCGCCGGTCGTCCTCGTCCCCATCGCGAGAGGAGTGCAAGGGGGGCGAGGAGAAGGAAATGAGCGGCAGCGACACCCGCCGGCGGCGGCGGCGTTGGGATGACGAGCCCCGCCGTCGTCGCGACCCCCACAGTCCCCGGAGACAGAGCGGCAGCAAGGGTCGTCTTCGAAGCGGTTCCCGCCGTCCATCGAGGGAGCGAGAAGGAGGGAGATCCTCCCGCCCGCTCCGGGGTTTCCGCTGGGGAGGCCGGAGCAGCTGCGGTTCGGGGAAGAAACGAAACACTAGCGGGTCGAACAGAACGCAGCGAGAGGACAGAAGCCGCTCCGGTGTAAGGGAGCCGCGGCGGCTGGCTTGGGCGGAAGACAACGTCCCGAGGCCTCCAAGAGACAGAGGCAACGGCATCTATCACTCGGAGAGCCGCCGCCACGGCAGTAGCGGTGGTGGTAGCAGTTCGTGCTGTTCAGGGTCATCATCCTCGCGCTCTCGCCGCAAGCGCAACCTCCCACCGCGCGCCCGTTACATCCGCTCATCTACGACGCGGCGGCGACAGGAGCGGCGAAATACAGAACGGCGGCGGCGGCGGCGGCGGCGGCGAAGGAGGTGTTTGCCTGGACAAGAGCGGAGCCGGCAGAGCGCGTTCGAAACCTCCGAAAGCGGATCTTCGGTCTCTTTCCTGTCCTCTTCCCCCTCTTCTTCACCACGACGGCACGGCGGTCGAGCCCGCTTCGACGGCGAAGGCCGCCGCCGCCATTACCAGCACCGACGGGATAGAGGGTTGGAGTCCGATTCCTCCTCTTCCACCTTCGGCGGTAGCAGCCGGTGGCGGCGGCGGTGGCGGCGGAGACCCCGTACAGGCGGTCGAAATTCGGAAAACGGAGGGCCTGGAAGACGCCGCGGAGCCCGGCGCGAGGACGGGGCGACCGAGCCGTCGCGGTCGTCGTCGTCGTCATCGTGCAGAGACTACAGCAGCAGCGAGGGCTCCAGCAGCAGTTATAGCAGCGGGGACGGTCAGTGGGAGGAGGAAGAGATAGACGGAGTGTGGAGAGGGTTCCTCACCGTGTCGAGGAGGGTCCCCGGGGGGAGGTTCGCCCCGCTGGAGAGGAAGGGGGTCGGGGACAAGAACAGAGCGGCGGTGGAACGCGCCAGGCTTCAGCGGGAGCGGGAGAGGTATGCCTGGTCCGCGTGTCTGACAGAGAGGAGCACAGAGCGAGAATAGTCGGGGGGAGGGGTTCGAGAGAGAGAGAGAGGCAGCCAGACAGGCACATGCAGGCAGAAAGACAGACAGACAGACATATAGGTAGACCGACAGACATACATATAGGTAGACCGATAGCCACGAAGGCAGGTGCGGAGAGAGGAGTGCCGACCACTACAGAGGAATAAAAGTAGCGAGCTTGGGCGGGGTGGGGCATGTGTCAAGTGTTAATCGTCTGCGCCCCCCGCAGCCCCCGCCGTAGAAAATCCGTTGAAGGGCGCCCATATTATAACATGGAAGGGACCCAAACCTCCCAGCGATATTATCGTGGGTAGGCGTTTCCGGTATGCCTGCTTCTCTCACGACTGTCAGGAGAACGGTTTAGGGGAATTCGGTTCAGGGTTAGATGAGGGGGTGATCCACACCTCTTCACAACATCAGTCTAAACGCCTGGCGTATGCCCAAGGAACCCCTATGAATCACGGTTTCCTTGTAAACTTGTTCCTAGTTCCGACGTAGGATTATTCAAGCAAACTCTGGGATGACAGAAGCAAGGCGCAGATCCGCTCGTTGTGTATTTGTAGCTAGAATCATCTTGCGCGCGCCCACCGGAAAACGTTTGCCTGGTGCAGGAACGTCGGGTACTACGACGTGCGTCGATCGCTAACGGAAGAGAGAGTGCCATCTGCTGTGAACTTCGCCGCTCAGGCCGAAGCAATGGCGAGAGAGCGGCACAGGACAAGCCTGCGTCAAGCCAAAGTGCAGGTAGGTGGTGCTGTCGAGTAAGTGTTACACAGAAGTGCGACTCAAGGGGTTTGCTTGATGTTCTCGCATCCTCCCTGTGTGGCGCTGGGTGGAAAAGCACTGACAGATGGCGGGGATGGTCACGTCGTCGAATACAGTTAGAAATGTGGAACAGTAAAAGGGTGGCGTGCCCATCAGATGCCACGAGATGAAAGTAGGCGATGTTTTCCCCCGGGTTTCAGCCTTATGTCCAAGAAGAATTGTGTAGTCCAAGGTAGTTCCTGGAAGAACAAGTCCGGTTAAGCTGGGCGGAGGGGGGGGGGTTCCCACGTCAAACTACCACACGGTGCTCGTGATGTGCCGGGATGCGCCATCTTCCTACCATTCCTACTGCATGCCCCCAGGCTACAGCACCCGAATTCTTGCGCTGGAGGTGGTGCTGCGCCGATGGTGGCATCCTTCTCGTCACCGGAAGAGTGTGAATGTGGCAAGAATCATTACCACATCCACGCTCCCGTTCCGCTCACGAGACCCGCCGTTGCACGGTTAACCCTAACCCTTACCCTAACCCTAACCCTAAGCTGCACCAGGTGCCCATAATCGTTTCGCACAGCTTAGCTTGTGATCCACATCAACCCTGTCAGGATCCAGTCTTCCTAACAGATTGGCTTCCGCTTGCCCGGTTTGTCGATAATCTTCATTATCTCCGCACCTAAACAAAGAAGCGCATGGGCGCCGGTCTGCTGCACCGGGCCTGGGTTTCGGAGTGTGAGGACATGGAAACCCGCGAAGACGGCGTATCGAGGGGCGGGGAGGCGAGGGGGCGGAGCGTGGACGACCCTACCCGAAGGAGGACCCCAGGGTTCAGGTACGGTTGGAACCGTTTTCTTTTTTTCGCCTCCGAGGTCTCGTTCCTCTCTTGTTCCAGCCACCTTGGAGCGTCGCCAAACAGCGGGAGGTCAACAACCAAGCGTCCGCGCAATCGCAAACATATTCCAGGAGGAGCTGTTGCTGCTGCTGTGCTATTCGGCACACTCTGTTGTGTTGCACATCTCGTAGCTTCCCGGGTTCAGTTGGCCCGGGCTCGGTTGGCTCGGGCTCTGTTGGTATTTGTCGAAGACCCCAAAACCGATCGGACGAGTACGGTCCCGGTTAACCATCTCAAGGTCATTTTACTTCACCGATGCTTCCTCCGACCTCTATACAGAATGTGGGACTTTCGCAAGCGTTGGGAAATGTAGCCCCAGCGAGGGTGGACTTCCCGTGACCAGCCCCGGATCACATGTTGCAGACCCGACCCTGACTTGGTGGTTTTGCAGCGCGTGTGCCGCAAGAGAGAGCTCCAGTAGCTGCACCCCACCCCCTCACTGCAGAACAATATTATCTCTTGCGTCTGTCTCCCCCACCGACCTAAACCTGTTGTTGGTAACGACAACGCCCACTACTACCCAGGTACGAGAAAGCAGCGCCTTTCCCCCTACGCCCACGGCACACGATACGGCATCACCTCATCCCCCGTCGAAGTAGTACGTCCACCTCCATCGCCAACCATGGCGACACAGCAAGTTCTCTCAGGCGAAGTACGTCGCTCTGATACAACTCGCTCCTCACTCCCCATGGCAATACATTCCGTTCTCTCATACAACTCCGCCCTCACCCCCCCCGCAACAAAGTACTCTGTCCCCTCAGCCAACAAATCAACGACCCGTGCGGGTAATAAAACGTATCCAACAAACCAATCCCAGGTATGTGGAAGAAACGCCTCTCCCGGTCCCGGCGGCGCGTCAGCGGGCGGAGCGGGAGGCCCGCGAACGCAAGCGGCACGACTGGATGGAGGTCAACATCCACCAGAAATGGGTGGAAACCCCACGGGGGGGCGGCGGCAGCGATGGAGGGGGCGATTTCGGCAGGACTACGGGGAGGGAGAAGGTGGGAGGGGGCTCCGTGATGTGGCCCTAAGTTACGTAGGCAGTTGGAATGTATCAGGTCCCTATACGAACAAGCTTCCGTGGGGACAAGAAGTGGCGTGGATAGTATTATTAAAAAGCTTAGAAAACATTCTGAAACCAACTAGTCCTGAGACACACGTCAGTCAGTGAAGTACCTGCTGCGAGGAACAAAAGGGTTCTGTCTCACTGGGCAGTCGTTGGGCTGCTTGGAGAACAAAGGGAAAATATCAGGGCATAATTATAGGTAGGCAGACGGCCTGGATGATACGCAATCAAATTTTGCCACGTTAACCATCCACCACGGTATGCGCGGCAATTGTTGGGCGGCAACTGGGTCCCCAAGGAATATATTTTGCGTTGACTGACCACGACGATAACTCACGGAAATAGTTGGGCGACAACTGTCTCCCACCGTAAGCCTTGTACGTCAACCAGCCAAAGGTTAGTCACAGCTCTCTGTTTATCACTTGTTTCTGTGCTATTTCGATCATGTATCCATTCTTCACGATTGTTGTTGGCCCTATCGTCTCTCTCTCTGTTTTTTTCTCCTTTTTGGAACCAGGTCGAGGTGAAGAGGAAGGGCGAGGCAAAGGTCAAGCCGTTCGATCGGGCGTTGCGGCCTGTAGATGCCATGGGCCCCGGGAGGTAAACTAGCTGTTGAGACTGCCTATTATCGTCTTCGCGCTGCTGTGGGTGTGATGTTTCTGCTGCCACTGTTGCCGTCGTCATCATCGCCGTTTTTGTTGTCGTTGTGGTTGTTGCAGCCGCTGCTGCTGCTGCTGCTGCTGCTGCTGCTTCTGTTGTTGCCGTTGTCATCGTTGTTGTTGCTACCACTGCCGTTTTAGTTGTTGTGGTTGTCGTCGTCATGGGAAACAAAACTGAATACCCTCCACCCACCTACCTTTGCACTGCGTGTCGATCCGACCGGCAACAGAGGTCACGACCCCAGTCCCAGTACCACAGCAAAGAATCAAACCGCCAAACTATCACATGTCCAGAGGCGCAGGAAAACGACCTGCCACCGGCCACGAACGCCAACACAATGCATGCACATGTATGTCTGCTAACACTACATGGACAGATTCCATCCAACGTAAAATAAATGTAGAAGATTGGATTCTTCGATCTCGAGTGCTCCCAAGCGTAGCGGCGTAAGCCCCTTATATCGAGTACCTCTGTTCCTGGAAGGCCTGTGAGCTTTCAAGTTCTTCCGAGTGAGTAGGGTCACCTCTACCACAGAGTCGATTCTCGCGCGCTCGCTAACCTGTACTACACAGGCTAGATTACTGCTGTTCGGTTTCAAACGAACTCGCTCAATCAGCAGCTCGAAAAAACAGGCAATCAACCATCCGTGACCTTTGAAAAGTACTGATCCCCCAAGCATAGGCTATCGATAACTCTCCCACCTTACTCTGATGGTTGGCGTCTTATGCGTCCGTACGTACGTGGGTGGTACCTCCTATCTTATGATCACCACCGTTACCATCGTGTCGGAAAAAAACACACCCAGGTACGAAACGGAAGACTTGGCGAGAACGACCCGAACCGGCCGGCTCGGTGACGCCCCCGTGCCAGTCATGGCCGTAGGCGTGGCGAGGAAAGAGGCGGTCGGGCCCAGGGGAGAGAGGCCGGAGGTGGCCGCGGAGATGGATCGGGAAGACGAGGTATGGGGTCGGGAGAAAGGAAAAAATATATAGGAATACCTGGGGGGGTGGGGGGGGGAGTACTCATAGTCGTGCATGCCGTAGTCGTTAGACCATTGACCTCGCATCCCTACGAAGCCGGGACGGAGCACGCCGTGTTCTCACCGGACCAGGCTCTCACATCACGAAGCGCGAAGCGCCGTGAGGCATTCGGCGAGTCGCATGAAGGGTGCGCTGCATCCTGCTAAGGGTGTTCGGCATCTTGTGCTTACTTCCTTGCGTACGGATGACAGCTGCGTATGACTTAATTTATTTTCTGGTGCTTTCACTTCCAGAGACAGTTGTAAGCACCGTGTATCTGCCTCGAGGATGCTAAATCATTTTAACACAACGTGGTACGATTATTCCCCTTGCGCGGAGTGAGGGTTCCCGACCCCGCACAACATGATCTACTCGACCACCATTCATGGTTAACGAAAAATAAAATAAAACAGAGGCAAAAAAATGAGCGGTAACCTGGTTGTCGAGGTCACGAAGTGAATCGGCTTGTTTTACAACGTCATTGCCAAGCGACGAAAACTCAATCCCGATAGCAAACACCGAGGGGGGGGCTTGTTTTACAACGTCGTTGCCAAGCGACGAAAACCCAACCCCGATGGCAAACACCGAACCGAGGCGGGGGGAATACCTGGGGGGGGGAGTAATTGTCAGACTAGGCCGTCAGTGGGCGCGACAGACAGGCATAACCCCTAATAATTGACTGGTAACTCTTGCCCACCCCTCCCATTCTAGTCCCTGCACCACAGTGGCTAATGGATTTGTGTTTACATGGTGACAGTGGTGACGTTGGCTCCGCTATCCTACCCTCTGCGAACACGCCCGCGCGCTGACGTTGATGCCAACGACAAAAAAGAAACGCAATCAATCCTACTTTTTCATGTTTTACAAAGACAAAACACGTTCATCTTTCTCTATCCACAGGTAAGAGTCCGGGACCAATCAGCAAATGAAACTCATGGGCATGGTAGATGTCCGACCCTATGCTTCTACGGTTCCCCGAGCAGCAAATGGCGGTATTTCCCCTGTGGGGAACAAGCTCAACACGGACAGTTCTACTTTCCTCCCTCGGTACTTGCGCACGCACTCCAAATTTACCGATGATCCACCAAACGAACCCGTCGCGTTGGCAGGGGGAAGAAGGAGGCGTTTTGGTACTGGACGTCCCGGATGACGTCACCACCCGCGGAAGGAGGCATGTCCCGGGAGGGGTTCTCTCGTACGCCCCCCGGTGGACGAGCGAAAAAGAAGGTGCGTCTGCTGCGTGTCCGCCTCTGTCTCTGGCTTGAGGAGTCGGGGCGCAAGACAGACGGGACATCAAAGGCGGGAACACACCACAACAGGAAAGAGAGGCGGCAACCTTTGAGGGTATTGTTCTGCGTCGAAGGCCATCCTGGTGTACACGGCACACGGCACACGATGCTCAACGAAATCTGTAGCATGCATCCCCCCCCTGTATCACATGTATTCTTCTTGCACCAAGAATCCAACCCTCGCCGGGAGACTTTACAACGTGCACACACACACACCGCGACGCGTTCATTTTGTATCAAGCACACGACGACGAGAGTCTGCCACCGCAGCAAAGAGCGTGGGCGTGATCGACAAAACCTCAAAGACCCCGATTTCGTTTTATCATCATTAATCAGATCTCAGAAACGTAGAGCCCCGGGCGTTCCTCTCAGGCACTGGACACCAAGTCGCTTGGTGGCAGCAACTTCCTGCATGCAGCATGGTCGTTGCGACAACCTTGTGTAATGTGTCGCCTGCTCCTCGCGGGAACCTTAACCTTGATCGATTGAATAGCAGGTGCGAAATGGGACGGGGAGGTATTGGACATTAAGCCCGAAGCGGGGAGAGATGTTGTGGGGCCCCGCAGGGACAAGGGCCACCGGTACCTCCGTTTCGAAACCCAGGTGCGGACCCTGGATCTTCGTCTGAAGCTCAGTTTAGTTTGGGGGGGACGGCAAGGGATAGCGATAAGTGAGCAAGAGAACATATCTTGAACACCAAACGGTGGCGAGTGCCGTTGTTGAACGAAAATTGGGGGCGGAGGCAAACACGACGTCCAACCAAAAGCTGAAGCTTGATACGTTTCCAAGCCCCTGCCTTGTCGCGAGCGAAGATACAGAATCGCCGCTGGTCCTTCCACGGCAGACCCCACACACATGTGAATCCACGGACGGGTACACCCTGCACCAGGGTATGGACGCGGCCCTCACTCTTAACACCCGCATTATTTTGCGAAACCCGTGCTCCTTCAACAATCTATCAGGGTACCAATAAGGAATACGTGTGTTTTGGTGTTGGTTGACGTTGTTTTGACTCGTGAAAATGGAACCGTCGTGCTCCTGACTATCGAGTTTGTATGTACCAGCCAGGCGAACACCCCCGGGGGAGTTCCAAGCTAGGGATGGCTCCACACCAACGACGGACTTGGACAATATCATATCATCTCCGGATAGAACAAGCAAGTTACCGTATGTGTTATATGCCAACGCGCGAAAACTACTCGGATGCAACATCTTCGAAAGGAGCTGATGCGATTGTTTTCGTGTACGTATTATTAATACGGGAGTGTAGGGGGTTTGTCCCACCGTCTGCTAAGAAAGACACATCACCTCTCTCCCACACTGACACACCTACTTGTTCTCCGTCCGCTATCATGGTGCCCTAGAGACGCTTGGAAGTTGGGCGCAAACATGCGAGACTCCCTCCCGGCCTTCCCCTACAGTTTCGTGTTGATATTTTCGGGTCCAGTCTCTTGGGGAGGTCACTGATGTCATCTGTCTTGGCCACTTTACTATGCGAGTGCCACGCTCGACGCGCATGCACTAGTGTACGGCTGTCGCCTGGTCATACAGCACTGGCAAGATGTGTGTTTCAAAGAGGGAGAGAGCCTGCCAGCCTCGCCTCGCGTTCGAGTGGGGCAGCCTTCGAGACGAACCCAGGCAGAATCGAGCACAGGCGTCGACAGTCCTTACTATGAACTAGTACACGGTTACAATCCGGGCTATCATTACCCACTACATTCTTGTACACGGTTCCCTTTCCTCTGGGCTATCTTTCCAACCCAGGCCGGCCGCGGCGGAGGCGACGGAAGCATCACCCCAACGGCGGCGGGGGGGCTGTCACCAGGCGTTGCCAACGGCTTCGGCTTTGGCGTGGCAGTGGCTGCAGAGGGCGACGTGCTGGTGCTAAGCCCCCGGGATCCCGCAGACGTCCGTCCTAAGGTGGCCGTGAATCTGGACAAACAGGTTCCCAGGTGGGTGGTTGTTCATAGCGCCCCTTTCGTGTTCCGTGGCGCTCATGGTTGGGTGTGTCACAATCGCAATCGCGTCCGGTGTTTTTTGACCAGTGGGAACAGTTAGCGCTGTTGAGGCGCTAAATAGTTGCCTGGTGTCTGCCGCAACAGTTTTTATTATTACTCTCGAGGAAAGTTTGAGACGAGATACAGGGACGATCGCAAATCCGTATTACTAGCAACATGAGCAACCACAACAACAACAACAACCACAACAACAAGGACAACACACCGTAAACACAACCACAGCCACCACCACCACCACTACCATCAACAACAACAACAACAACAACAACAAGGACAACACACCGTAACCACAACCCCACAGCCACCACCACCACCACCACCACCACCAACAACAACAACAACAATAACCAACCTTCTAAGGTGGTCCGAAGGACAGGGAGAAGGAGGGGGAAGACGGACGACGCGCGAAAACACCCGCAACGACGACGGGGACGTCTTGCTCCTCAACCCCGACCACGGAGCGGTTCGAAGAAAACCCACCGCCGCCCCGGCGTTCGACAAGCAGTTGGGGTGGCGGGAGTGGCAGGCTGCGGACGATCTCGACGAACGCGAGCGACGGGAGGTGTGGGGGTCGGGGGGCGAGGAGGACGAGGGCGGCGGATGCTACGGTGACGGTCCGGTTGAGCGGGCCGATCGCCGAAGAAGGTAAGGGGGAAGCGGCGGGAGAGGAGGGGGTCGCTTGTTTTCGGATAACTTGGAAGGACGCGGTGCTTAAGATGGACCACGCCTGCAATATAGTAGTAGAACCAAACACGATTTGGACCGGGTTGCCAAACTTTGTGGCGGAAAAATATACAGTAACATGGAACGCTGTGTTGCTCGAGGGCGACCACGAAGAGGCTTTTTTTAATCATTCGGTCTTACGTGGCGCCCGTCAGACCCGTGCTGCAAATGTACGAAACAAGAAATACTTCTTGAAGCGTTCAATCAAGTGGTTACCTCGAGAACTGGTACGGCGGACTACATCTATTTGCCGGTGGCAACCAAGAGTACAAGGAAGGAAGCATTTATTAGCCCAGACCCCCTAACCCAGCGCGGACACCCGTAAAGGATTTTGGGCGAGGAGAGACAGATCATGGAACTCGACAAGCCTTGCAGTGTACGTACTCAAGTGGCGTGAATCACTGGTTTTCTTCTTCTGCTGCATGGGTGGGCAAAAGGAAACGAAGGGCAGTGAATGAAAGGAGAAGAGAGGGACGACAAAAAAGGAAATGGCGGGGGGCGCGGGCTGTGCGATCTGTGTCCTTTGGGTGTTAACCGCGCGGTGTTGGGAACGTAGCCCCGTACATCCGGAGAGAGTTTGCTGGTGTTGTCGTTGTTGTCCGTTCGGAATTCTAACGGACCTGTTCAAGTCCTTCCTTGAAGAAGTCGCCCCTGACCATCTAAGACGTCGACGTCCGTCCCGTCACTTTGACACCTCCGAAGCAGATGCACGGGTGAACAATTCCCAACCAGACAGGCTTTGATAGCTCAAGAACGATGCTCCACATCAACGCAAACCAACCAACCGAGCACGGGGGATTTCCTGTCCAAAATGAGAGCCGAATGATATTTACACACTTGTCTCTCCTAGGGCATGTAGATGCATGTGTGCCCTGCTAGCTCAAACATGGCTGAAGGAAAAGGTTACGGCAAGCATCGTGCGGCCGAGAAGTTCTATTTTCGGTTTTCTTCGTGGAATCAAGGCAGTCGCGAACTGGAAAGCAGGACCTGTAGAAGCCAAAATCAAATTAATAGACCAGTCAGCGCTGACTAGTCCAATGGTTTTGATGTTGGCTCCTACAAATGGAGCGTTAGAAGCGATGAATTCCTCGAGTATGGAAGGAAAAAGAACGGTGTGCCGCTCCCGGACAGCACAAGAGCAAGGAACGCACTACTACCAGTAGCTTCCGAACAACCATTCCCAGCACCCTCCGGTCTCTCTAGACTCCCACCTCGCCGCCTGGTGCCGAATCACTCCGGGCTCCGTTCGTGCCGCAGGCCACGTCTGGTAACGCTGGTCGACATCGAAAAGCAGCAAGGGCAGCAAGAACGCCTCCAGGAGGACGGCAACGATTTCGGCGACAGCTTGATCCCGCCCCCCCTGGAGCTGACCTACCGCGACGCCGACTACGACACCGAACCCGGGATGGCCTTGACGAGGCCACGAGCGGTCGGGGGCACCGCTGACATGCGACAGGGCACGGGCAAGGGGGGATCGGCAGACGGAGACGGTGGGCGAGGTTTGGGGAGTCCTGCTGCACAAGAAGGTGCGAAAGGAGGCTACCACCACACAATATATTGCCGATCTTCAGGATTAGTGAATAGAGCCCCTCGGCCATTCTCCATCGTAATAAAAACAAGATTGCCCCGGTTTGGGGGGTGTCAGCCATAAGGCACCACGCCCGGCGATCCGAACACGATTTTTTTCGAACAAAGCACGTGCTACACCTAAAAAAAAGGAGAGGCAAACATGGCTCCCATGTTTCTAGATCCCGATATTTCGAAAAGAACGGCGGATGACACCCACACGGAGCCAAACCAACAGCCGACCAAATCAATCCGAGGCACTGAAGACGAACCGTGTCCAAAAGACACAAGACAGCCAGTTCTGTTGAACGTCGGGTCTGTATGCCGGTGCTGAATCGAAACGACGCCAACTACCGTAAACAATCACACCCGTGGTGCCTTATTGCCCAACCAAACCCAATCGAACCACAGGGGACGAGTTGATCCTGTCCCCGAGGTGGTCGTTCCTGGCGACCCGGCCGAGTCAAGCGGCGGAGTGGCGCCGAGGCTCGACAACGCCACGTTTCCTGGAAACCCTCGCTGGGGGCCTCGCGGAGGCGACGGTGGAAGAAGGAGAGGGGTCACCGCGGCTGGATCTCGTCGGGTAAGAGGCGGACAAGGCCATCTCACACGCTGAAGGATCATCCCGCCGAAATTATGAGGAAAAATAAGTGATAAGTCTCGCTTTGAGTCATGCTTTTGACAGGTGGGCAGGAGAGTTCCACGCACAGCCGGACCTGTTCCCTGAAGAATAGCGAGTACCTGCGTTGTTTGACATTACTCGGAGCAGAAGGAGCTACACCACGGGAGCAACTGTAAAGGAGCAAGCCCCCGCTTAAGCTATGAAAGCGGCAGAAACGACGTGTTTCTTGGCTGTCTGTGTTTAAATGTCTCTCTCCCCCCCCTGACGGTCGTAATGTTTCTTAACATCCGTTCCCTCGACACTTGGAGCTGGGAAACAAGCAAACAGAGAATTCGCAATAACTACCGGTACATTCTTCATGGATGTCGGATGATGGATGAATTGAACACACCTTTCCGGGTCCATTGATGCCCCGCCAACTGTCCGCAACAGCTGAATATCGATCCACGCTGTGCTCCAGCTTGCTCCGTCATTTTCGATACGCGAAAAAACGCCGTGAGGGAAATCATCCAGCCTGCCTAGTGAAGCACCCGCACTCGCCCGTTCACTCAACAAGAGATACAAACTATTGCTTCGTTTCGTGTGTGCTTTTATTCTTTTACAGGGTGGAGGCGGCGAGGGCCAAGCTTTCCCGCTGGAGGGGCTCCGCAGCCGTACCTCCGTTGGACGTGGATATGTCCAAAATACAGAGCCGGCCGTCTTCTCTCTTCGGTGAGACATAACGCATTTTTTCATGTCATGATATTGTGGTTGGTTGATAAATCTATCTCGCCTTCTTGCGATCGATGACTTGCATTTGCCTGTCTCCTCCCCACGACAGCGAGAGATACCGGCTTTTCCGTGTTTTAGTACCAACGTATCCATCGAGTTGGTCATTGACGAGAAGCACCACTCCTCCATCTTTCTCTCCATTGGGAGTAAGAAGTCGGCGATCACCAAGGGGCGTAATCCGTGAATAAGCGGTTACGCCTCGTAGTGAGAAATCTTGAAGACACTTCAACTATGATACAGTAGTAGTAGTCTACTCTACTTCCGACAACACAGCTTTTGGTCAGTGTGCTCCAACATCGAATTCGACCCGCAAACAAAGAGCACACAACATGTGTCTGTACTGTGGCAGGCATTCCCGAGCGCCACGTGCGGCATGCCGCCCCTTCCGGCGGCGCGGCAGCCGCCTTCACCGACGACGAGCTTAGGGACGACCGCCTCATGGAAGGGCAAAGACTGCAACTACACGTTGGTAGCGGTAGCACAGCCACACCACGACCGCGGCTGGTACAAGGAGTACGGTTCGGCGCGGCTCGCTCTTCGAGGACGCCGACACTACTATCGCCGTTGTTGTTGGCCATGCCCCTACCGGGAAGGAGGGCGAATACTTCTGCTGTTACGCCCACCGCCGCCGCTTCTTCTGCCGCAGGAGGAGATGCTGTCGGCCTGGCGACGGAAGCGAATGAGCCTGCTCCGCCGCCGGTGGCGCAAGCAGCCGCAACAAGACAGCTCTCTAATCGGAGAGGAGGGCCCGAAAATGTTACGGCGGGGGACACACTAATACCGGGAGCTCGTGTTGTTGGCCCTGGCGGTACGTTTCCTTGGCGGAGTGATGATGATGGTGGTGACGGTGGTCGTAGTGTTGGCGGTGTCAGAGCAGTCAACAGTGGGAAGAGTAGAAGTAGTAGCCGCGCTTCGAAGGCTGCACTGCTTGCGGGAACAAACTTTCGTCGAAATTTAGCAGGAGGAGAACGTGTTAGTCGAGGGGGTGGCGGCGGTGGAGGTGGCGGAGGCGGCGGCCGTGGAATCGAAAAAGAGGGAAGGGCAGAGGGAGGACGGGGCCGGGTCTCAAAACCCGGTACACACACAAGTACAAACTAACCACCACCACCACCAGCAGGAAGGAGGGGGAAAGAACGCGGGACAAAGGCGAAGAACGCGGCCATTGAGGGGTTGGACGTCACCGCCGCCCGGTGCAGCGCGGCGAAGCTGTACAATTGTCGAAGTCTCTCAAGAATGGCATTTTTATTGTGCTCGAGAATATACTCGGCGTTTATTTGTTTGTGGGGTTGTTTTTCGACGTCGCGGATGATCTTCTTACAATACGCTGGAGAATAAACTCGACGTTTTTGTGGAGTTATTTATCGACGTCACGGATGATCTTGTTATTATCGGCTGGAGAATAAGCTCGACGTTGTTGCTGCAACGAACGTTACGGTCCAGTGCAAGGATGGTCAGCCATAACGGTATTTGCTTGTGTGCAACCGACATCGATACCCGGCCCGGAATCAGCCTGCTCGGTTGAGTGTGCCTACAGGCGCCACCACAGAGCGCTGCTAGGATTACACGTGTATAAGCGAAATTGAGCCCCCGCCACAAGGAGTGGAAGTTCTCAAAAGTTGAGAACTGAAGGAACCCCCGAAAAGGCACACGCATGTGCGGCCATTTCTTCGGTATTATTTTGGACAGGCACAGACGTGCGGGCCGAATTTTTCTTGGAAATGTTTTATATTATGCATTCCCACGTGAACATCGAAGCAATAATAGGTTCGGTCTCGAGAAAACACCTGTTAGTGATGGACGAGCTTGTTAAAAAAATATTTTCGTGTCATGTTCCACGCTTTACGCTAGGAGGGTGCCGAAAAGCGCAACACCGAGGGTAGTACCGCTTGCAGTGGCCCTCAAATGAACTCACTCCAAGTGAGGAGCACAGCTGAATTTGAGATGCATGCCGCAATCGTGGCACATCACGATTGATTTCCTGCGCGCATCACGTGCATCCCACAGCAGCAGTTAGTTGTTGGCAGCAACGAGCGATGCGCGCGGCGGCTCGCATTAATACCTCCACCGCTCACAGACCAGCAAGACATAGTCCATATCTCGGTGTGTTGACTTTTGAGCATGATCGACTCTGCTCGTCGCCACCATCACCATCCACCGCTACGACTCAAAAACCTTGCATATTCCCACCTGTCCCGCATACACGCATGCATCCGTGCATGCCACTGCCAGTTTAAACATGGGCGGGACACAGCAAAAAAAAACAAACAAGGAGATTCAGTTGATCACTCCAATAAATATTAACTAGAAATACCAAACCGCACATTGCTGGCTGCACCTCCCTCACTAGCATGGTCCATCAGACGGCGTCGATATCCTCTTCTTCTCACCATAAAACTACGACAAGGGCCTCTCTCTACAAAAACACACACCAGCATACGGCGAGAAATAAACCAACCTATCTTCCAAGATGGCCATATACACGCCCGGCGCGTGTGCGAATTTGGTTGCTCGAGATTGATACCAATCAGTCAGCTTCCTTACGACGGATACCGAGGGGGAGCGAGAGTCGACTGCTTACGTACGTACTGTTGCTCTGAACATGCAGCCACGAGAAAAAATCGCAGAAAAAAATGCATACACAAAAAAAAGACGCGAAAAGTATAGAAACCCTCTCCGGCACATGGTCTGTATATGCTGCTGCACCCTCATCCATCGGCATTGTTTCCCCCAATCGGTTGCTGCCCCCTTACACACGAAAACAGTGTCCCAAGATTACAGATAGACCGGTATATACCACAACGCTAATCCTTCGGAGCGCACATAAAAATGGTTCTGCACACGTAGAGTACGGTGAATGACGGCGGCGCAACCATTTAATTCGTTTTGCCGCCCATGTACGTGATTGGTCAACGGTCTCAACAGACTCGAAGAAGATACACACCGAAGTTTCCCCGCCCCGTGAAAGTCCCTCGTGCACTTACCGATTTCAAAACCCATCAACAGCTATCGTATCATACCAGACATGGGCGACGACAAAAATTTGCGGGGAGGCGACCAAAAAAAGGCCGAGAAGTCGCTACCCGCCACATCCGGCTCCTCTGCTTTTTTGTTTTTGTATTTTTTCGCCCAAACTTTACTTTACCGCCATGAAAGCCCTCGGCTGCGTGGGGCTTCCATAACACTTAAAAAAGAAAATCACCTTGTTACGGCCGAGCGTCTCGAAGGCACGACGTTTTTGTATCCTATTTTCGTAAGTAAGACAGCTTGCGGGGCTGAGGCTCCAGCACCGACAACGACGACAACCACTAACAAAGGCCCGACGGGACAACAACACAGCCACTGGCCCAGCGAACAACCACCAACACAACAACCAATCCAGCACACGACCTCGCCCCCACACACGACGTGAGCCCCCCCCCCCCCTTCCGTTCGCTCTTTTTCTAAGAAACGACCAGCGCCTGAAGTAGGAGGGAGAGGTCTCAACCCTGGATTTATCTTCAAACTAGCTACGAAGCCCCGACACGACAGCAACAACACTTTACACCGGCTTTTCTTGCCACCGCACAAACACACTACGCCAGAAGGGAGATCGTACGTCTCGTTTGGCCTGTGCGCGACGGCCCTTGTCCTCATTTGTGATGTCGGGAAATTACGGGAAGCCACCCAATCTGCCCGCGCCCGCCTAAAGTCTTGGAGAAACTAGACGACAAATCTCGCGTGATGAAATATTACAAACAAGCCTAACCAGTTATAGCCTTTTGATGCCCCAAGCAACAAGAGACCACCAAAAAGATAAAACAGAATATTCTTGGACCGCACACTATCCCTAACCAATCCTTCCGCAGATACTGCTGTAGATAATAAATTTCCCACGCTCCCTGCCGCCCAACAAGAGCTGTTAGCTTTTCCGAGAGGTTCCCAACAACCCGCACAGCAACAACATTGACATTGCGGGAAAATATCGACACACAAGAACTCACGGGAGACAACAACCCACACATGTGTTTACGCCACGACGTCCATTTTTTGTACCTATACACGAACGACTTTTTTTTGGCACATGAACCTTTATATTTTTCTCCCCCCCTGCTACGTCGACGATGCCCTCAGGAACAAATATCGAGCATGGTATTTTTCGCCGCCAGACAAGGAACAACGCGACGGAAGGAGACAATTTACCTACATTAGCCCCCATTTCTTTCTCTATCCCCCCCCCCCCCCCCCCAACATCCAACTCACAGGCGGGGGATGGAAATTTATTTTATCGCGCGAACCAGACTTTGTAGGGCTTCTAAACGAAACGCCGATCTACACTCGCTGAGAAGTGGTGTTAGTTTGTCTTCCTTCGGCCCCATCCGCCCAATCGTAGAGACACACACAATTGATAACCGGCATGTCTACCTCACCACACCGGCGAAAGGAGAGAAGAGGAGCGACAGAGCCGCAACCGACTATTTGGGGTCTCTTGACGGTGTGGCGTCGCGACTACTACTCAGAAAAAATACGAGACTAAAAGCGATTGAAACTTACTGCAGGATGTCACCTACACCGCCTACTAGGCGCCGCCGTGTGCAAAAATGCAGAACAATATAAAGCCCAACAAAAAACGAATCAATGGTTTGTGCCTCTCCATAAATGTTAAAAAAAAAATACTGGCCACCCCATTCCACGCAGCCCCGGGTACTCTAATGTTGCTGCGCTCCGCTGCTACCTTGCTCGCGAAAAATACCACGTCCACCACACCAAACACGCACACGCACCAAACGTACTCACGCCGATCGACAGAAAACACAAGGGCTTGTGCGAAGACAAACTACTGGCAACGACAACAACAACCACCACACTGACGACGACACACAAAACAATATGGGAAAGGAGCTCAAGAAGACGCAAGGAAATGGGGTACAAAACAAGGCGCACTTTTTGGTTTTTGGACAGAGACAGAAGGTATAGTCTAGTCACCGGACTGAGAAACCGAACAAACAGTCATCGGCTAAACAAGCAACGGCGCGCTGTTGGCAGACATCAAAAGGGTGCCGATCCCATCATGAAAACCCCGCAACACGAAACAAGCTGCCTATGCATCAAAGGGGGGAATATTGCACACGGGGTGGGGACGACATATATTCTACTGCCGCCTGCTGCGTCAATAGGTAACAGGCACTGCACACAAAAGCACATGTAAAATCAACCCTCGCCGCCGTCATTCAAAAGGACTAATACCATCCAACCATGGAGTGGCGAGTCGGCGTCGGGGGTACAAGGCTCACGGCCTTCCCCCCCGTGCAATCCCAACGTAACATTCCCAACACCCGACTCACACGAATGAGCCAGTCAGGCTTCAAAGAGAGCGAGCTGAAGCTGCCCATTCACCGCAAGTGGGGGGGGGGGGGGCCCCCCAACGGGGCCCCCAAAAGGGACACCCCACCCAAGGGCCCCCCCTTTGTCCCCTTCCCCGTTGTTTCTTGGCCCCCACAAAGAAATGGGGGAATCATGTCGACCTCTCGGGCTCCACGGAAAAAAAGAAACACCCCCCGGCAGCGAAAAAAAAAACTCCAAAAAAAATTAATATATCCACCGAAAACCCCCCCTCAAAATG
>FN649750.1:2463210-2478075 GCA_000310025.1 Ectocarpus siliculosus | reverse complement strand
GAAAGGACCCAGCCGGGTTTAAAAGAGAGGGAGCGGAAGCTCCCCATTCCCCCAAAGGGGGGGGGGGGGGGGCACGCAGACGGGGCACGCAGATGGGACACGCGACGCAAGTGCCGCTCCTTTGTCCCCTTCGCCGTTGTCTCTTGTCCCACACAGAGCAATGCTGCAATCATGTCGACCTCTCGGTCTCGACGGAATAAAGGAAGCACCCTCGTGCAGCGAACAAGAACACTCGACAAAATATGAATATATCGACAGAAAACCTCCGCTCAAAATGCAGATATCAGGGGACGATAACACGGAGGGAAATGCAAGAGAGTCAACCCCCCCCCCCCCCCCCCCCGGAATACTACTCACAACGACCGTCAAACTTCATGTCATGTTTCCGACATAATTCGACTGGCCAAATACCTGAAGCACGCATCTGGCGGCAACTGTTGACATCGAACCCGTGTAACTACACAAATCAATAGGGATACTGTAAGTCGACAGACACCCCGACCCCACCCGGGGGCTCTGCGACTGAACGGGAGGGTACCTACCCGCCGTGAACGCACAGCAGGGTCGAAAAGGAAGGCAGACCAGGGACCCCTGCTCAATGCACAGCGGCAGCGGCGGCGGGGGCGGCGGCGGCGGCCTCAGCGGCCGTCTTGTCCGCCTTCGTGTCTGCAGCAGACGTAGGGCTGTCACCTACCACTGCCGCCACAAACCCCGGGTTCGAGCGCAGCGAGTGGTGCCTCATGTGCAGCTGGCTGGTGCGGAGCAGCTGCTGCACCCGCCGCCCCCCCTCCGCGGACGGAAGCCTCCAGCTCGCGCTTCTGCTGTCCACCCCGCCAACCTCCTCGCCCTCCTCATCGGAGTCGTCGGCCGCCGGGGCATCGTAGAACTGGGTGATGCACCCGCCGCCGCCGCCGCCGCCGATCGCCCCGGCCCCTAAGCTGGCGCCCGAGCCGTAGCGGTGCTGCTGCTCCGGGCAGACGCTGCTGCCGTTGCTCTTGAAGTTGTGGCTCGCAGACTTCGACCGCAGCGCACACAGCGGGTTCCCCACGGACATCGGCTGCTGGTTCTGCAGCGGGTTGTTTCCCGCCGGCGACTTCGCCGACGACTCAGCCCCCCCCGCGACCAGCACCACCCTGCGGTCCCCGTGCTGCTGTTGGTGACCCGCGGGTCCCATCCTCGCCGTGATCATCGGCGACACGCCGTTAACGTAGCTGCTGCCGCCGGAGCTGCTGCTGCTGGCGGGGGACAGGCCGCCCCCGCCGAAGCTGCTGCTGCCGCCGCCGGCCCTCCTGCCCCGCCGCCGCCGCCGGGGAGGGTCCTGACGCGTGATCCGCTTCCACAGCCACCCGACCAAGCTGCCGGGGCCCCCGTGGCGGTTGTTGCGGGCCGCATTCGTCAGCTCGCGCGACTCCATGCGGTTGAAGCCCCGCAAGAGGTTGATGCTGCTGCTCCGATTGCTACTAGCGGTGCCGCCGGCGGTCGCGTTGCTGCTGCGGCCGGGTGCCCCGTCCCGGCAGCTGCTGCCTACCGCCGCTGCCGCGATTGCAGCGGCGGTCCGTTCCTCGTCGTCGGCATCGCCGTCGTTGCCGAGGACGCTGCCACCGGAGCTGCTGCTGCAGCTGCCGCCGCCGCGGCCGCGTCTCTTCCTGCGGAAGATCGACGCTATCGCCAGGAAGGCTCGCACCTTTCGCTTCTTGACGGTCGGTGTCTTGCGCGCGCTCGCCGGTCTTGAGTTGGACGGCGCCCCCGGGGGCTGGGGTCCCAGGACAAGGAACGGGGGGGCGGGGGGCGTAAGATGAGTGCATAGTAAATAGTGCAGACCATGCTTTTGACCGTACCACCCGGAAGACAAGAAACACAAAAAGAGGCCCTGCTGTGTCGTGTACTCAAGAGCTTAACCTGGCTCTCTGTGGTGGATGGAGATGAAACTCGTTTGTCTTCTTGTCACGAAAAACATACAACACACATCGTGGGCGTCATTTTCCATTGGTCAGCAGCCGGTTAGCACGGTCGACGGTAGAAATTCCAAAAAGCACGCACAAACGCGACGGCATGCCCTTGTCTCTACCGGTCACCTTCAAAACCCTCGACCAGCGCCGGCAGCTCTCCTTCGAAAACGACGTGGCCCGCGTTGCCGCCGGCGACGACAACGAAGGCCCGGCGACGACAACGACCTCGACGTCGTCGGCGCCAACGCTGGGGTCCCCCAGCACCCCCTCCTCGGCCAGGGGCCCCGCAGTCTTCGCCGAGTCGGCGGCGGCGACGCCGCCATCCATCCCTTCCTCCTTCCCCCCTCCGCCGCTCCGCCACTCCCGCCAGTCGAACGCCTTCTTCCCGCCGGTGCCGGCGGAGGAGGCGGCGGCGGCGGCGGCGGCTGCGCCGCGGCGCCGCTGGGAGCGGGAGCCGACCACAAGATCCGCGCTGCCGGACCGCCTGTGCGACGAAAACGCCGACACGCCCGTGCCGGCCCGGTCGGCGCACAGGCTCCGGGACCGTAAGGGCGACGCATCTTGGTGGTCGCGTCCGCCGCCATTGCCGCTGCCGCGGCGACGGCGGCCGTGGGAGCTCGACAGCGACGAGGGGCGGAGCTGCTGCTGCTGCTGCTGCTGTTTTTTGGTCGGCGCGTGGCCGCCCGCCGCGGAGCCGGCCTCGGAGCTGACCGTGGATGAAGCCTTCTTCGGGGTAGGGGGGCGGGGGTGTCCGCTCGGGCCACGGGGTTCGCCCACCCTGCCGTAATCGGCGCGCTGTCGTCGTCACACCCACCGGTTAAGAAGGCACAGCAAGTAGGGAGAAAGGAAGAGGTCAATCAGCATGCACGGGAACGATGGATGAAAGGCACATTAGGGGTTGGCAATCGGGGAGGGAATCAATCAAAAGGATGCATGCACATGGACGAGCGCTGTCAGCTTTCGCAATAGAAAGGAACAACGGGAGGTGATCGTCCACACCACCGGCGGGGAAAATCATACGCGGGCTGACGCACGCAGTGTTGCTCCCACGCCCCATCGCGCCACCCAGTTTCGGGGGGTAAACCACCACCGGAAATTCAACGAGCCACCACACTTCCTTCTTCGTCTTGCCCACAAGCGAAAAGCAACTACTGTACGTTAACTGCGAACACCACCACCCTACCCTTCGCACTCACCTCTACGGAGATGCTCCGCGACGAGCCAAACCGCCGGTCCCGGCTGCCGCTGCGCTTGTCGCTCTCCGCGAGGCTCAGACCGCCGCCCGCGTTGTTGAACCGCCTCGTGCCCCCCCCGTGGCTCCCGCTGCTGCGCGACCGGCGCTGTGATATTCTGTCCTCCCTGCGGCTGCTCCGCCGCGTGCCCGAGCTGCTCCGGCGCTGGTACTCCCGGCCCTTACCACCGCTGCCGCCGCCACTGCGAGGCTTCTCGTCTCCGGCGTTGGAGTGAGACCCGTCCGTCCCTCCGTACCCTGCGTCCCCGCCGGAGAGGCGGCCGTGGCTATGGCTGCCGAAGGTGCTAAGCATTTCGAGCTTGGTCGGCCGCCTCGCGAGGTCGCTCTTCGCGTCGTAGGCTGCCGCCGCCGCCGCCGCCGCCGCCGCCGCCGCTACCTTCGAGAGCTCTACCTCACCCGAAACCCTAGGGGAGACGACCGACGAGGCCCGGCTGCCGAAGCTCATCAGACGCATGTCCGACGGCAGGCGGAACGGAGGAGCTCCGTCCCCGTCCCCCGCCGCCGCCGCCGCGCGGTGGTGGTGGTGCAG
This sequence comes from Ectocarpus siliculosus, assembly GCA_000310025.1. NCBI lineage: Eukaryota > Phaeophyceae > Ectocarpales > Ectocarpaceae > Ectocarpus > Ectocarpus siliculosus. Next base: position 2,474,345 of record FN649750.1, on the reverse strand, counting down.
CCCGTTGCTGTGAGTCGCCGGCGTGCCCCTCCCCACCGCTTGCTTCTGGTGCTGCTGAGAACCCGCCGTGACAGGCAGGTAGATCTTCCCGGGAGCGTGGGCCACCGTGAGGCTCGGCGGCTCAAGGCGGACCCCGCTGCTGTAGCCCCCGCTGCTCGCGCTGCACCCGTCGTCGTCAGAAGAGACCGAAGATTCGTCGTCGACGAACAGCTCCGACCGAGAGGGCTGGGAGTTCAGGACGTGCGGCCTCGCGCCGTACGCATCCGCCGCGGTCCACTTGCCTATGGTCGTCGGTGCGGCGGCAACAGCAGTACTCCTGGATTCCAGCGAGGGCACGCTGGCCACGGCGGCGGCCGCGGGGATCGCCTTCGAGACGCCGGCAAGGTCGTTGCCCCTGCGCGGGCGCGTTCCGGGCGACACCGTGATCTTCTCGAAGGCGCCGCGCCCAAGCCCCGTCACGAGCTCGGCGTTCGCCGACGCGCCCCGCCTGGCGATGTCCGCCGCCACCCTGGCCAGGGTGTCAAGGTGCTTGTCGCTGTCGTTGAAGTTCCCGTCCGCAGCCCCCCCCCCGCCAATGGCGCTCAGCCGGGAGTAGGCCGTGGAGCACGACGCCATCGAGAGGGCTCCGGGAGAGACCTGATCGTTCAGGAAGCAGGCGTCGTGGTTGCTGCTGCTCGCCGCAGCCGCCTTAGGGTCCCGAACGACGAGACGCATCTGGTTCTGCTGCTGCTGCTGCTGCTGCTTCTGCCGCTGCGCCTCGCCACCGGCAAGGTACAACCCCCCTCCCTTGGCCTGCCGGACACCGGCGGCGGCGGCTATGCCGCAGGGGCGAGGGGAGGAGGGCCCCCCTCCTCCTTCTTCCGTCGGCCTGTCGTCCTCGTGCCACGTCTGGGGCCGTACCCCGCGCCCCTTGAACGCGCCGCGCCCGCGGCCCGCAGGAAGCTTCGCCGGCGCCCGGTTCTCTTGCCCAGGCCCACAACGCAGGTGTCCCGTGAGCATCGGGCTCGGAGGGGGCGGTACATCGCTCGGGCTGTGGGCGTTATCATCGTCCCGGGGACCCCCCGCGGCGCAGCCGGGGCGTGGCGGGGCCGCTGCTCCCAATCCGTCGTCCTCGTCCCACTTCTGGGGCCGGGCTCCGCCGCCGCAACCGCCACCGCCGCGCCCCCTGTGGCCGCTCGCCGCGAGGCCTCCTGCCGGTAGTACCTCCGCTTGCTGCTTCTGCTGCTTTGCCTCCCCCCGGGTGCTGTCTCGCGCGCGCCGCAGGTGTCCGGTGAGCATCGGGCTCGGGGGTGGCGGCGGCATATCGTCGCTGTTGCTTTTGGAACCCTCCTACGATGATGGCGGTACCAATTGTAGGTGGGAAGAGGGGAGGGGTGAGAACTGCACCGCGGGAAGGATTTGCTTAGGCGCAACGGTCATACAAACCTTTCCGTCATTCATGCAGAAGTGGCTTAAACTACTTCATAGTAGTGTCACGGGGGCGCTGGCGGGGCTCGCGACCAAGAAACACATGCATAGCCGCGTCGCAATCATCGTTTCTAGCCTAAACTCACACCGATTCAACAGAACCACCATCTCGGGAACTCCACACACAGCACACCCATGTCGATAGAGACGTTCGACAAGAAAGTGTATTCGCCTCTCATTGCTCAGCCAGCTACCGCGGCCGATGCAAATTAAAGACACACAAATACGCACATCCCGTTCGCAGCTGAAAACGCGAGGAACAACTACTCAACAACAAACAAACAAAACCCAACGCATGCCCGATCTCCCGTCCTCACATGAAACATCCGTCGCGCATCCTTTCCCACGGGCGGCCCGCCAATTCCCATCCCTCTCCGTCGCGACAACAAGCGCGACATGCCCGACTCGCTTCTCGCAGACCCCAGGCCGGCGCCGGCGCCGGCGCCGCCGGGGGCCCGCCCTGCCTGCCGCTCCGCCGCGTCGCCCCCGCCGCGCACCACGACCCCGCCCCCCCCGCCTTCGGGGAAGCTCCCCGTGGTGTGGAACTCCTTGCCGCCGACCTCCCTGCTGGCCCACGGCTGCTGCTGCTGCTTGCGGCGAGACGACGACGACTTGTTGGAAGACGCGGAAGGCAACGCCGAGCCCAAGGGCACCCCCATCGGTATCCTCGACGTCGCCCCCCCCAGAGGCACGCTCATCCCCGCCCCCGCGCCCCCCCGCCCGGACCCCGCCGTCCCCCTGCTGCGGTCGCTCACGGAAGAGCCCGGTCGCCCGAGGCGCCTCAGGCTCTCCAGCGCGGCGCCCTGTAGCACCACGGGCTTGTTCGAAGAGGAGGACCCCGACGAGGAGGAGAAGGTGCCGCGGTTGCCTCCACCGCCGCCGGTGCCGCTGCGGACCGGGGGCGGGGTGGGCCCCGGGATCGCGGACAGGTCCAGCGGGGGCGGAATGCTGCTGGCGTTGCTGTTCATGTTGCTGTTGCTGTTGCTGTTGCGCGCGTCGGCGTCGGCGTCAGCGGTAGCGGGGAGCGTTTTCTTGATCCCTCCCGCAGAGATAGACCCGAAGCCCCTGCCCGCTTCCGTCCGAGCGTCGGGCGCGACCGGAGATATCCCCGGAACCACGGTCGACGCGCTCGAGCCCGTGGCCCCTCCGCCGGCGCGCGCCCACCTTCGGGTAGCGCCGGCACCGGCGGCGCCGGTGATGCCGCCGCCGCCGCCGCCGCACGGCGAAACCCCCTTGTAGGATGCCGTTGTCGTGGCGGCAGCCGAAACGCTGGAAATGTTGGAAGAAGTGGGTCTCAATCCCCCGCCGCTGGGGGGGGGCGGCCCCGCACCGTTGGGTCGCAGGGGCCGCTGGGGGGGAGGCAACGAGGAGGGGAGGGATCAACGGAATTAATTGAACGTGTTGTACTATATAGAGCGTGAACACGCAGGTAGGTACAAGTACAGAGCTCCCTCGAGACCTGACCATGGCGTTCTCGCGGTTCGGGAGCCTTGTGCGTGCACGGTTTTTCTCCCCTTGGGAAAAATATTCACAGCAGATACAGGCAGGCTTACGGGCGTGCTACATACCAACATGGCGACAAATGCCGCCGAGAATTGCCACAGACGAGGCGCAGAAAAACAAAAAAAACGCCGAGGCAAAAACGATTTTACTCCTATTAGTAGCAGATACGATACATCCACGTAACGCACAATACCCAACGGCTATCCACAACCCAGGGACGGCTACGTTGGCCACCCTCCAAACGTGTTTGTCCGAGGATGCCTCAATTTTTGTGGGTAAATAGCCATAAGCGTCGCATGCATGCGTGCGTATCGCAGCAGCAGCAGTGGTACCGTCGTTTTCCAATATTCCGCGGAGAGGGTGGCGTACCACCGTCCGCGGAGGACAAGAACCGCAAAGTGGGTTTTCCGACATGGATCAAAAGCGCATAGTTGTCGTGAAAATGGGGTACTGCTGTACCAAGCGGGAAATCTTTTTGTTCATGTTTTAAAAGGAAGCCGAGTTACTTGCTGGGGTTGTATCTAATTTCTTGCCGTCATGTGTGACTTGGGGTGGGGGGGGCGCGGATTAATGTTTGTGTACACTCACGCCCTCGCGCTTCATGTTTTGTGTGTGGTCGTAGTCAAGCACCCTCCGTCTACATTGTACATTGTACGGTAACCATGGGAGAGCGAGCGTGAGAGGCCATCGGATGCGAATGCTTGAGAGGGGGACCAAGGTATATAACATATTGTGTCTGCGTCCGTGCGGCCAAGACATAACCGACAGCAGTAGTAGTGCCCACTGGCTCTGGCGGACACGTCGTATTCTTGCGCTCGCCAGCAAGAAACGAAGGCGAGCACGTGGGGGCGGCAGAACTATCTACCGTGATTCCTGACTCCTTGCTGCCGAAAAAAACAACCGAAACGGAATGCATGCGTCCGGCCTATTGCTGCAGAAAAACTCTGAACCTATGCTGTCTCTCCACCACCACAACGACCTCTTCAACCATTCCCTTGTGCGGATGTTTCTGAGCCTCGCAGCAGCAGCAGTTGCCCAGCAGCAGTGGTAACATGTGAGATACCATCTACCTCTCTCTCGGCGTGGCGGTCTTGGCCCGCGCGTACTCTCGCCGATAAAAAAATCCATATCGCCTTAGATACAAATTTAGGGAAAATCTTGCTCCGCATTCGTGCAACTTTCTCGGCACCGCCAGCAAGATTATAGATGAACCAAACCTTGGATGTATTAAGGAATAATAAAAACACACGCATGTACCTGGTACTAAAATCTCGAACGGATAGTCTTCTCGTGGTTAATGTATGTAAGTTAAACAACACCCTCGATGGGAAACTCCGACTCTTTGGTTATTATTGTATTCACAATTATACCGTTCGACTCTACCCAGTACCTTCATCTGCCCGTACCTAGTCTAATTGACGCGGTCGATTCCCGTGGTCATCTCAAATGGGCATCCTTTGTTGTACCATATATTTACACGATCGAACTTCCTTCCCCAAACAATTACGCACGCCGCAAACGGTGGTGGTGGCCGCGGACAAAGATGATGAATTGCCGAGTGACATACCGTTGCTGGAGTGAGTAGCTTTCTTGCCGCTGCTGGTGCCGCCGCTGCTGCTGCTGCTGCTGCTGCTGCTGCTGCTGCTGTGCGCCTTGCCTCCATGGCCATAACCTTCTCCGCAACACGGCCATCAGATTGGCGGTTGTTGTTGCCCTGCGTGTAGTCAAGTCCGCAGATAGATGTAGATCCATCATCGCCAAAAAAAACACATGATGAGTGGGGCGCAGCTTGCGCAGGCAACACGGGTGTTCTAGGAAGCGCGTGTGTGTGCGACGCCTACTACACACACCAGAGGCAGCGTTCCGGTGGGCCCATGGGGCGAGACACCCCGGGAAATACATACGGTGCTGCTGCTGCGCGCCACAAGAACGTGGACAACAAGCGAACCATATATATTCTGCTGGCGAGGGCGGGGAAGAAGAGGTCCGCCGCCATCATCGTGGTGCTGGTGGTATGCACGCGGTTTCTCTTTCTACAACGTGAAGGCGACAATGCGCCCAAGCAACGGAGCGGAGTAACTTGGGCGGCACCATGCGGGAAGAGAATTGTAAGGAGGACAGAAGAAACACGGCGGTTTTGGGTGGGGTGGGGTTGTTTGGATTCCATCCACCGCCTGCTACGCGTACCCCGATGTGGAATTAAAAAGGCCGGCAGCTACAGTAGTAGGGAAAGGGGGCTGTTCACCTCAGAGAGGGCACAGCGAGAGCTCGGGACTAGAGGGGGAGCAGGCGGGGAGCCGGATATTTAATATGCACCCCTAACCTGATGATATGTACGTTCGTCGAACAGGAAAGAGGCATAAACATGGGAACATACAGCAACACACAAAAACCTCATAGAAACTTGCTGACATGGGAGAGAAAACGCCATGAAGAGCTAAATATGTGGCAGCTCACGCATGAACTATGTTGTGATCGTGTGTTTTTTGAACTGACCTCCATGTGGTTGCCGCTGGGAGGCGCCGGCTCGCGACGCGGGAGCAAGTCGTCCACGGTTATGCTTCGCTCTAGCCGTCCCAGCTCCGGCAGGTCGGTCTCCAGCGCCGCCGGCTCCGTGGTGCTAGAAACTGTAGGCTTATTCTCCTCACTTCTCGAAGCCTGCCCCTCCTCCTCCTCCTCCTCCTCCTCCACCTGCCGCGAGTGCTCCGGCCGGCTGCCCTCAGGCGCCGCCGCGGCTCCGTCGTGCGAGCCAAACACGCCCAGCACGCGCCCCTCCATCAGCATCCCGGTGAAGGAGGAAAGCAGGGAAGGCCATTCCGACACTTCGGCGGTGGTCTCCTCCGGCACCATCTAGCAGCGGAGCGCGCTGGGCACACACCGGAAACACAGATGGCTGCTGGCCCAAAAATATGTGGCCGGCCCTTCGAAAAAAAGAAGAACCGTTGAGATGATGCCGCGGGTCGCGCGCCTAACTATAGTAGGTGAGCGGCAGCAGGTAATGGGGTAGTCGTCTCTAACGCCCTTGGTTGGAGCCGCGACGAAACCGTGCAGGCGTCTGTTGTACAACCCGGTGGTGGCGACGACCGCCCTCCGGCTCTTGCTACCCGGCCGGCTGCTCCGGGTTTCTTTAGGTGTGTGTGTGGTCTCCCTCGCTTTTCCTCTTCTTTTCTCTCAATAGTAAGATGGGTGATCTCCGGCCAAAATTTTCGAAAACAGCCGGATCTCCGAAGAGAATAATATGGTAGATGGCAGGCCTCTCGTAGATCGCCGTGCGTCAGTGTGTGACAGCAGTCTGTGAATATGTGCGCGTTCTAGGTTCTATTATAGGCCTGCGTGTATGTGCACGCAGGTGTGTGTGCAGTTGCAACCTTGCCGGACCGGGTTCCAGGCCGCGAAGGAGTTCGGCAGACATGAAAGGTAGTGCCAGTAGTGGTCTGCGGTAAGAGACCCGAGGTCGGAGGAGGGTGCAGGCATGGTCCTAGCGACCTGCCGCCCTGCCCTTTTTCGCGAACAAAGAGGCAGGCAAATCTCCAGTTATGAAAATGTGACAGATGTACAGATTTACAGCTGTAGATCTCCATCTGAGCGCATATATATATGTGAGCGGGGGGGCGCGTTCGGCGTCTATTGCCAAGTGTGCACACTCCACAAGGGTTGATTTTGATCAGATGCAGCTGCGTAGATGAGCTCCACACCGCGAAATATGCAGCAGTCATGAGCAGCAGTGCCAATGATGGATGCCCGAGGAGGGTATTATAGAGGGTCCTGGGATCTTGTGACCCATGGTAGGTTTGTCTTTCGCTGCCGCGGCGAGATAGATACATGGCAGTTTTTTTTTCATTTAATATGAGAGAAGATAGAGATGGATTCGTTGTGTCATACTAAGAAAAAAAAAAGAATGAGTCCGAGACAGATCAGCAATGAATTCGTTTGTTTGTTTTTTTGGAAACTGATCAGGGAGGCGCCAAATGGTTGCACGTAATTACCCCGATCCAAGCGTTCTGCCCGAGGACCTACCTACCCGTATCTTCATATATCTCTTCTTTCTCCTCCACCTCTCTATCCTTCTAGCCTACAATCGATACCGATGCTTTATTGTTGTCTTCTTGTCAAAGGAGCCGTCCATTTTACGGGGGCAAGATCATCGTCATCGAGTGCCGGCGACGCTGTTCTTCTTGCATCATGTATATATATACAATATGTAGACTATCTATCTATCTATGTAGTACCCGTTGTCACGTGCTGTATAATAATATAATAAGTAGGTGACATGAGATACCACATCCCCCCTGTGGACCGATTTCCAAAGCTCGACTAGGTACTTGCTCCACGCGACGAGGATGCATGCGGAAACGGAACAATAGCATATATATGCAGGTAGGTAATGCTCTGGACGGGCGGCTCCAGCGCCGACCTACCGTATATGACACAAGATAACACACCCCCTGGCCCGATTTTCAAAGATCGATTACTCGACGACGAAGAGGATACATAAACGAAATGATACATTTTCCAAAAGCTCTCAACGAGACGGTTCCAACGCCGCCATTTTCGGCGTTGTGAGTCTTCCTGCTGTTGAGAAATCGATCTTTGAAAATCGGTCGAGGGGGTGTGTTATCTTGCGTCATTTACGGTATTCGACACTCTGGCACCCACGGAAGGCGTCCACTTCGTTGCACCAGTACGGACATCAGAGGGTACTGAGCGGAGACCTGAAGACAACAACAACAAGTCCAGGGGTTGTACTGTAGTGTCTGATGTTACTCACGGGTAAAATAATATCGTAATTCGAGGTACCATGGTATATTATATAGTGACGAGGCATCTGTGTGTGGGCAACACCTCGGGGGTGCTGCGATGCAATGAATGGCACGGTATTGGGGCGCCGCACTTTTTAGCATAATTTTTCGTGAGGTAACTACTGCGGCCGCCGTAGTCTTCTACATGTATGTAGTACGCTGCTACATAGCAGACGTGCCAGTCAGTGTGTCTGGTAGTAGTGTAGACCGTTTCGTGTAAAAATGACAGCTCCGTCAGCGACACCCTGCGCGCAGCTTCCCCCCCCCCCCATTAATTCATGATGAGCGCAGGAGATTTCATCATGATGAGTCATCTACCAATAGTCAAGCTATATATATTGTTGGTATGCACGTGTACAGCAAGCAGTACAGGCACCTGCTTCTTCCATATTCTCTGGAGACCCTGCCGTTCCGTGGGCCAAAAAGGGTTGTCTTAAGCAACACCAGCACAAAATCACAGCCTACAACACAATACATACATACACCTACCTGCTGCTGCTCTTGTGAGTCCCTCGCTATACGAGCTGGCCGCCAGCATTGTTCACGGTAACATGCACAAGTGAATTTAGTTGTGGTGCGCATATGATGTACCCGCCGTTGGATGCTGGTTGCATCGACCAACAAGTCGGTGTGCTGCTGCACCGCACCGCCACCCTCGGTATCTGGTTCATATTTGGAGGGCATGTTGCAGCTTTCATGTGGCATCTGTGGCAAAATGCGGGTGTTCCGTGTGATCATTCCACCGGGACGAGGAAAAACGAGGCGCCACACTTGCCGCTGAAGTTCATCACATCGATCTCCTGTCCCACGCTCATCAATGCAACGCCGAAAACAAACACCACGCAAAACGCAGCGATCAAGCCCACAACCTTAACATTACAACCCGGAGCGCCCGCAAACATCGACAACAACAGCAAAACACGCCCCGTACAAGTGTGGCGCATCTCCCCTCCCCCCCGCCTCTACAACCCGCGATGTTCAACTGAAGCAACGAAACAAAGAACTCCAAGGCCTGGTGCGTGTGACATGTGCAAATACCAAAGCTGGACGAGCTGCATATCGCAGATGCGAGGGGGTGGGCGGAGGGATCAACCCCCGTGGGCTCCCTTTCTGCAAGATAAGAACGACAAACACAGAACGGCCAGTCATGTGTTGCTACGCGCCATCATGCACCCTTGCCGCAGATAGGCTAAAAAAACAATGACGACGCCCGTAGAACGGAGCTATATTACCAAGAGACCCAGCGTGATCCGAACAGAGCCATTCATCAGCCTCCGAACATGCGCCCCCCACCCCGCCTTCCGCGCCCCAATCTTTTCTTCAACGCCCGGTCAAAGGTCAGGGTTGCCGCGACGAGTACTTACCACCATGTGCCCGACGCCTCCACCTACAAGGGAATGGCAATCAGCAAAGCAAGAAAGGCGAATCAACCGCGCAGTGCGCCGCTCTCTCTACAGCAGTGCACACCCGTTCGGCACCAGCTGGGGCAGCGACGACATCCGCACAGTAGGACCCGATCAGAACCACCACGGGACCGCCCGGTCTACCGCTCGCTACAACACGGGTGGCGTCGTTACAAAACCCGTGCCACACGCATCCACGACCCTCGACATGCCCCCCCCCCGCTAACGTCTTCAACACACACGGGGCACCCGCGGCAAACGCACGAACTCACGCTTTCCACCCCCTACCCCAATGGACTGAGTGGCCTCTCGCTTGACACCACGTGCTCACTATTTGCCTAGTGGTGGGGCGAAGGCAGGCAGCCACCACAAGCCGCAACCTCCCAGATGCCGCTTGTTGGGCTCCATCCATGGCTAGCTCCAATGAAAGCACCCTTCCTCTCACTACGCCATCTGGTTCAAGGCCATCATTTGGTACTCTTCCCACTGTTCATTTGAAGAGCAAGGGTGACGCGGGCGCGTGCGCCCGGGCGGGGAGGGGGAGATAAAAACGTGGGGGGAGAGTGAGTGGAAGAATGGTGATAAGGTTGTCTTGGATGGGGTGGGTAGTTGTACCCTGATTTCGCTGGATCGCAGCTGCAGAAGCGGGAAGCAACAGAGGAAATGGAGGATTTCCGTCACGGTTCGCTCCCCCCACGTGTATACACGCGCGGACACCGCCGTCTGCAGTACCCGATTCCAACTTGCGCCCCACGCCAGCGCGAGCCAAGCCCTGACGGGTATGCATCAATTTGTCCATCCTCACAAAAGCCAATAGCCAAGATGACATGGCAATGATCTACCTCGTGGGAGATCGACGTGGCCGTTGTTGCAGAAGGAACGGTAGAAACCAAACCAAACAAAAATAATTCCCTTCATCCTTTGTGACGACCCCGCCCTGATACGCCAGACACGCAATACACAGAGCGGTGTGTAGACTAGCGCCAGAATACAAGGGGAAGTAGACACACACACACCTCGTGGAAGTTGATGTGTCCGTTGTTGTTGTGGTCCATGTCCTCGAATCTCGGCAGATCGTGGTCGGTGAGGCCCGGGTGCGCCCTCTTGTACTCGTTCATGTACTTGTCGAACTGCCAACAAACACGGAACAGCAGAACCGCATTTTTCCCGAAGCAGCAGACGTGCGTGAGCAAAGCGGCACCTAGATCAGGCCGCGAGAACAAGAAGCGACCCAACAGTTCCTAGGATCACTGGATTGGTCCCCTAACACACCTACAGCAGTAGGAACACAACTTCCCGATACGGACGGTGGTGCGTGAACAAAGCGACAGCACGACCAGGCCACAAGAAACATGATATGATACGACCAGACGTTTCTCAAATCACTACAGGATTGGTCTATTTCCCTGCGAGCTCAGCTACGGGAGAGAGATCTGCCGGGAGTACCGCAATAGGTTAGGAGGCAAAAAAGAAGAAAAAAAACTTTTCGGTAAAGTCCTTCGGTCTCGACTCAAACTGCGGTGTAACCCTCTCGTGCGAGAGCTAGCTAGCTGGGTGGTTTGAAGAAAACGAGGGAGACCATCAAAAATATCTTCTGTGACTCAATGCTGCTGTTGCGTCGTTTGTTGCACAACAGAGCGAGAGCCGCGACACGTGGCTCCAGAACATCCATCGGTGCAGCAGCAACAGCAGTGACTTGTCCCCGGGGCAAGGGGGCGGTCATGAACCACAGGAGGTCTAGACCATGTTCCGATCGCGCCGCCTACGCGAAGCACCGGTGCAATAGCAGCAGCGCTCACCTCGAAGCGCGTGATGAGCCCGTCTTGGTTGGTGTCGGGGAGGGAGTACAGGAACTGCTCCAGCTTCTTGGACTGGATCACCTTTTCGTTGAGGCTGGCGGTCAAGGACTGGCCATCCAATACCGGGTTTCGGTAGATTCACAGGTTTCACGGGGGGGAGGGGG
>FN649750.1:2442901-2461075 GCA_000310025.1 Ectocarpus siliculosus | reverse complement strand
TAAATTAAAGACATCCCCCCCCCGGGACCGAAATTAAAAGGGGGATTGTTCCCGGAGGAAGGGGATCCTTCCCGGGCATTCATGACAAATTTTTGAAAAGCCCCGGGGGGGAGGTTTTTAATACCCCCATTTTACGCCCCACTACTCCCTTTTTTGGTGGCGGAAGAGTAATCGAGTTTTAAAAATCGCTTCGGGGGAGGGGTTCATACGGGACCCAGGGGGTTTGCTTTTTTTTTCCCGAGGAGAGCTTGGGCCCCCCAGATTTTTTTGCTGAAGACCCATAGGGTTTTAAAAATCCTTTTTCGGGGGGGGGGGGGGGGGGGTGATATCATACGTCATTTACGGCAATTGCATCTTGTCTCCCGACGAGAGTCTTGGCGTCCAAGCCGCAACCACCCTGTTTGGTGTACACGGCTGTCGGCATGATACACGAAGCCTGGGGGTATATGTTTGATCTGATGAAGTCACGGAGTCCCCTGTCCCCGTACAAAGTTCACAAGGATCGGCTGCTAGGGTGTTAACGTCTGGTCACCCGTCCAACACTTTTAGCACAACCACACGTCCCCGTGCATCGACCGCTATTGGACGAGAAGGAAACCACCGAGAGTTTAAGTAATTTCCATACCTGCTCCAGCGCCTTGATGCCCTTCCTCTTCCTGTGGTGGGAGAAGAGCAACTTCATCGCCACGAAGCTCGTCGCCACAGCCGCCAGTGGCTTCATCAGGCCGCCGCCCTCTCCACCGCCCCTGCCGGCCCAAAAAAGCAGGATAAAATAGGGGGGCGTACTCATGTTTTGCATCGGTTTCTCGCGTATTCCCAAGCCACAGTCTCGGGTATCGACTACTCCGCAGCGGCAACCGTGACGGTGCGGAAAATGGCGGCGTTGGAACCGTCGAACCGAAATAATTCAAAAACATGCGGCATACTTAAATTTGGAAAATTTTGGTATTTAGTCGCGGAATAATCGAGCTTTGGAAACCGGTCCCGTTGCGTGTGTGTGTGTGTGTGTACTCATAGTCGTGCATGCCGCAGTCGTTAGACCATTGACCTCGCATCCCTACCAAGCCGGGACGGAGCACGCCGGGTTTTCACCCGGACCAGGATCTCACATCACCAAGCGCGAAGCGCCGTGAGGTGGTCGGCGAGTCGCATGGAGGGTGCGCTGCATCCTGCTAAAGAGTGTTCGGCATCTTGTGCTTACTGTCCTCGGTCCAGGGGAGGGGGGTTCTTACGCGACCGCGGTAGGTTCTCTTCCCCTCCGTGAAAACCAAAATGTAGTATTGGAAACGAGCTGGGCGCCTGGTTGCGCTCTCAACCGCAATCGAGATCTGACACAACACTCAACGAGTAAGAAACAAACATAGCGGGACGGGTGGAACCCGCTGGTTCACACCCTCCACGGATGGATCCGGGGTCTGTGTCACACCACCATGTTGATACATACTGAGAGCACTCGCTCGGCAGTACACGTGACGCCCACGCTTGAGAGTGCTTGCTTGCCCGCGGCTCGAGGGCTCTCGTGTGGTCCACGCAACATACCAACAAACATCATCGCCTGGGACCAATATCAAATTTACAAAATTCTTCCTTGTTTTTACCGGCTGTCCGATTACCGTACATCCAGGCTCGTGCGGCGGGTTACTACCGGCTGCTGTGTGCGGCATATTTTTCGCGTCCAATGTACTGCTGTAGTTGGATGGTACTGCGAGATTCGGTGCTGCAGGGTTTGTTAGAGGGGTAGAGCCATCAGCACGGGCGGGGAACCAAGGCGCGGTAGGCACCCGTTGATTCGTGTAACTGACACGACGAAGACGGGGCGCACCGAATCCGGAACGAGACTTGGTGCTATTTGTGTGCGATCTCCTACCGCACCAAGCTTGACCGCACAGCAGTACTTGTGCTTCGCTGGGACGCCAAAACAATTTTTGCGCATCCTCGATCTATCACGGGGCGTGCTGCTGGTTAGGTCGGCGAGCGATCTCGGCAGTAGCCGTTGGTCGTTCGCAACAGAACGGGCCGCCCGGTACCGTTGTTCACCAAGATACCATACTATTACTTGAATAAAGAGAAGGATCCGTTCGCTGTGGACTTCGCACACACATGATCCTGTGGGTGGGTGTTTAAAACAAGGGTGCACAGCATATGATATGTGTTTGGTTACCTCACGTTGTCTCTCTCGCGAAAACGTAGGTGACAATAGTTCAACGTGCATCCAGGACCGGTTACGTGGCCCATCAACCGCTGCCGGAGACATGAGAAAGAGAGCGAAAAAGTGTGTGGTTCTCCCCCCCGCCGCTCTCTTTGCACGCACACACCCGACAGATAACCCTAGGGAACATGCAACAAAGACCAAAGCACATCAAGGTACACACGAAAAAAAACAACCACCTCGGCAGGCGCGTTATTACCCGGGGGGTGCTCTTCACCAACAAGCCCAACTGTACCGCCATCCTCAAATCTTGTTCAACACGCTTGCAGCAGGTCGGGACAGCGCATGAATGAATGAATGATGCAAACAAGGGTTGTTGTAGCTCCTTGCTCTCCTCACCCGGCTCGCATCGGCGCTTGCTGCTGGGCGTACCCGCCGTAGTCGTAGTCCTCCTGCTGCCCTCGGGCGCCGCCGCAGCTAGTCCCCACAAGAACTGCCACCAGCCAGAACCCCAGCCTGCCGGGTCTGCGGCTGGCCCTCGGCCGCCGGCTGCTCGCGGGTGAGGAGGTTGTTGTTGATGCTACACGCGTCGTGCTGCCCGCGCATCTTGCGATCATCCCTTCTTGCTCGAACATGTCTCTACTCCACCACCGGCACTCTTTCTGTCTTACTCCCCCCCCCTTTTCCTCTGGATGTAACTGAGGTGATGCAAGAGACTTTCCCGCAGGGAGGGCGTGTGGACGGGCTCCGGTTTGTGCTTTTGCGTGATGAAAGTCAACCGCTCTGGCTGGGTGTCGGTGCTTGAGGGGCGAGAGGAGGGGGCTTCGCGGCTGAGCACGCATAGCGTGGGTATCTGGGCGTATTTGACGGAGCCTCAACCACGCACATGCCACACCGCAGCTCTGGACTCCACTGCACCACGTCTGGACCTCCACAGCTCCACTAGATTCTGCAACAGCAGAAGCATATCCATCCACAGGCCCCTCGCGCAGCAGAGAGCTTTCTTCCGTTCCATCATGGGCGGAGTCGTCGGAAAGGGGAGCACGCCCGTTCCCGAATACGATGTTCTCGGACATGGAGCCAGTTACGAGCTTCGCGCCTACGATGGCTATGTCGTTGCCGAGGTGGAGAACTCCGGGGAGGGCTCCGAGGATGACCGATTCAGGACGCTGGCCAAGGTCAGAGAACGGGCCTCGGCATTGGACAAGGAGAGGCACAGGGAGTAGAACAAGCGTTCTTTGTCCTTGTGTTGATGATAGCGACGACGTGCGGACTATTTGTCAGCGCTCAGCCACGTGGATCATGTATCTTCCCCCCGCCTGCAAGACTACTCGTCACTGCTGTAGCTACAGTATGTGCCTGCAATTCGCAGCTACCCAAAGAGCAGCAGAGAGAAGGTGTGAACGTGTGAACGGTTGCGGTGAATAATGCCGAAACAACAATATCACGGGCAGTGTTGGAATATGTCGTTGCCGTCGTGACGATTGGAGCTATGTATGCTCTGGGTAAACTTGGCAACTTTTTCAACCCCTGTGACCAGGGCAAGCCCTTTAGAACATTGATCTTTCCAGCGTTTTCATCGCGAGAAAGACGGCGTTGCCGTCTGTCTCTACGCTCTTCAGTAGTCTCCGTGACGAGTGGGGTGGCGGTGGACGTGATGGGAACGGGGGGATAATATAAAAGACCCGCTCGGTCAAGAAACACTCAGAGGTGCTCCCTGCTCCGAGCAATCGTCAACAACAGCAGTATTAATTGTAGTTTATACCATAACAAGAACACGGGGTGACACCACTTACAATGATGTCTCCTGCTCCGAGGAATGTCAATGGTGCACATTGCCGGTCTGGAGCTTGATTTGTCAGACAGACTTCGAAAGCAGACTTGCAGAGAAGTAACAGCAGAGTTCCTTGGGGCCGATCATGGCTGGCGAAGCTCTCAGATTTGCTGTAACCTTTGAACCGACGGTGCTGCTTGTTTACCGCTTACGCCGACACCCCCCTCTGGTATCTCGACGAAGGCATTATTGGCTCAATGACCTGTGGACAACTCACACCATTGGTCATCTCGAGTAAGCGGCATTTGTTTTTGAGTCTTGGCTGATTGTGGTGGGACACCTGACATGAGTGCAGGAGAAATGTTTCGGCGTTCGGCGTGATGCCTCGATCACAAGCATCCCTGCGGCAACCATGAAGAGACCCTGCTGTAAGGGCACTTGAATGTGTGGCCGGTTGTTCGTGCCTGTCTGTACGTGTACAGCAGCAGTGTACCGCTATTCGTTTCATGGACCTACCCTTTCTCTGTTCCTCTCTTTTAAGAATATATAATACAGTCACAGAAACACTACCCGTTGGAGATACTCGATGTGCCTCTCGAGACTGCATTGGTGTGCTCGGATTAAGTCGGCGCATCAATCAGCCGCAGCGAGTGCCAGCCCGACATCTGCAGCTCTTGCGTAGTGCTTCGAAACAGCCTCATAGAGTGGCGCCGAATGCTTGTCTCATACGCCATAACGCGCACGCCATTTGTACGTCTTGTTTAGACTAGAGAACGTCTGCGTGTGGACTCGCAAGAAGTCGGGTGCCTGCCTTACCTGTCACCGAGGGACGGACGGGTCATTGCACGGTGGTGTTCTTCACACCCTTAAAAAAGTTCTTTTTGCGTTGTTGTTGTTGTTTCTGGGGTTCTGTAGTAGTGCGTGACGATGCAGCTCGGAGCAACGCGATGATCGGTCGCAAACAACCCCCCCCCCCCCCCCAAAATGAGACAAACTTGACGCACAAGAAGAGGTGTGCGTGGTCGATGATCAACTGACCTCTCAGGCGGCCAGCACTGAAGATAACCCCCCTCCCCCCCTTCCCCTTCTCGCTCACGCCTTCGTTGAAACAGTATATCGGGGTCTTCGGCAACCCGGCGAACAAGGTCGCCGGGGGCGACGCGGGGGAGAACATCGCAATGACAGCCCCGGTCGTTACCGGGGACCCCACGCCCGACTCCGGTAAGACGGAACACGCAGCAGTCGCTCGATGTTTTTTCCGCCCTTACTGTTGGCGCGAATTCCGCGCCACCCATGATCTGCAGCAGCCGAGCGTGCTCATGCCTTGACGTATGCCGCTTCTCTGCGGGGGAAACTTGTCTTTTCCGAGGGAACTGGGAATCGCCCAAATTTTCAGCAGGGGGCTTCGGAGAGTGCCGTACAATGCAAATATTAATAGTGTTTTCTGTCTTGACGGCGTGGTGGTGGTGGTTTTTTCCTTTCTTTTTTTCTAGGCAATGATGGCGTATCGATTTGCACGGATGCTTGACGGGAGCGTTTTGGTCGCATTTTGCATCGCGTTCATTAATTATTCATTTTCATGTCTAGAGGGTTTGCGTTTTTTTGCGTGACCCTGAATCGGGGCTCCTCTGGCGATTCGGCTGAGACAGACGTCACCATGAGCGAAGGTGGAGGCAGAAGGCGATAGTAGAAGGGGGGGTCAGGTTATTCACCATGAAACGAAAGTTGGCTTAGCATGGTTACATCTTGAGCGACAACATTTCCGGCTCCTTTGTACTATAATGTATTGACGGTTACATGTAGCGTCACCCCCGACGGTTACGGTTTACGGTATCCCGCAGAGGCGTAAGTAACCCTTCGCTTGATACGGTGAACTCACTACCCACACCCACCCACCCGCCCACCCGGCCAGTAGGATAGGATAGTGAAACTCTTTGGGCCACCTGTGGCAAAGTAGGAAGGAACGGTTGGCAATCGGTCGTGAGGGAACAACGCTCCGTCCTCTCGAGGACGACGCGTGGTCAACCGCCAAGGCCTTGGACAAAACATGAGCAAGCCCCCCACCCGCCCCCACCCATGCTCGCACCTTCTTTCAGGCAAGAAGATTAGCATGACCGCGCCGGTCGTCGTAGGGCCCGGGACTGGCACAAGCACGATGCAGTTCATCATGCCCAAGCAGTTCAAGAGAATCAGGTTCGAACCCGACCACCGAAGAACCTGTCGTATGCAGTAGTGGTCCCCGCTCGTTGGCCGCGACGCTGTACGTAGCGGTATACGTGGTTGAATGCTGCGCGACCAGAGGCGTTAAGTTTCGCGCTCGATTTCTCCACAGCTTTTGGGGCTCCTGGGGAACGTTTTGGTGCATCTTCCCACCTTGCCGTCCAACAGAATTTATCACAGACATGCATACTTCATGGTGTTTTTGTTTCTCGAGCTTGACGTGCATCTTCGCACCTTGGCCGTCCAACGGAATACATCGGAGGGATGCATGCTTCATGGTCGTTTTATTTCTCAAGCTTCACGGTCCCCGCCACCATAAGTCATCGTATTTTTTGCCGACGTGTCTTTTGCAAGACACGAGAGCGAGAGACGCATAGGCTCGATAACAGGAACGCTCCACCCGAACGCTGACAAAAGCGGCAACGTTTAGGTAGCTCAATCGAAGGCACAGCACTGAACTACTTTACCCCCACCTTTGGCAAGGGAGGAAGGCACGATTGGCCATCGGTCCTGTAGGAAACAATGCTCCTTCTTCTCGAGGACAGGTGGTCTAACAGCTAAGGCATACAAGACCTCCGTCCCGCCCCCCCGCCCTCCCGCCGGCAGCGACCTGCCGACACCCACAGACAGCCGCGTTTCCCTCCGGGAAGTGCCGGAAGCTGTGTACCTCGTGCATCAGTTCTCGGGAAACATGGGCAGGGGGGACGGCCACGATGCCATCGCCGAGCGGGAGCGGATAGTCGCCGTGGAGAAGGTTGCCTCGGAGGGCGGCGCGTTCTCTGAGTACGTCTCCGCCGACTCGAAGTTTTTGGTGGCCAGGTGTGTTTTTTTGCTTGGCGCTTGCCGGTGGTGCGACTTTCGTGGTGTTGTGTGCGTTAACCTAGACTCCCAAGTTTTTGGCGGCCAGGTGTGTTCTAGTGTGTGTGTTTGTATGTGTGTGTGTTTTTTTTTGTTTGCGTCGACCGCTCTATTCGTCTGACTAATGAAAATAATTCAGTCTCAGTGCGGTTGGAACTACACAGATGGTTTCGTGTGAAAGGTGCGCCAGCCTATATTTTCCGCTTATTCCAACTTCTTTGTGGCCCGGTTTGTTTTTTGGTTTGACGCTTGTCGGTAGTTCGACTTATTGTGTGTTGCGTGCATCAACCTAGACTCCAAGTTTGTGGTGGCCAGGGACGTGTGTGTGTGTTTGTGTTTATTCGCATCGACCGCACCAACCGGCTGACCAATGAAAGGGCGTCAGTGCGTGCGTGCGGCTAGCATCAACCGAGCCGACCGGCTGACCACTTAACATACGTCAGCCTTAGCGTGTGTGTCTTCGTTATTAGCGTCTACCACGCTGACTGGTTGACCAATGAAAAGACGTCAGTCTCAGTACGGTTGAAAATCCAAAATGCTTCTAGAGGCCACAATCTGGGACCCCCGTGAGAGTGTTGTTTTTTTCGCTCGTATCGGTGAGGTGCGTCTTCGTGTGTTGTTTTGTGCGTCAACCTATTTTTTCCGCCGGCCCCAAGATTTTGGTGGCCAGGTGTTTTTGTGTGCGTGCTTGTTTTTTTTTCGCGTGTAGTTGTTAGCTGCACCTGCCTGAGTGTGTCTTGCGCGGTACCCCGTCATTTTCGTGCACCTGTATTTTTTGTGGCACCGGTCGCGCCAGTCGGCAGATCGAGGAGAGGTGTCGTCATTGTTGGCGGAGACCGACGAGTCGACAAACGCGCTGAGGGTTTGCGTGTGATGCCAGGTTCTGCAGTGGTTGTCTCGGAGTGCGCCGACTAGTCTTTTCGGCGGCTGGCCAATGGGTGTGATCAGAATGGCCGCACCGGAGCGGCTAAGCAGTTGGATCACGTGGGGTATGAGCTAGTTGCAGTTAGAACGAGAGTAGGCAGCAGCGCTTCCAGCCGCAGCCGCGCCACCAAGCTTCTGCAGTGGCACCCGTTGCGACTCCCTCTGGACAAGATTGGTATGTTTTTGCGGACACGAAGTAAAAAGTCGGCGTGTGCGTGGTCTTGATGCTTCAGGAGGCGTATCTTTTATTCGCTTGTTGTTACGTCTTTGTCAGAGTCGCGTTTGTTGCAGCCACCGCCCCGCCAATCGTTTCGGTGACAGCGTGCTGTTCTCAACAGGTACCGCACCACCCGGTGCAAACAGCCTACACGCGAGAAAAAACCCGAGCAGCTAGTGTCCCTTCCCTGTTTACGTGCTCTCCTTACACGCCCGAAAATTTACCCTGAGCACTTTTTTTTTCTCGCTTTTATGCTCCTTACCTTTCTTGGGTAAGTTAGCCCGTGACCACGGGAGTTGACCGCGTCAAGTGTTAGATTAGTACAGACAGAAGAACGGAACTTTTTTTTTTTTGTGAAGACAACAACGACAACATACCCAAAACGTAACCTGAGTAGCTTTTGTCTCGTCTCGATGTTCACGTGCTCCTTCCTCCCCCCCCGGATCTGTCAGGTATGACCCTCCCTGGACTCTCCCCTTCCTGAGGACGAACGAGCTGTGGTTCCCGGTGCCCCTCTCCCCTACCGAGGCGACGGCAAAGCTTCCGACCGCCTAAAAAGACGACGACGAATGTGTTCCCTGTTCTTTGAAAGTGTTGGACTACAAAGGACATTCTTTTTCTTTTTTTTTTTGAAACTTTTGGTGCTCTTGTGACTGCGAACTCAGGAGTCCAGGAGAGGGCAGAATCGCACACAGGGCGGCAGGCGGCTTTGCTGCTGCTCGAATGAGGATGTTCCGTGGGTGTTTCACGTGGTAAAGGTTTTGGTTTTCTGGCGGTGCCCTGCTGTCCGTCTGCGTTTTCCTGTGTCCCATGCGTGAAAAGGTGTGAACTGAAAACCTTGGAGTAGTTTTTCAGAATTTGTATATATTCCGCCGGGATTATGTGGTTGCACTGTAGACAGCCTGTTGCTTTGTTTTGTTCTGGGAGAATTTTGATGGACGCGTTTTGTGACATCCGTGTTGTTGGTTTCCCGTGCCTCGTAAAATTTCAAAGCATGTTTGGTTTTGCCCCCCCTGAACCGGCATTGTATGGTCGAGCTCATGAGTGTTTTCACTCTAACGAGAGCGGCGGGTGCATGGTAATATACGAGGGTAACTTTCCAACATTTTATCGTTGTTACGGGGTTTGAATTTTCAAGGATGGAGGGACGTTCCTCGGAGAGATTGATGGGTTACGCCGTGAGCTGCCTCTGTTGGACAAAATTTGTCAGGGGGGAGTGTACTCACAGTCTTGCATGCTGTCGTCGTTAGACCATTGACCTCGCATGCCTACAAAGCCGGGACGGAGCACGCCGGGTTCTTACCGGACCATGCTTGTCAGTGGATGGGTAAAAAAGGCCATTTCCTACGAAAGGCTCCGCCGTCCGTCTATTGTTCAAGTCGCCATTTTTTTTTCAATCCACCAAAGAGGGCAAGGCAACACCTGCTGTTAATCGAAAATAATGATCAAGCGAATCTCTCGCAGGGTCCTCGAGGAGTATTGCGCTTGCTTGTAAATCTGGCAACATTTTGGTGTACCGGCTTGGAAGGAATCGGATTTCTGTGGACTCGTTCGTGTCCTGGCGTGAGAGCTCTCGCTTGCTCTGATCTGTCTTGGGATCACTGCTGTCTCGGTGTGCATGTACGTGTCATCTTAGTGACGCTGGCAGCTGTGTCCGACAGCCCTTGTCCATCATTGAGTTTTTTTTTTTTTTTTCATTATTTAGTCTCTGCTTATTTCTTCGGTCTGCCTCTAACAGTGCTTTCCCGCCAGTGTTTTATGACGATGTATGTTTGCCTATTCTAATGTGCTGTAGAGGGTTAGCTTCATCCGGTGGGTTGCGTTGTGGAGTTTCGAGTCTTCGATTCAGGTTTCGAATTCTGGATTTGACATAATCAAGATTAAGGCTTCCGTGCGTCTTCCCACACGAACCTCTGGATATGGAGTGGTTTATGGATTTGAGTACGATTTTTTCGTAGCGAATCCCAACATTTTCCGTGGTTTGAAATTACGGCGCCATCACGTCACCCAGGTACGCACGTCCCATTGTCAAGCGACTTTGTCCTGCGCACCGTTGTTTCCACTTCTCAGGGCTAGAAGGCTCGTTACGCCCTGATTCATACTGTGCCGTAAGTACGTTCACGAACCGTCTTCTACTTTGGTATATCGTATGCCCTACTGAAACAGGAATGCCTTCTCGGAGTCTATATTAACTCCTCAAAAGTAGGAAAACACACGCGAACCACGATATCACTACCGCAAGAGACTCAAGGTTCATCCAAGTTGCTGATGCACGCAAAGCGGCCCGTGGTGCAGCGGTTTCGCGAGCAACACACCCATGAGCCGCTCATGGGGCGCCGGCCAAAACTGCCGAAACTGTGGGAGCCCCGCTCGAAAGCATGAGGAGGCGTCAGGAATATGATGACCATCCTGTCCATTCCCGGAACAAGCGTGAACCGTGAACCATGCGCAACAGTTTGTAGGTTGCAACGGCAAGAGAAGAAACGGTACACACGCAGTGCCAGCAACTAACGCGTGCGCAGTCAGTTCGTTACCTATTCTACGAGGCGTCCCCAGGGAGCAAATACAGGAAGGGATACGAGCTACTTCCCCGAAATATCGTTGGCTCGGAATGAGCTGGCTGTACTTGAAACGCGATAACAAACAGGAGAGTAACTCTTAGAGCAAATAGAGGTTGATTTAACCCCAAGGAATATCACAACACGCAAATGACCCCCACTCTGCACCGTCCCCCCGCGAACGTGGGTCCACCACCTCCCTCCGCCGCACAGCCAATAAGACTGATCGTTCGCATCGCATCGACTTGGTCCTACGTGTGAAACGATCGTTCAGAACAAGTCACCGAAGCTCCCTCCGGAGCCGAACAACTTATGTACGTGCAACGCCCAATAATACGTCAAAATGCCATCGATTGGCCAGAGGCTACCCGCCTGCATGAGCGAGAGCACGCGTACAGACACCAACGATCGCCCGTTTACAAGAACGTGACGATGTGGCGAAACGCCCCCTGGCTCGAACCGCCCAGGTTGGCCATCCTTCTGGCAATAGCTAGCAGCTCATCGTCTGCAAGCACCTGCGACCGCTTGACAGTGTTGGCGGACGACACACCTGTGGTCGTGCCACCATCCGCAGACACCTGCTTGGCCAGGCGAGCTGCCAGCAGAACTACCGCGCACCTCCTCCACCAAAGCAGCTCGCGACGAATTTCGTCGCCGTCTCCGACGGTTGCTGGAAATGGGATGGGTGCAGATAACGGGGGGGCGGGGCGGCAACATGTTACGGGAATCGCACAAGAATCAAACGCAAGACGTGAAACATGCTCCGACAGACACCTAGTTTCGCGCGGAGACGCCACGATCGTACAGACCTGTCTGTGGCGTGTGTTGCTATTGTAGGACAGTTATGCGGCCGGACAGTTGTATGGACGGTACGGCGGGGCAGCGGCGGAGCGACCGTGTGGGGCGTGTGTAAGTACCAAGTGCACGCGAACGATTCTCGCGCATACACACGATACAACTGAAAGCGCAGAGTTGACTCACTGCTGTCCGATGGCCTGGCATTGATCTCCAAATTGGTTACCACATCCCGTAGACCGATCACTTCTGCCGGAGTCTTGCCGCAACCAGCGGATTTCGACAAACATGACTCGCATTCACAGGGTGCTTTCTCCTCCTCTTCCTCCTCCTCCTCCTCCCCGCTGGATTGTCTCTCCTCCGCCCACACATCCGCTCCCCACCGAAGCAGCTCACGAACACACCCCAGTTGCGAGTAGCGACACGCTACGTGCAACGGTGTACCCCACCGCTCGAGATCATCACCCCGCCGGAAGTTCGACAAGCTATTCGCACCCGCACCAGCGCCAAGAAGTAGACGCAGGATGTCCACGTCCCCAAAGCGGGCCGCGTCATGGATCGGGCGAATTTTGACATCGCCGTCGGCGTCGAAGTCTTGGAGCTCCCAGTCCGTTGCATCCAGGTCGGCCCCATTGTCGATGAGAGCTGCACATATTGCCGTGGTACCATTGTACACTGCCGCCGACAGAGGGGGTCCGCGGGCTCCTGTGCGCAGGCAGTGCCCCACGCATCCTGCTTTCGAGTCGATCTTTGCTCCTCGACGAAGAAGGAGTTGAACCATTGCCGTCGCGCGCCCGATCTCGTCCTCGGAGGACAAGGCAGCCCCGACCTCCAATCCGTACCCCAAATTCTGCAGAGGGGAGAAGCGCTGGTGCGTCTTCAGAGACAGCCAGCCGATCGGGGTAGCTTCGTCACACCCGTGGCTGTCGTAGTCCGTAGTAATGCCTTGCTCAATGTCTGCCCCGGCGTTGAGCAGAACCTCCATCACGCGGACGTCTTTCGCTTGGTGCAAGGCGGAAAATCCGTCCTGCCCAAAGCCGTTCACGTCAGCCCCCGCATCGAGCAGGACGAGCGCCGCATCTACATTTCCCTGTTTCGCGGCAGTGACCAGGGGGGGAACTTCGGCATAACCGTCCTCGTAGATAAGGTTGACATCTGCTCCGGCCTCGGCCAGCGTACGCACCACCTCAAGGTGGCCGTTTTCCACTGCGAGATCTAGAGCGGTGAGGCAAGGTCCGCCCGTGCCGAAGGAGGCAAAAATATCCTTTCCCGCTCCCGCTTTCAAGAGAGCCTTGGTGACTTCAACACCCCCCCGCGCGGAGGCCTCGTGGAGCGGAGTTGGATCATTGCAATCTTCGTCACTCGCTCGACCGTCTGGCCATGCTCCTGCCGCGAGCAGAGCCACAGCTACTGATAGATGATCTTCCCTTGCGGCAATGTGGAGGGCGGTTGCTCCATCGCTGTATGAATAGCCTTCGCGATCGACTCTGGCGTTACGGTCAGCGCCGTCTTTCAGCAAGTCGGCTACAGCCACGGCGTCGCCGACACCGGCGGCGTCGTGGAGCGGTGCTGCCGCCGGCAAGGGCGTGTTCTGCGCCATTATTCCCCACTGCCCGCCTCTGGAAGGACGAGGGAGCATCAGGCACGAAATAGCGCAGGGAGGACGGAGCATGGAGACTCTTTGGTTAATCGTGTTGACGACAGATTTGTCTCTGCAAACATGCCCACATGCGCCACCTCATATGGACCGAAGGATACTTTGTGAGCGGCTCTTGCACAGGAAGTTCATGTTCAGTTTACCTTAACACGATATATTGACTAATAGGGTAGGAAGGGGAATCATGTGGCTCAACCAAGGACAAACCTACCCTCTCACAATGTGGGGCTTTTGGGCAACATTTCTTCCCATTCTCACAAGGTGCTTGGGAAACAAAAACGGGGGGGGGGGGGGGCAAGCGGGACATGTCGCTAATGCTGGCGGGTGGTGGGAACGACCCTCGAAGCTGAGCTAGACGCGGTTTGCTGATATGAATAATTAATTATCGTTAACTTTACATTGGGTAATAATCAGCAAAGTGTCCGCGCTATATGGTAACAACTCTGTTAAGAAAAAAGAGCTCAAACGTTCACGAAAAATCAGACAAAAGGGCTAACAAACACAGCTCGATCTCGGCCACACCCGAAGAAACGTCCCAATAAGAAACATGATCGTGCGATACCCCCAAGACATAAGAAACAAGGGTAGGCGCGTGTCCAATAAGAAACGTCCTAGCTCATGTAACGTTTTGGTAGGGGGGAGAGTGGTTATCTTCGAGGCGCCCCCCGCATCCCAGCACCGCCGCGGGCTGCGCTACCCACTGCTGCTGCTGCTGTTCTGCCACAACCCCCAATGTTCGCCACACCGAGCTTTCGGTTTAATGCTGCATGGAGGCTTGGTGTGTTGCTATTTTCCTCGCCAGAAATGAGAAAACAATGAACTAGGAGAATCAGCAGGATGCGAAAGCCTCAAGGAATAAGAAATAATCCGTCTTAAGAAATTGGCCGCCTTTGGCTGGTCCTTCTGCCCAAATAAGATATTGAGGCTCGACCCGAATTCGACGTTTCTTATCTATCTCCGGGCCCGTTCTGTAATATATGTACAGTCGGTCCCTGTGGGTTGTTGGTAGTGCTGTACTTCCATGTAATGAGCTCTTCAGAAACTCGGACATGGTCTATTCATGTTCAAGCGGGACAGACGAACTGGCGTGTGGTGTATGAACCAAGGCGGCATCCCGCCAAAAGGGGGGGTGCGAACCTTCTTCGTTGTTGGTACATGGTACATACAAAGGTGTGCTCAAATGTGCAGACCTGCTTCTCTGTGTCTCTACAAACTAAACTGCCACTGTTATATTTTCGCGCGCTGGGCCGTTTCAGCTCCCAACTGTTGCACGGATGTGTAGAGATGGCTGAAATACCAGCAGCATGCTTGGTTTGGTGGCGATCAGTGCCGTGGCCGTCGCGCACAACGAGCGCGCTACATAGTTTGGTGGCCGCACAAAAACCAAGCAAAGAAAAACGGCTTGAGCGCGCAGATTCACAGTAGTTTGTAGACTGCTTAGGGCACGAGATCGGCAGCAAAAAACTCCGCTTTTTCGTAGAGATCAAAACGCACACATACACAGGCAGTAGGCTGCTTTGTTTCGTGCCGCGCGGGTCCGTAGTCGTCGCGCAGCGAGGGCGTGTATGTAGTAGCAGCGGCGCAATCACTTCACTCTAATATCAAGATGAACTTTTGGTATGATGCCTGTCTTCTTTGAAGACTGCTGAGAGGACGACAACCCGCAGCGCAAACCTCCGCTTACCGTCGGGATCGACAGAGAGACGCACCATAGCAGTAGTGTGACACATTTTCCTTCTCACGCGGGGCTGTGGCGCAGGCAGAACGCGGCACCACAAGACCAAAAATGACTAAAAAACACGCCTCTATGCAACGTTATGCCGCAATCGCCTCTCTCGCTCTTCGAGTTAAAACAACTAGGGTTAAGGATTGCCCCCCCGCCCCCCAATGGGGCTGGGGGCCAACATCCTGGACGGATGGTGGTGATTGTCCGGCAGGAAGGGAAGAAGAAGAAGAAGGGGAGAGGATTTTTAGGGGCGGGAAGAAGGGACGGTGTTGGGAGAGGCAAGGAAGTGGTGAAGAATTTCGGCACTCGACGAGCGCGCGGTCCCGTCGGGGGTGAAAGGGACACGTCAGTCCGTAGTCTTGTCTATCGGAATCGAAAAGCCGAAAAATCGAGGTATACATTATGTACATAACGATGGAGAAGGCCGACGAGGAAGGTACGAAGAGAGGAAATTGCACCCCACGTTCCAAGTCGGTGTGAAAACCGCCACAAGGAAGGAGTGCGAAGGAAAAAAATAAAAAAAAGGAGACGTTGACGTTTGCGTCGTGGAACGATCCTTTCGTATAACGCAGGTACTCACCAATGCAAGACGGGGAGGTAAAATACCCATAGTGAAAGTCAAAGCGCAGGTCATAACTGCATAAGACTCATCATGCGTGGAGAAATTACCACGGAGACTTATCAACAAGAAGTTTGAAGGTCGGCTGAGAAAGGTTGAAGACACAAACACTTAAGCGACGATGGCAAGCGCAACGTCAAAACTTCACAAGAAGAAAAGTGCATGGCACAAAAAAAGAAAAGGCCGGATGCCGACCTATGGCTCTCTCGGAATGAAGGGATTCCCAAAAATTCCAACAGGTAATCCACAAGTACAGACATATGAAGGTACTGGGTAGAGAGAGATCGAACGGTTTTCAATGTAAAGACACAACAACAACAACAACAACAACAACAATGATTAAGGTCGACCCGTCCTGCGTCGTTCGGTGTAAAATGATGAGTGCGAAACATGGACTGCGTAAAGATCCAGCGATCTTTTTCGGCAGTGGCAAAGAAATATGCAACACATGTCGCAAAAAAAAAAAAAAGTTGAGGGATACCGTAGTAAATAGAACACCGCCTTCTCTGTTGTTGCAGGCAGGTTTGCTTCCACAACCCGGGAACCCAACCCACTCTTCTTGTATTTCGGCCTACAAGACTCCAATCGACACAAGCACCGGTAGGAGAGTGCGTGGCAGATGCCGTGACAGCACAACTCCACTCTCCTACGACATCTATGTACAGTAGTACTGCTGTCGTTGTAGCACCATGTGGAAGATCTCCGAGGGGTTCTCCTGCGCGGTAACGACAACATGGCGAGAGCTCTACGTGTACCTGTCGTCGACACATGTGGCAGCCGCACGACACACGAACGGATGTTTGCATCGCATTGTACTATGGTTCGCCGTGACAGGAAGTATCCCATCCAGTTAGGTCGTTGCCGTAGTACGCGGACGTCGTTCGGCGTCTAGTCCATACTGCTGTAGCAAAAACACAGCAGTAATCGAGCTATCCATGCAATTTTTTGCTCTGGTTCACTTTTGCCTCCACAACCCGAGAATCTCACGGCTGTATCTCGACCTACAAGACTCCAATCAACAAACCAGCACTGGCAGAAGTGCGTGGAAGATGCTGTGACAGCACAACTAAGTCGACACTCGTACGACTTCTATGTACAATCGGCGTCTGGTCCATACTGCTGTAGAAATACAAAAATCGAGCCATCTTTTTTTTTTTTCATATTAACAACAAGAAATGTATCACGTCACGACGACCATCCTGTGTAAACATGATATGTACTCCCAAACCTGAAAACCTGAAAATCCCTACAACAATTTATTGAAATAATCACCCCCATATATAGCCGGTCGCCCCCATGGTCTAGTTGGTATCCTCGAAACTTTCTACGTCGAGGTCAGGCCAGGGGTTCGAATCCCGGCGTAATAAGCGAGCTTTTCTTGCAACGTGAGTTTTTCTCTCGCTTCCGCTCCTCTGGCCTATAGTGGATAGCGCTAGTTCGTGTGTACACAGAGGGAAGAGAGTGCTGAACTCTTCTCGCATTAAAAATCAAAGGCAAAGTACCGCAGGAGGGGAGGGTAGAGAGGGGCTCTTCTGTGTGACCACGGGTTGGGAGTGAACGGCACTATTTTAGTGCTGTGAGCGCTGATTTGAAGTGAAGACCAAAAAAAAAAAAAAGGTTGTGCGTGACTTTCACCTGCATTGTGGTTGGGTTGGGTTGAGTAGGTTTGGGTCGGAGCGGCCTTTGGGGCCGTCGCTCGGGGTGTGGGCAGGGTTGGGTTGAGTCGAGTAGGTTAGGGTTGGGTAGGATTGGGTAGTGTTGGGTTGGCGCGGCCGTTGCCTTGGCTGCGCTCGAACGGTCTTCTTGTCCATGTAACCGTTGACTTTTCGGAAACAATCGCTCGACCACATCTCCTTGCGAGCTGCGGATTGGCAGGGTGCCAGAGGTTCTCAATACACACGCATATTCCGACGAACGGCACGGGGCAAACGACTCCCTTTGCGGGGTGCGCGACCGGTAGAGTGGGGTGCGTCGCTTTCATCATCACAACTGCACCATACGTGCATGCCACACTGCTGCACCTCTGTGGCCAAAAAACATTTTCGGCGTCATGCATGTTTTGATGTCCCTGCGGGGGGAGCTGGTACAAATACAGAAGAACGGAAGCGATCGGCACAGCCGGTGGTACCACAGACGCGCGGATGCGATTGGCACAGCTCACCTCGGCTAACGTTGCGTGTGAGATCGGAGCCTCCGGAAAGAGCTCCCATGTATGCTGTGTGTGTGTACCTCCATGGATTTCGCCGCAACTCTACAAGCTAGCAGGATGTGCCACAAGAACGTTCGCGGCAGTTTCCCCGCTGTAATGGCACGGGACGGCCCACACCAGCAGTGGACCGACACCTTATCGCCAGCACGTGCAAGGTCAAGAGTCAGCATTGTAGCGAAAAGCTTGTGCACTCGTTTACTTCGTGGTCAGCATTCAGTTGCACTGCTCATCTGCTCATAGGGTCGTAAGAAGTGCGTGTGTCCATCTGCACCTGCTGTGAGTATCAGATTGACTTGGATAGTCTAAGTATCACATATCCCTCACCTTCTAAAGAAAAGGGGTGGGTGGGCTGGATAAAATCTGCTAATTTCTGCTATCTACGGGTCCTAACTTCGATGTAGCTAGCTGCTGCCCTCCTTCCCGCGTGACCCTCCGACTCTGGCTGCCTGTTACCCACAGTGCATTCCT
>FN649750.1:2400323-2436627 GCA_000310025.1 Ectocarpus siliculosus | reverse complement strand
GTTTTCGAATCTTCCAGGAAGGACGACGGTTCGCTCGGACACGAGCTGCCCGAGGCACGACCCCGCGGAGCGGGTGGAGACCGGCAGCACCGGCGTAGCCGGAGCTGCCGAGCACGCGTGCAGCAGAACACCTGATTGAAACTGACCACTGAAAATACGATGGGAAACGGGAGCGGAACTAGGGGCGGGAGACGGGTTAATAGCGAGGACCCGCGGCGCCTGATACCTGACGGTACTGACGCCGCGTTGACGGGATCGGACAGCCAGATTCCACTGGTTCTGCGCGACCTCAGCGGTGGTCAACGGATCTACGGGCTCCATAAACGACCCCAAATCCTCGTGGGAGCAAGGCGGCAATTGCAAGTCCAAGAGAGGGGACAGGCAATTTGCAGCACCCACAAAGTACACTTCTAGGTCACCCTCTATGAGGCGGTTCGGCCCCGATTCATCCTCATAGTCGGGGAACGCCAACGCTGTCGTGCTCATCAACTGTTTGGGAATCGCTCTAGTGGTTTCTTCGTGTTGAGTCGTAAACCGAAATTCCTTGTCTCTTTCTTAGCATCTCGTTGAGACCCCGCACTCGAGTGGCCAAGTTAGGAATAAACTTGCGGAGATACGAAAAACTGCCCAACAGGGAACGCAGCTGGTTCTTATTCATAGGCACAAGCTCATCGCCGCAGCCTTACCACACCCAGGCGCGAGGCCAGTTAGTGTGATGAAATACCCCAAAATTTCCACGTCGGCGGCACCCACTTTCGCTTGCTTGGGAGCGAGTTTCAGATTGGGGATGCGCAACCGTTCCAACAATTACTCGAAATGCACTACATGCTCTGCTGCGAATTTTGAGTGCACCACGATATCATCCAGATACAACTGCACACGCTCCAACCCCTCACACACCTTGGCCATCAATAACTGGAAGTGGCTGGGCCCACCACGGATTTTGTTTTTGTTTTCTTGTGTTTCTTTGTTCGGCCATCGTTGTTATTTTTTTCGTACCGCCCCTGCGGATGAGATTAGATGTATACTCGCCCGATCGGATAGAATGGGGCGGGCGGATAGCGATGCCGGTGTACTAGATGTAGACACGGCCGCTGGTGTGGCGATGCCTGCTTCACTATCTACAAGATCGGCCAACGGGGAAGCCGACGGCGGGGAACAACTCTTCTCTTCTTCTACTCCGTTGTCGCCCAACCGATTAGTGGGTATTGCGGCAATCACTGGAAGCCTCGTCAACGCGGTGGCCGCTCGCTCCGCAGTAACTACCCCGGGGAGATGGGCTCACAACCGCCGGCGCTGGCTCTAACGCCGGTTTTCTCGTGGCACCCCGCTTCCCGTGTTTGTCTATACTACGTTCGGATCGGAGTTCGGTTTCGGATCGGTGTTCAGGCCGGTTTTGAGCCGCAGAATTCTTCGTAGGAGGGCAAGCTGGGATTCCACGGATCAAGCGGACAGCTCCCTCGTCTCTATCGCCTACGACTCCAGGACACAAGACCTGTTCGGCTAAGCTAATTACACTCAACCTCGTACTGTGCACTCGGTCTGTCGGACTCGGAGTCGGCTCGGGTTTCGGAGTCGGCTCGGGTTTCGGAGTCGGCTCGGGTTTCGGAGCTACACAAACTGGTAGCTTCGCCGGTGTTTTACTACTGTCCGACAAAGTAGGTCGAGAACTACAGTGGACGGTTCTCCGCCCCTCTCAGCACTAGAAAGGTCGGAAATCACCAGACGAGTCGGACGGCGGTAGCGACGGTTTCCGCCCGCCCCCACCACTGCAAGGTTCCGACGATTCCGTCACCAAGAGGCGGAAACTCTTGGTGTCGACGTCCTATTTCCCAGAGCAAGAAGGGTGTCTCACCTACCATCTCGGTATCGGATCGCGGAACGGCCCGAACGCCAGCGGATACACGTCCTCGTATGGAGAGGGCGGTATCAATCTCCTCGCGAGCACCGCGCATGGCAGCAGGACGGGCTGCGGCGACAGCACCGAGCTGTGCAGCAGCGGGGTGACGCGTGGAGACGACGCACGTGGCGAAGAGTCGTACTGCAACCGGCAAGATGGGTGAATCCCCCGTGACGACCCGGACGGGCCAATCCCAGGAGATTCGGTAGGAGAGGGAGGAGAGAGACGGGCAATGGGCGTGCCCAAGGAAAAGGGCCTACCAGAACGAGAGACTGGCACGCGACAAGTCGCACAGCCGGAAACAACCGAATTTCGAGTACACATGGCCATGACGCAGACGCAAGAGACTACCAGGTACAGCGGTACTTCAAACCAAAAGCCGAAAACAACCAACAACGCAACGGATCTCGCACCCAGGGAAGAAACAAGCGCCGACACGCCAATGTGATACTTGGACTATCCAATCAATGTGATACTTGGACTTCGGGTTCTGTTGATGACCCAATTACCCAATCAAATAAATGCAGAGCAGTGCGGCTCTGCACTACCAGGGTTCTGCGCTAGGTTCGAGGTTCTTGTCTCTTATGGATGCTTGATAGACTTTACGGATGTGTCGTCGAGGAAGGGAACGGACAGATAGCTGTTGAGGGAAACTTGTTGTTGATTCGTCTCTCGGCGGCTGCTGCACTCAACCCAGCTGCATGCATACCAACACTGCTGTTGCTGTTAACCTATCCCCGCTCACACATGCCAAACTCAAGCTCCGCCTAGATCTCTGCAACCGAACTGGTACTCAACACATGCCCACTTGACCTTTACCCTTGCCCGGGAGCTCTCTCTTCTCTGAACTCGTGGGGTCGACTCAGAGCCAACTTCATGCGAACACATACATACGTCATCTCGGAGAATAGCTAATTACGCCGCATCTTAACGCCAACACACGAGAAAGCGGGGATAAGGTCCAAACAGCCCCTGAAACGAGCCTACTTCGTACCACAGATAGGAGATGTTATGAGTAGGGCTCACCTTGGAGAGGCATCTTAAAAATTATGTGACTCGGAATTGGTGCAACCGTTTGCCACGTAGAAGTATGGCGTAGCATTGGGGCGTTTTCTGAATGGTAGTGCGTACCATTGGGAGGCTCAATCGTCCGAGACTGGTACTGTGCAACAGTTTCGTCCCGTCTGGTAGTATTCGGAGGGAGATTTTGTGTTTTAGAAGAAGAGACACGTTAGGATACCGCAGAGGGTTTGTGCCGTGCGGAACGTGTGGTACGGGGGATGTGTCCCTCCGTAGGCCACAGAAATATTAATCAAGGCAATTCGAAAGAAGACAATAAAGAACGACTCTATTCTACTGCATGGGTTTATGCGGTATTGTGAAGGCGTTGCCAAGTCTGTAACCGTCAGGTGAAGACAGCTTGGGCGTCTGTGTGGACATTAAGATCACGCTGTGTGTTTGCTTGCCTAACCTCGCATCACATGCCAGCTACTTTGTAGCTACAGCTGAAGGAATGGCTGTACAGCAACTGCAGTGACAGTGCTGTTGCCTCGACAGGTTATGAGCCTCCTTGAGTTGCTCGAGCTAGTACCCCAGAGTCAGGAGAGTCGGTAAGCATGGCTACCGGCTCGTGTTGAGATCCACGATGACCACTAGACCATTAGTCAGCGTTGACTAGTGGTCTAGTGGTCATCGTGCATCTCAACAGTTTTGCTGCCGATCTCGTGCGCGCACCCGCCGTTTTACGCTTTTTTGTTGTTTCGAAAACTATTACAGATATCGCCCGCAGTAAAGAAACGTCAAAATCGGGTCGAACCTCAATCCCTTATTTTTGGGTCGAAGGACCAGCCTGAGTCGTCCAATTTCTAAGCGTTTCTTATTCTCCTATTTCTTAGAAGTACTTCGGATTTTCTCATTTCTGCCTTTTGATCTCTAAGGACAATCCACGTCATGAAGCCCTCAAGAGAGGCGTTGGTGAGTGCCATCAAACTCGTACCGTGGACAGCATGTGGTTGTCCACGATGTGTGGCAGTACCACTCTCCCCCTACAACAAAACATGCACTCTTCAGCTAGGTAGGAGGGTGGGAGCACCGAAGGAGCAGAAGTGGGACTTTTCTTACTGGACACGCTCCCCCAGCTACCTCTTGTTTCTTACGTCTTGGGGTATCGCACCATCATGGTTCTTATTGGGGCGTTTCTTATGTTGTTGCCGGGATTAAGTTGTGTTTCTTAGCCAGTTTTTCTTATTTTTCTTTAAACGTTGAGCCTCAATTTCTTAACAGAACTTTTCTTAACTGCGGGCGCTATCTGTTCTCTAGAGGGCTCGTTGAGCGACGGCCCCGGCACCGATCGCCGCCAAACCAAACGTACTGCTGGCATTTCAGCCATCTCTACATATCTGCGCAAGAGTTGAGAGCTGAAACGGCCCAGCGCGCGCCACAAAAAGTAACACGATAATCATCATCGAGAGTTTAGTTGTTAAAGATACACAGAGATTGCCGGTTGGTCGCCACATGTGAGCACACCATTGTACCAGCATCGGAGAAGGTTCGCACCCCATCTCCCCTTTGGCGGGATGCCGCCTTGTTTCATACACCACACGCCAGTACATCTGTCCCGGTTGAACATGAATAGATCATGTTCACGGTTTTGAAGAGCTCATTACAGCAAGTACAGCACTATCCACAGCGACCTACGTAGAGACTTACCTTATAGAAGTATACAGTAGTCTAGCCCGAAAAGAACAGAATTCCACAATGGAAGTAAAATGATAATTAATGCTTCATACCAGCAGACCGCGTCTAGCTCAGCTTCGAGGGTCGTTACCACCACCCGCCAGCATTAGCGACATGTCCCGCTTGCCCCCCCCCCCCCGTTTTTGTTTCCCAAGCACCTTGTGAGAATGTGAAGAATTGTTGCCTAAAAGCCCCACATTGTGAGAGGGTAGGTTCGTCCTTGGTTGAGCCACATGATTCCCCTTCCTACCCTATTAGTCAATATACCGTGTTAAGGTAAACTGAACATGAACTTCCTGTGCAAGAGCCGCTCACAAAGTACCCTTCGGTCCATATGAGGTGGCGCATGTGGGCATGTTTGCAGAGACAATCTGTCGTCAATACGATTAACCAAAGAGCCTTCATGCTCCGTCCTCCCTGCGCTATTTCGTGCCTGATGCTCCCTCGTTCTTCCAGAGGCGGGCAGTGGGGAATAATGGCGCAGAACACGCCCTTGCCGGCGGCAGCACCGCTCCACGACGCCGCCGGTGTCGGCGACGCCGTGGCTGTAGCCGACTTGCTGAAAGACGGCGCTGACCGTAACGCCAGAGTCGATCGCGAAGGCTATTCATACAGCGATGGAGCAACCGCCCTCCACATTGCCGCAAGGGAAGATCATCTGTCAGTAGCTGTGGTCCTGCTCGCGGCAGGAGCATGGCCAGACGTGACGAAGATTGCGAAGATCCAACTCCACTTCACGAGGCCTCCGCGCGGGGGGCGTGTTGAAGTCGCCAAGGCTCTCTTGAAAGCGGGAGCGGGAAAGGATATTTTTGCCTCCTTCGGCACGGGCGGACCTCGCCTCACCGCCCTGGATCTCGCAGTGGAAAACGGCCACCTTGAGGTGGTGCGTACGCTGGCCGAGGCCGGAGCAGATGTCAACCTTATCTACGAGGACCGTTATGTCGAAGTTCCTCCCCTGGTCACTGCCGCGAAACAGGGAAATGTAGATGTGGCGCTCGTCCTGCTTGACGCGGGGGCTGACGTGAACGGCTTTGGGCAGGACGGATTTTCCGCCTTGCACCAAGCGAAAGACGTCCGCGTGATGGAGGTTCTGCTCAACGCCGGGGCAGACATTGAGCAAGGCATTACTACGGACTACGACAGCCACGGGTGTGACGAAGCTACCCCGATCGGCTGGCTGTGTCTGAAGACGCACCAGCGCTTCTCCCCTCTGCAGAATGTGGGTTACGGATTGGAGGTCGGGGGCTGCCTTGTCCTCCGAGGACGACATCGAGCGAGCGACGGCAATGGTTCAACTCCTTCTTCGTCGCGGAGCAAAGATCGACTCGAAAGCAGGATGCGTGGGGCACTGCCTGCGCACAGGAGCCCGCGGACCCCCTCTGTCAGCGGCAGTGTACAGTGGTACCACGGCAATATGTGCAGCTCTCATCGACAAGGGGGCCGACCTGGATGCAACGGACTGGGAGCTCCAAGACTTCGACGTCGACAGCGATGTCAAAATTCGCCCGATCCATGACGCGGCCCGCTTTCGGGGCGTGGACATCCTGCGTCTACTTCTTGGCGCCGGTGCGGGTGCGAATAGCTTGTCGAACTTCCGGCGGGGTGATGATCTCGAGCGGTGGGGTACACCGTTGCACGTAGCGTGTCGCTACTCGCAACTGGGGTGTGTTCGTGAGCTGCTTCGGTGGGGAGCGGACGTGTGGGCGGAGGAGAAACAATCCGGCGGGGAGGAGGAGGAGCAGGAGCAGGACGAGGAGGAGAAAGCACCCTGTGAATGCGAGTCATGTTTGCCGCAATCAGCTGGTTGCGGCAAGGCTCCGGCAGAAGTGATCGGTCTGCGAGATGTGGTAACCCAATGAGGAGATCAATGCCAGGCTATCGGACAGCAGCGAGTCAACTCTGCGCTTTCAGTTGTATCGTGTGTATGCGCGAGAATCGTTCGCGTGCACTTGGTACTTACACACGCCCCACACGGTCGCTCCGCCGCTGCCCCGCCGTACCGTCCATACACCTGTTCCGACCGCACAGTCGTACTACAAGAGCAACACACGCCACAGACAGGTCTGTACGATCGTGGCGTCTCCGCGCGAAACTAGGTGTCTGTCGGAGCATGTTTCACGTCTTGTGTTTGATTCTCTATTTGCTTCGCATAATACATTGCCGCCCCTTCTCATTTCCAGCAGCCGTCGGAGACGGCGACAAAATTCGTCGCGAGCTGCTTTGGTGGAAGAGGTGCGCGGTAGTTCTGCTGGCAGCTCGCCTGGCCAAGCAAGTGTCTGCGGATGGCGGCACGACCACGGCTGCGTCGTCCGCCAACACTGTCAGGCGTTTACAGGTGCTTGCAGACGATGAGCTGCTAGCTATTGCCGGAAGGATGGCCAACCTGGGCGGTTCGAGCCAGGGGGCGTTTCGCCACATCGTCACGTTCTTGTAAACGGGCGATCGTTGGTGTCTGTACGCATGCTCTCGCTCATGCAGGCGGGTAACCTCTGGCCAATCGATGGCATTTTGACGTATTATTGGGCGTTGCACGTACATAAGTTGTCCGGCTCCGGAGGGAGCTTCGGTGAATTGTTCTGAACGATCGTTTCACACGTAGGACCAAGTCGATGCGACGCGAACGATCAGTCTTGTTGGCTGTGCGGCGGAGGGAGGTGGTGGACCCACGTTCGCGGGGGGACGGTGCAGAGTGGGGGTCATTTGCGTGTTGTGATATTTCCTTGGGGTCAAATCAACCTCTATTTGCTCTAAGAGTTACTCTCCTGTTTGTTATCGCGTTTCAAGTACAGCCAGCTCATTCCGAGCCAACGATATTTCGGGGAAATAGCTCGTATCCCCTCCTGTATTTGCTCCCTGGGGACGCCTCGTAGAATAGGTAACGAACTGACTGCGAACGCGTTAGTTGCTGGCGCTCCGTGTGTACCTTTTTTTCTCTTGCCGTTGCAACCTACAAACTGTTGCGCATGGTTCACGGTTCACGCTTGTTCCGGGAATGGACAGGATGGTCATCATATTCCTGACGCCTCCTCATGCGAGAGCCCGTCGGAATCATCTGCTACGGATCTGTGTCAACACGTGGACGCCTCGTATCTCGTCTCGAATGTGATTGGTCTCCACGTGAGTAATGACACATTTGTTGTACAATTTTGAATGTTTCCATATCTATTTTATCCCATCGTTCACTAATACAGTGTATGTCATCGAGTACACGCCGAGGGGGTACACCTTCGCACTCTTCCTCCCGGTAAAATTTGGTCCCAATCTAGCACAAGAACGATTTAATCTTTTCCTCGTCGATGGGAAATCCTTCCCTGTACTTGGCCTCCTCGATTCCCGCAAGGAGGTTTGGCTTCGTGTTCGTTTGCCAAACGAGCTCAGGAGTGACACATCCACTCAAAATCCGGTACCCAACACCCTCGAACATCTTATCGGTGTTCACGAACGCTTCGTTGGTGTTGTCGCCGAGGTGTAAGACGAAGAGCATTCCCTTGACGACCATTTTTGAGTTGACGAGTTTGGGTTCTTTGTGGAGATATGGTTAGGCGGAGAAGTGAAGAGGGTGATCGAAATACGAGGTCCACGTAGAGTGAAAATGATGTGTGTGGTTTTACCTAACGAGGTTCATTGTTTGGTGGGCAAAATACACGAAAACATGAACGAGGTTCCCTTGTATGTAACGAAGCCCACTTAACAGTTATGGTTCAATGAATTCCATGAACACCATTCACTGTTGGTCAACGTAACCAAACTGGAAAGTTGAAGTATTTCGACAGAGTAGGAACACTAAGAATGACACGACACACCGTCAATGAAATATTCTGTTCATTCTAAATAGTGCGACGAGAAATGGATGAAGGGGAAGAGAAAATCAACGCTGCTTCTCTGTTGGACACCTTAATGGAGTGTTGTGTTCGGGGTAGAGGGGTGAACCACACCTTGAAATAGGTCCGCAAAGGCTTTCCTCCCAGGCATGGCACTTGGCAAG
Source organism: Ectocarpus siliculosus (assembly GCA_000310025.1). Taxonomy (NCBI): domain Eukaryota; class Phaeophyceae; order Ectocarpales; family Ectocarpaceae; genus Ectocarpus; species Ectocarpus siliculosus. Next base: position 2,428,006 of record FN649750.1, on the reverse strand, counting down.
AAGAACTGTTGCTGTCAAGGAAGTGAACATATCTTGCAGGGAGGTCCTGGAGAATCGCGATATCAAGTTCCAAATGATACAAGGCACGTGAAGGGTTCATTTGTTTCTTTGTTGCTCGTACTCTGAATAACCGTACGCATCTGCATACTCATATTTCTGTGGTCATGCGTATACTCGGGTCAGCCGTAGGATCAAGTTAGGGAGCATTCACACAGTCCAAACGTTGACGCACTAAACATTTTTTTTTCCCGCCCCAACTGATTGTTAATAGCCGACCTTCGGCCGCACGGTAATGTAGGTATTCTCCAATACGAACAGATGGGCCTGTTGGTCGGTTCCTGTTACCGCTCGTGACAAGAAAGAGGCTAGGTGTAATCCTCGGCGAAGACCCGAATGAGCTGCCAGCCGCAGGATTCACTCCACGCCGGATATCGGAACCACGATTTGTGAAATGTTCCGCGTTGGTTCCTTTCCTATTCATCGCATTTTCACTCTTCCCGCTTCACTGAACCACACCACGCATGAGCAATACAACGCAGCGCCTCCCTCATCCTGTCGGCAAGCGTGCTCCTCTCTACGTGCGCGTTTGCTGTGTCTCCGGAGGCCTGATGTACATGATTCACGCCACGTATTTGTTCAAGTATTTTCTTGCCCGCGCCAATGGTTGATCGATGATTGATTTTCCTGTCGACCTTAACGCACTGGATGGATCTGCGGTGCGTTAGGCCGTCATTGTGTGCCACCCCAACACTAGGGGGATACTCTAAATACTGCGGATCACCTAGATGGACAGCGCGCCTCGCCTGCCGAACGTGGAGAAACATGGAGTGAAATTCGAGTGAAGTTCGTACAGCATCGCCTTCTGACATGGTGGTATTAGCATTAAGATGGGGAGTTTCAGCAAAGATTTTGCGGAAGGAAAAGCTAGCTCTACCAGTCGAACGGATTTCCTGTTGAGGCTATCCAAGCGAGGCAGTCGTTGATCCTCCTGCCAGCATCCCGAAAGGACGGAGGGCATACGAAGATGGCCAATTCCCAGTTTTTTTCTACCAGGGCGAGTTCAACAGTCACCCGTTGACAACGATAGCCTCTTCCTTGGAGGCAAGTCAAGAATGCGAGAGGACATACAGTAGGTAACCAGGCCACCCTTTTCTAAGCAATGCGCTTCCTGGGTGTTAACGGCCCGGAGGACGGCTTCGCCCTCGTCATTGGTCGTGACTTCGGTGTGGGTATGACGTATGACGGGTCGTTTGTGGGCCTGTGGGAGTATGAAATCACTCACGTTTGACGTCGTATGCGTGTGTATAGTGCGGAATAAGTGCACTTTCAGCTAACAACCATCCACTGTACGCCCCCCGGACACGGCGACGACAGTTCGGCAGCAAAGGCACGCCCTCTTAAGAAGGGCAACATGCGGCCTCATCCTTAGGCATATCTGGGCAACTACCTCGGTAACCACATGCCGGTTTGGGGCGAACGATGGCTTGCGCGACAGCTGGGGGGCGTTGGGGCACATCATCGCGGTTTCGCGCCCGGGAGAGATGCAGAGAGGTGCTTTCAAAACGTTTCGAGCGGTGGCGTAGACGAAACCCCAAGCTAGATACGACGATGGATGGTTGGCCTCATTATTGGGCATGTCACAGCAGCACTTGTTGGTTTGGGCCGAAGGACGGCTTGGGCAACGGTTGGGGGGCATGGGACCTCAGTGCTGGCTGTTTCGTGCACATTGGAGGCTTTGACCGAGAGTCATGACCGAGTCATGTGGTTTTGGCTTGATCGAGAACATGATCGAGGTCGTGACTCCATCTCGATGACGGAATCATGAACCGATTATGACCATGCCATGACCATGACTCGGACAATCGCCCACACCACTGGTAGGTTTGCTAAAACGCCCATGGGCCACCCAAGGGCCGCCGATGGGCACTTCATGGACTGCGCGTGAGCCGCACTGCCGATGAGCGGCCCTTGGGTGGGCCCATTGGCAGCCCATGAACTGCCCACGAACTGACCACGAACTGACCACTGCCTGCACTTCAACCTAGAACTTGCCACCGGCATATCAACCTAGAACTTCGCCACCCAGCGCTAACCTAGCACGTATCGTAAGGGCTTGGGGTAGCGATACGGTTAGCGCTAGGGTTATTGGCCGTTATAGTGCCCGTTCCAGAGCAAGAAGTCTATCGTTTAGGAGAACACTGGTTCCGGTGGAAGGGCACTCATTGGCCGCCCATGGGCTTGTTTAGCATAACTTCCAGTAATGTGGGAGACCCGACTCGGACCGTCTTCGCGAGATTGACAAGTTTAGAGGAAAAATAACAGAGAGGGAGGACGCACACCCTATTCCGTCCTGCTGCCTCGGTGCAGCTCGCACGCTTAGCTTGCTAGAACGTTTCTATTGGTGGGTTGGCATGAGTGTTTGCACGAAGTGGAGGGTGCGGAATTGTTTGCGATGCCAAGCTCGCAAACCATCTGGTCAGACTTCTCGGTGGACTACCTTGTGCCTTCCATTGACTTCGGGTCCCGTTGTGTCGGCGCGCGTCGACTACTTCGGCCCCCTTCCGTTGACACCACGTGGAGACACTTACAATCTCTTTTTTTGACCGATCGTTTCAGTCGCCGTGACGCGGTTACGGCCGGAGAATATACCGCCAAAGGCACCGCTGATATCGTTGTCAACCGGTAAATCCCTTTGTGAGGTTGCCCGTTGAGTCTCTTGTCTAACAACGGCTCTCAGTTTTGTTCTAAACGTCGCAGGCTGTGTACGCCGTCTTGCTAGTAAAATTGCAACGGGGGTGTGGAACGTGTCAATCACACTATTGCTCAGACGTTGTCTATACTCGTCAACGAGAGACAAGATGATTGGGACACCCATCTACCGCACGTCGAGTTTGTCTACAACAATTCGGTTAGTGCAGCTACTGGTTAGCGCCCAATGAGGTGCACATGAACGGATTGCCTCGCCTAGCGATGACTGTCGTTGAGCCTCCCCATGCTCGCGGCCACCAAAACTTGAATCGTGATTATCTTGAGTGTTGCGATCTTGCTGCTGATCGCCAACGTCGTTCGTACGGCTTGGGGCGTGAACAGCGAAACTTGTCCGTTTCGCGGATCGAGCGGAAAAATTCCGCTCTTTCGGACGCTTTTTCGTAAGCTTCCCGCCTACACAGGTGGTGAATGGGTTTGGGCAACTCCGAATCCACCATCCGCCAAGGTATTCGTCCAGAGGTTTTCTTTGCTCTAGACACGCCCGTTCAAACTTCTGACGCCCCTGACGACCGTCCTTTGGCGTCCAAGCTGCTCTACTTGGATCTCCCGTCGGAACCTACCGGGCCAAGAAACGTTGTGTCGGTGGTGCGTTGCAAGCCTTGCGCTAGTCCGCATGACACCGACGACTTGCCACGATTTCTGCCAGCCGGTCATACTCCATACGTGATGAACTCTAATGCGAACAAATATCCTCCCTACCACCTTGTACGGAAGACGACGTGTCGACTCCGGCCGAACGTCTCGAGATTGAACGCATTAGCAGACACCAGTCAGTTCGTGGTCGTGGTGGCGCTATGGCTGTCTAATACCAGATGCATTGAAAAGGCCTACTTTACCCTTCTCGGGAGCGTGAGATAGATCAACAGCACTCCAGCCGCACATTCTCCGGTACTGGACAGGTTCGCCCGACCAACATCGCCTAATGAATCGCCGATATCGTGCGATGCGCATTGATGCGGCTACCCGAGGATTGGCGGGTGCTATAAAGAAGGAAGAGCCATGCCTTCGGGCTACTCGTTAGTTTCGGCAATACTCCTCTATCTGTAGGCGCCTTCTTGTGGTACAAACGGACGATAGACTCTGGTGGTTAGGCAAAATCGCTGGACCACCTCTCCCGTCCGACTGCTACGTCGTCCGCTTCTTGGACGGCCCAGGACCAGTCAAGCTCGCCCTTCCCGATGCACGGTACTCCCGCATCGAAACCGCTGTCTCCGGATCCTCGTGCCTCCAAGTTCACAGCGGCAGTGCCCTCTTTAAGGGTGTTCTTCGCAACGTCGACATGTCGCGTGGCGGCGTCGTGACCGTTTCGTTGCGTGATGATGACGTCGCGCGCCCTCATTAACTTGGTCGTTTGTGCTCTCTGCTGCTATTTGTATTGATTTTATTTCGTTTTCTTTTCGTCTCTGTGTGTCTTTAGCGGTTGCGGACTGTAGGTGTTTCGTAACCTTTGTTGCCGCTTATACGTTACCGTGGCGATTGTTTGGCGTATGTTATCGTATGTCGATACAGGCCTTTTCGTCGCGCTCCGACGACGCTTTTTTCGTTGTTCCGACGTTTGATTGCTTTACGTCGTTCCGACGACGCTTATTCTTTTCTTTGTGTTTTCTTTTCCCCTTTCTTTTGGGTCCCGACCTGCTGTATATGTCAGCCTCAGTCTGCTCTTTTCTGTACCTTTTTTTGTTCAATAGGTCAAACAATGGTCTTGCGACTCATCGAGTGAGAGGTGTGGGAGGGTGAATTGTGTTGTTTTGAAGCTCCACATCCTCGATCTCATTTTGGGATTCGATAATCGCTTGTTAAGCTCCGAGGTTTAATAGCATCTACGTATGAGAACCTCCAGGGTGGGCTAGTGTTGTAGGATTTACTGTAGATGTGTACATAGGCGAACAGAGAAGACAACGACCCCTTCTATAAGGTGCGGGGAGGTATTACTCCTCGCGGAAGGATAAACAGGGGACAAGATCTAGACAGCCCCTGCTCGAGCGGCGGATCTGTCCCTCCCCACGATTGTCAGTCCTTTACCTTTACCCAAGGCAACATCAACAGCTGCTGTTCCACAACAGTAACAACAAGTGAGTTATTCTTAATGGGTAGTCCAGATTGCACCACGCGTGCATACACCACGCGTGCATACCCATACACTATGTAACCCTAACCCCCAACTTCCCCTACTGAAGGAAAAAAATGACTTCCGTTGAGGCCGGGGCTTACCCCCGGGCTGATGCAAGACCACAGCGACAACCAGCGCGTGGACTACGGGTGAGGACAACTGACCCAAAGCACTTCGAGACGTGGACATGCACACGAGCGCGCCCATCCTCATTCTAACGTTGCTTTCGTTATACAGCAGCAGTACTGGTACATATTGTCTACAGCAATCGGTTAAGTCCCTGCAGTGCAAGAGAACCTGACAAGTCAGGTTTGGGCCCTTAGACTGCTTGTTGTTGTCATGTCTTAATCTTCTTGGATGGTCTCGAAGCGAATAAAAACGGATGTGGGACCAGTACTAGAGGCACTCCAGCGATACTCTGCGTAGGACGCCGACATTGGGGCCACCCGTTTGATGATTTGGATACTGCTCTGTACATCGATTTGCCTTTGGACATGCGTCGAGCTGCCCGAGTCGAGGAAGATTTTTTTTAGTCCATATAGTGTACGTAGTAGGCAGAGTTGAAGAGTACCATAGTGTACCGTAGCAGGCACACAGATCAAGATACTTTATGTGTATGAGAGACACATCGATGCACTGCCGTCGTACAAGTGTGCACAAGTGTGCCGCCAACGCATGCTGTAAGCTTGCACGCGTCGTTTTATAGTCTAACCGTGGATCCATGGTTTGTGGGATCCAGTGGATCTTCAGGTCAAACTTTTTTGTGTCTCTTCACATCAATCAAATCTGTTCGGCGAGATGGATCTGGACACGTTTTCTCGGTGCTCGGTGCCTCCATCTGTTGTGTATTTATGTCATACAACACACATCCATCATCCGTCGCAGCGTTCACCACAAAATGACCATGACCAAGCTTTCCTGGTTCTCCTTGGCTACCGCGGGATGGCTCGCGGGTGCTTCCACGGATGCTTACTATGAGTCGGTGACAGCGGGCCAAGGGTGAGTGAGTTTCTTTTTTGGACGGAGCGTGATCGATGAGTTCATCGAAGCTGTTTGATGGTGTCGTTTTTTTTTTGTGGTAACATCAGAGCATCGTTGGTATTATTTCTGTGCGTGTTTCGCACCTTGGGGGGTTGGTTGTGGGGTCATGGATGCGCAAGATGTTGTCCTTATGGCCTGCAGCTGAGCTTTCTCTCCAATTATGGCAGGGTTGTAGGGAGAGGCGGTCAGAGCGGCGCACAGTTGGCATGGTTGGTGGTCTGGTGTGCTGTGGCGGGGCAACGGGGAATCGGAATTGAATCAGCCACGAACCCGCCAGCTGTGATGAGGGCGGGTTGGTCATCGTCACAGCTCGGCGCGCTGGGGCAGGGCATCACAGTGGCGGAATAGACAACTGCTGCGAAGGAACACGACGACATTGGATGTGTATGCCTTGGCCGCAACAGACGCGTAGTCCCTCAACTCCCCCTTTCGAAAACGTTGGAGCGGGCCAGGCCGGTGGAATTTTTTCCATCCCATTCCGCTGTTATTCCACCTGTGTTTTCTTGGTTTCTTTATTACCTGACGCCAGACTCCGTTTCCTTTCACCGCGGCACCCTCTCGTTTCGTGCCCCCCCGAGAGGGTGACCACCTGGTTTCTCTCTCTTGGGGGCACAGGTAGAACTACAAGTGGATGGGAAGGAGTATCCTATATATATCGCGTTCTTTGGGAAGAATTTTTTCGTGGAAGGGACTCTTCACAGCAGTGTATTGTACCGAATCCGTCTCTTGTCTCTTGTGTCTGTATGTATGTCCTATGCTGTACACACACATGCATACCAACGTATGCGTATGCAGTACAACGAACACACTTTCTTGCGTCTCGGTGCCTACACGTACAAAGGTTCGAGCAGAGTTGCAACCATGTTCGAGCGTATGTCGCCCATCACAACGAACCAACACAAAAGTATCTTTCGCAGCGAATGTCACGCGCCGCCGAGAGGAGAGGGCTGGGTGAAGGCCGCAGAAATATTATTTTGTGGGCATCTCTTTGTGGTACGCATACGACCGTGGGCGCCCTACTGCTGCCACTGGTGCTGCTGCCCATTATAGCTTACTTACGCACTCTTTGTACGAGTATGCATACATAAGCTGGTTGTCGTTGTTGTTGTTGTTGTTGTTGTTGTTGTCTTCACATATTATACACATATTGAATACCGTTCCGGTCTCCGTTCAGTACCTAACATCCGTACGTACGCGAATGTTGTTTTGTTATCGATTTTGCGTATGGGAGGGTCCTCCCTTGGGTTGACGAGGCAGAGTGGTGTCGTGGGAGGGGGAGACCGCGTTCCCAGTGGCGGGGGTAGACTGAAGGCGTACGATTCACAGCCTTCATTGAAAGTCAGTATTTCTTCTAGAACCATAATACAACAGTAGGCGGACGGAACGTACATACTACGGCGTCCATTTCGGAGAAGGTATTGGTGTACCTTGTCAAGCGTGGTACCGTAATACTTCGAAGTAATTGATAAGGTGGAATATTCCTCGGCAGACGTTGGTAAGATTGACAAAGCATGATATGAGATCTAAACACAGAGAGAGGAGATGGTTCCGAGAGTGAGACAATGTCGGTTCTTCCGCCGCCGCGCCTCTCGCTATAATACCAGGGCAGGGCGATCCGTACCGTTCGTCAAGACTTGTTGCACTCCCCAGATTTCAAACTATTCCGGCCTCTAAAAACTCCGAACAGGACCCAACCACCCCACTGCTACATAGGATGTCGGGTCGGCGAGCCTGCGTGGCCTCGATCGACCCAGCGCTACTTACGAAACCGGCTTGCTCAGACTCGTAGATGCTGGTGGTGTGCAAAGCGTTGGCGTCGTAACCTGGTTCGAACCTCTTGTCTGTTTTTCACGGCGGTATGTCTTGTTTACGGGGAAGACTCCGCCTACAATTGTTGGTGGGCGGCAAGCTCATGTTGTGTCGCGGTAGACCCCGGAGGGAGAGCAACAGTATGGGGGACAGCGAGGACGCGGTCGCTTACAGCAGATCACACACCTAATGCGTACATTTCCCGCCTCTATTATAGTCAAGATCAGCCTCTGCTTCGTCTCTCTTGCCCCCCCCCCCCACACACACTGGCGATGTCGTTCTTTTTTTTTGTCAGATTCTCGTGCGGTGTTTTGGAGGCGACCGGGCGGGTGGAGTGCTGGGGGGAGGGCGCCCTGGGTGACACGCCTTCCCTCGACGTCCTGGAGGGAAAACTACTGGACGAGGTCAGCGGATGGGGGTTGAATGAATTGTCGCGATCTCGGACTTGCGGTGGTGGTATTGTCGCGGTGGGAGGAAAACGTGCTTTTGTTTCCACCGCCAACGCCGACGAAAGGCTCAGCATCGCTTGCGAAGATAGTGGCGTGAGGTTGAAGGTACCTTGGAACCCTTTCCTTTCCTTTCCTTTCCTTTCCTCACGAACGATATATATGGAGAGATAGACACAGACACAGAGACAGAGACAGAGACATAGACGGAGACGGAGGAAAAAGAAAGAGAGCGAGAAAGAGAGAAAGAGAAACTCTCTCATTTAGAAAGAGAGAACCAGTCGCATGCCCTCCCAAATCTAGCGACAGGAACATCCATTCCGCCTCCCATTAATATTTCTCCTGTCAAACCGACAGCACCACCTGTCCATCTCCGGAGGTGGGTTTCACGTCTGCGGACTTTACTACGAGGGGGGTGAGAAGCTCAACAAGAACGTCCGGGCGTACTGCGTGGCTTCTTTCGATGACGGGGCTGAGCAGGTACTTCCAACCCTCCCTTTTTTTTTTTTGTGCGTGCTTCTGGCTTTTGTTTGCCAGGAAGGGGGGCTGCGGGTGTTGCGGAGGAATACTGCACGGTAGAAATGTTATAACGATGGCGCGCAACGTTGCTGAACGGTTTTGCTCTTGCTGCACTTACCGCTTATGCTCAATCGAACGGTACTCTCTCTTGCGGTTGATCACAATATTACGCGCACCGACGCCCTGCCCCACATGTTCGGTGTCTTCCCTCGCTCCATAACATGAAATCGCCCGATATCTCTACCTCCTGTGGTGCTTGACATTTATTCCAAACACCCTCCTCTCTCCATTACATCAACGGGAAATTTCCCCACGTCTTCTTTGTGGTGTGCCTGGCAATGCTTCAACCCTTGGTGGGGGGCATCGTAGGATGCGGGACAGCTGAACATCCCCGACCTGCCCGACGGGAAGTACTGGAGGGAGATGAGCGCGGGGGGTCAGCACACCTGCGGCATCGACACCGACCGCATGTGGGTTTTTCTGCATTACGCCCCCGCACCAAAAACGTTCCACAAGAAGACTTACTGACCGATCCGAAAACTGCGCGCCACCTTCCCCTTTCTCGGACAAGTATTATGTGCCGGTTCATTTTGTTTTGGCAAGAATACGTTGATGTATGTAGGTGTCGCAGAATGACAATGCCGAGGATAAACGCGGAGCAGCGGTACATGACTTTGTGCCGAACCTTCGGTACCGCTCCCACCAAATTTTTCGCAAAAAACAAAATGAAACCCTTGAGTGGTACAGTAGCGTGGGTGAGTGCGTTCTGCAGGTCGGTGAATCGAGAAGCAGCAACTCCCCCGAGGAAGGGAAACGTGCAGCAGGAGGCCACGCGCCCTTCTAGTCAACGCAGCCAAGCCAACCAAGGGGGAAAGGAAAGTCGCGTGTCGTGCTCCTGTTATTTACACCCAAGCCTTGTTGTTGTTGTTATTGTTGTTCTCTTTACACTACATAAATGTTCCGGTTTCCGCTCAGTACCTTCTAGTATCCGTACTACATGTAGTCCAACCAACGCCGTGGACACCTCCCGTGGTCACAAGCCTACGTTTCTAGAACGAACAACAATACACGCTGAAACAAAAAAAAACACGAACCAACAATGACAGGGTACACTGCTGGGGATCGGAGGATGGCTTGCGCCGCGACCTGGGGGAGTTCGCGGGCATGGAGCACCGCCACATCTCCGCCGGAGGTGCGATCGTAGGCGGCTACTGTAGACGTGTTGCGGTGTTTGCGATCGTCAGGCCTCGCCGCGTTGTCGTTACATCGCGTACGAGTCACGGGACGCACGCCGTTTGAGTTGGATGGAAGAGTTTTCCCGGGGCGCACGGTTCAGCCATCGGTTCGTGTGGCGGGTGGCGACGAAGTTTGGCGGAGCTATGTACGAGAGAGCCCGTCCGAAGACAACAACGACGACAAGGAGAAGAGTGCACTGCCCTTGCCTGACTGTAACTGTTTTCTACGGCTGCTCCTATGGCCGTAAACAACAACAACAACAATAGCAACGACAACGACAGTAGAAGGGTGCACCACCCTTGCTTGACTGTAACTGCTGCTGCGGCTGCTCCTATGCCCATCAACAACAACAACAACAACAACAACAACAACAACAAGGAGAAGAGTGCGACGCTCTTGCTTGGCTACATTTGCCACCGTCGTTGTCTGCTATTGCCGTGCGCAGGACTTGCCACTTGCGGCATCCTCATGTCGGACCGCACCGGCTACTGCGTCGGCGAGGTGCCCCAGGCTATGCTCCCGGAGGTGAGACATGGGCCTATTGGCGAAAGAGGTGCTTTCCTCTTGACATCAATGTTGTTGGTGTGGTGGTAATAGTCGTTGGCTAGTCGTTGTTGTTGTTGTTGTTATTGTTGTTGTTGTTGTTGTTTTCTTCACGTTAAAAACCGTTCCGATCTCTCTGCCCAGTTCCTTCATCTGTCCGTACTGATGCATCACTTGACGCCGTCGATTTGGTGCATTTTTATTTTTTTTCCTCCTCGTGGTTGCATTGGTAGTTTCTGGTCGCTCATGGCCGTTTATTGTTGATGTTTTGTGTATCGCGGGCCGCATCCGGAACTGGAGGGCGACAAAAATCGACTGCCGTCTTCGGGTAAATACCGTAAACGCGCTTAGACGCATTTAGTTGCTCAGCCGGTTCGCGCGGTAGATGCTACCACCAAAGACTCATACTTGTTGTCAGCCGCCCTGAGACACCTATCTTCACATTTGGTTCGTCGGTTAGCGCGGTCGATGCTAATTTTACATAATAAAACACACACATACACACACACAGGTAATGGCCTTGGTAGACGCGTGCAGGTTTCTTCGGTTGCCACCGTTTCTGTCTTTGATCCGAAGGATAGTTTAGCCTCCCCCATGCTCCCCCCTCACGGGGTCCCAGTTCATGGCAGATAGAAGTGGTGTGTTGTGTTTTCAACCGCACTAAGACTGACGTGTTTTCATTGGTCAGCCGGTTCGCGCGGTCGATGCTAATAATAAACACACACACACACACATACCTGTGACGCCCCCTCACGGGCCCCCCAGATCATGATAGCCTTTAGAAGCGCCGTCCGATTTCAGCCGGACCATTTTTTCATTCATACGCGCGGTCGACGCCAACACCACACACACCAAACACACCCCATGTCGCCTGCCCCCGCACGGGTCCCCCAGATCATGGCAGCCTTCAGAAGCGACGTCCACCTTCAGCCGCATTATGTCTATTTAATTGGGCAGCGCGGTCGATGCCAACAACAAACACATAGTCTCCCCCATGCCGCCCCCTCACAGGGTCCCAGTTAATGTCATTTGGAAGCGTTTTGTGTTTCCAACCGCACTAGACTGACGTCTTTTCATTGGTCAACCGGTTAGCGCGGTCGATGCTAATATCACAAACAACGTATAGGAAACACACACATACCTGTGACGCCCCCTCACGCCCCCCCCCAGACCATGGTGGCCTTAAGAAGCGTCGTCCGCTTTCAGCCGCACCGAGACTAACGTATTTTTCATTGGTAGGCGATGCCAACAAAAGCACACACACAAACACACACACACACACACACACGATTTTCATTCTGCATCAGGAGTACGCTAACACGCAGTTCGCGAGGCTCGAGGCCGGGGGCGCCTTCTCGTACGGCCTGGTGAAGGACACGAAGGAGCTAATCAAGTGGGGTCCGACCGAAGGCGATCCGGCCGCTATCGTGGAGAGCATCCCCGTCGAGCCCCCGACGGGCTTCCGGTCCATCAAGACTTTCAGCGTGAGTGGATCGGGGCGTCCTCACTCGTGTTTTGCATGCCATGTTTGTTAGACCTTTGAGCAAGCGGCCTGAAGAAGACATGGTTGTCAGACCATTGAACAAGCGTCCTCAAGAAGACATGTTTTGCAGTCATGGTTGCTTAGACCATTGCGCAAGCGTCCTCAAGAAGACGTGTTTTGAACGCCTTGGTTTGTTGGGCCGTTGACCACGCGTCCTGGAGAGGAAGTGCATTGTTCCCACAGGACCGATCACCGCTAGACATTCGGGTAGGAGGGAGGCGTCGTGTAGGTTTTTGGTGTGTCCTCGTGTGCTTGTCTTTTGTGCCTCTCTCGAGAGGCTCTCCTCCTATCTGCAAGGGACTGGTCTCGTACCGAACTTAATGCCTGCGGAAGGCGTGTGGTGGTGTTTTGGGTTTTCGTCATGCCTGGTACAAACGCTGCTCGTTTTCTTCACCGCGGGTAGGTAGGTCAATAGTAGCGAGAGTATTCTGCAAGGTTCGATACCTCAGTGTATAGTAGAAAAAACAACTCATTAAACCCAGGCCCCCGCAGGTTTTCTCCTCCACTCGCTGGAAAGACTTCCATCACGTTCCCTTCGACCGTGATGTTTTCTCCAACAGTTTGTATTTCGGTGATGATACAACTACGTGTTTTTTCTAAGTAGAGTTTCTCCACAGGGGGATGGCGCTGTCGAAGAGTACGGGCGTGTCAACTCGGAAACTTGCACTCTTTCCTGCTCATCATTGTTGTGGCCAAAAGTGAGATCCAACCGTGTATGGTCGTGGGCAGAATCACCTTAAAATCCTCTGCCTCGGAGTTTCCAGCATCAGGGATGGACGACTTTCCAGCATCAGGAATGGTTTTTGGTTCGCCTTGTGTGATACCTCCGGCGTGCCGTTCCTGACGTTTAGACCACTGCAGGGATTCGTGAGCCCGGCATAAAATACGTCCTTTTTGTGTTGTTCTGGCTCCCGAGCTAAATATTTCGTCGTTCTTGGGTGCTTGTCCACCCCTGCCGAACAGATTGCCGCCGGGGCTGCCCACGTTTGCGCCACGGGAAGGCGCAACAGGAAAGCCATCGCTAGCGGCCTCCCCACGAAGGGAGCGTGGTGCGCGGGCACCGGCGGAGAGGAGATCTCCGGTATCTCCGACGCCGCCTAAGCACTCTCCATTGGGTGCCACCCTCTGCCTATAGTGCCTCCGTGTACCACAAGTAGCGATGCCTAGCTTCTTGCATACCTTCAGCGGGGCGTTGCGATTCTCCGGCATGTAGCGGGGGGGGGTGTACTCATGGTTTGTGTTGCCTTAGCGGTTAGAGGTTAGGGTTAGGGTTAGAGCTTGGGGGGTGTTTGTTGTTTGCCTGACGGTATGTGATATGAAATCACGCATGTATTAAGAGGTGTGGTGTGCTATGCACAGCGGTCTCGTTTCGCTTCCGGCATGATATCCATTGAGGCGATTTGTTTTTGTGCTTGTTTCCGTGTGTCCTCTCCCGTTTTCTTGTGTGCACTGTGTGGACACCAGGCGCCCCCGTGTTTCCCTTGCTCGCCTTCTGGTGTCTACGTCCACCTCCGTTGTCTTAGCCATGGGGAGTCTCGTTTCGAGGAAAGGGGGGCGTACTCATGTTTCCAGGGGGCCATGCTGTGACGAGCCCGATACCATGACCGTGGATTCGTAAGGTCTCCAGCACGTGTGAGCCGGACACAGTGTTTATCTGGGCAGGGTTGGGACGGTCCACCGCTTTTCTTCGCGGTCATGGAGCAGAGAACAGGACAAGCGCGGGATACGACTCGCCAAGATGGGAGTACTCTCTCGCAAAGGCAGAAACCTCACGGCCCGATTGGGTGTGTTGTCTATTGGCCGTCTTTGTTAAACTGTCGGGGCGTGTTTGTACGACAAAGGGCGTGTGGGCTGTGGTGCTCACGACGTCCGTTTCGTGATGGTGCTGTTGATGACATAAAATCTGCCTTTTCATGATCTGTGTCCCCTGAAAATTTGCCACGGAGACCGTTTCTCTTTCCTCGGGACGCGTTCCGCGAAGAGAAAGCCTCGGCGAATCAACATTATTGATCAGGATTTCGTCGGACGGTTTTGTGGGGGACCTTGGCCCCGTAGTCCTCCTCCAAGAAGGTAGCGGGTTGGAATTTCTGTCAGGAGTGAACAGAATGCGATGTACGTGTTGAAAAGCGATTTTTCCCGGGAGTATTTTTCTCGGACAGCAGCAGCAACCACACACAATACACCGCCACCACCGCCATCACTATCATCATCACCACGACCACCGACGAACCACCGAGAGCATTTCACTGAGTACGGCTTCAGCACCCCGCCGTGCTGACTCCCTTAACTTTGTACTGGCCTCCCCACACAAGAAGAGCAATTTCATAACCAAAAGCCTTTGTAGGCGTTTCGAAAGAAGCCCCCCCCCTGCCAAACAAGTAGACGAGAGGACGCGCAAGCGCGCGCGGTGCACGCAGATGCTTCAGAGGATCATCTCGGCCCCCTTTGTCGACGTGGGCCCCACTGTCCTGTGAACTGGGGTGAATGTCGAGAACGTCCAAACGTTCACGGCTTCTGTACACTATCTCAAAGACTTACAGGAGAACGGGGGCAGCTTTCCCCGAAGGAATGGCACATGGTCAACGCTCATCATATGAATGACGAGATGGAGAACCAACGAGTAGCATCCCCATTCCCGCCCCCGCCCCATCACTTGTGTTCCTCCCGCCAGTTGCGGTCAACTCCGTCTTGCCAGGAAGTGCGAGGAAGATGGTGAATAGCGCCCCCTCGATAGACCAATGATGCTACGGTAGGAAGAAAAATGGGAGATCGGACTTGCCGCACATGGCCTGGGCGGGCAGGCAAGAAGTTTACCCGCTTCATCTGTCATCATGGAGAAAAGGGTCAGAGGATCACCCCAGTTCCAACTTATCTACCAACACGACGGTTTGCCCAGCACTTCCGTCCAGGCGAATTATCGAAAAGAACCGTGCGGTTAATGCCGGGCCTTCGTCACGACAACGAGAGCCTCAAGCAAAGCCAAGCCAAGGGTACGTGCAATGAACCAACGCAATGCCTGTGGCCAAATTCGCCTTAATACCCTGAGGGGTATTTACAATCCTAGGCGTCGCTGTCGCTCACAACGCGATCCAAGCTGGTTGACTCCCTTTTGGTGGAAAAACAGGGTGTCGCCTTCCACTGCTTCCTGCTGTAGCGGTTCGAGGTTTGCCCTCGTCGGCCCTAGTCTTTCTTCTCCTCCTCTCCTTCGGCGCCCTCTTCCTCTTCCTCCACCTTCTTGTTGGAGTTGGGGTCCTGTAGACGGGAGTATTGGCGAGGTAGGGGGGTACTCGCCCACTGGTTGGGCTATGTAGTTTCTTCTTACGCTGTCCAACGCTGGCTGTAAATCTCTGCTCTCAAAGATATTCGATGGAACTCCCCACCCCGTTTCGCTCTAAAAGGGGTCACTGACTACTTCACCCCTGATTATCCAGTTTTTTTTTTTTCCAATGCCATGCGTGCCTTTCGTCTATCCTGCCATATTCGCTGATTTCCGTGATTTTGGTGAGCCATGCGATTGCGTGCCAGCGTCGATATCGTTTCTGGATTCTGATGGGGGTGAAATTTGTGGGAACTTTGACGCAAGTGCCGCGAAGGCTCCGAGAGGAGCAAAGTCGAAACAGACGCACGTGCTTCTTCCTCGTGGAGAGGGTCATCTCTCCTCGCGTGCGTGGTAAATTCTGGCACGGAAATTTTAGCCAGCTACATTTCTTTGTACATAATATTGGCCTGGTATTTGTCTTAATCGAAACACGATGTCGCAGCAGGGATGGCCACTTTGTTGTGGTATAGGTGGTGTTGCCTCCTATTCCGTCTCCCCCATGTTCCCATCATACCTGTTGAACGACTACCAGGGTGAAACTCTCATGTAAGGCGATGATCATCTCGTGCTCCCCTGTTCTCAGCCGCAATGATTCCACGTCGTTCTACGGGTGTGTGTATCCGCGGGGGATGGGCGGACGAAAAACCATTCGCGCGTGGTGTGCGAAAGAGAGAGAGACAGAGGCAGAGACAGAGACAGAGAGAAGGAGGGGAGTTGTGCGTTTGAGAGGGAGCGGAAAGCTGCGCGCGTGGAAAAGAGATCAGGTGGAAGCGAGGAGAACATACAGGAAAACAAGAGGTGGATGAGGGCCTATATAGACAATATTAGCTTGTCTGCTTTTCAATGCTAACAGCTGAAAGCACCTAGGAAACGAAGGCTGGCTGTTATTTCATGTAGTTTTCAACGCTACATTCCGACTCCTCTCTTGATGTCAGAGCAGCCTTTTGCGAGCAAGGCATTCGTTATTGCTGGCTTGGCCGTTGTCTGTCATCGCAGGTTCAGGGAAACTCACGGCTGCGCCAAACGTAGCATAGCAGCAGCGCACAAGGAACTACAGCTTCCCAGCACTTGCGGCGGAACTCGTTGTGAAGCAAGACGATGAGGCCGGTAGCCACATACCAAGTGTTGAGCGAACAGGGCAAGCGAAAAATGTGCGTGCAGAGCAAAAAATCTCACGTCCGGTGGCTCGAAGAGTTCTCGCATGTACTTCTTCGATTTGCTGGCGAGGTCAAGCACCAACGCCGCGTGGTGCACGGCCGCTCGGTACTCCATGCTCTCGTACTTGATCACAATCCCTGCAAGCGGCGTCATTTTTCATTGAAAAGTGGCGGAGGCGACTTCGAGGTTATGTAGGACCGACACACTGCAAGGACCTCGTGCCGTGTCCCCCTGCTCCGCGAGGTTGCAGTGAAGGTGGAAACCGGCTTGCATGGTGAGGAACGCATCGTGCCGCGGGTGGGGAAACAACGGCACTGGTCCGAAGGGACTCACAAGATGATCTTCCAGACCACTGTACCTCGAAAACGAACCTTGGCGCTTGGTCCCAGTGAAGACGGATAGATATTGCGTCCCCAAAACTGAAAAAAAAAATCCAAAACGAAACGCAAAACAAAAATACACACACACACACACACACACACACACACACACACACACACATTCATGATGGCTGTGTGTATGGTCTATTGTCTTTCTCCCTGTCGACGACACATCGAGGGGGAGGGCTGAAAATTGATTTGATTGTTTGTGTAGAGCACCGGACGAATGAGCGTAAAACAGCATGCACACGTACGTGTTGTGATTAGTAGACCTCGTAAGTCCTGTCATTGGTCTGGGACACAGGTTAAGGACGGCAACGGGAGCGGGGAGCCTCGGAAGCGAAAATATGCAAGCCGCGCCGGTGTCCAAAATTAGCAAATGCAGTAGCTCTGATGTGTACTGTTGTCCGGTGTCCACAATTAACAACTAGGGGTTAGGTTCCTCTCTGACGTGTACTGTAGTCGAGGAGAGCTTCGAAAGAGTACATTTTCAGTCCTTTGCCGTCTGACTGCGTGCAGTACCGAATCCAACGTCCCGGTTTCTAGTTTGTCGACAAGCATAGCAATCCTCGCCTCCAGAAAGCAAATGTTACATGCACTCACTATTTACACGTCGCACATGTCCTACTCGCGCTTCGATGAATCGACCGGGTGTGCCTTCTCAACGCAGCCGCGACTTACCCCGCCCAGCCCCACAGCATAAATTTTCAACGTGAATCCGGTCTAAGACAAGCACGCTATAATGCTTTGTGCATGAATCTGATCCGCCCCCGCAGGCCATCCTCCAACCAGAGAATCAAGCGCTGACACGACTTTGATGATCGGCTAGTCTCACTCGCTTCACCTCTCGCTCACCGTCGTTGTTCATGATGACGTACGCCGAGAACCCCGGATTGGTTTTGAGCTCCTTGATAACCTCCTCCACCTCATTAACCTGCTGAGACTGCGGAACAATGCAACGTGGGGGCGTGCAATGGGCGATTGGGACTGCCGCTGCCGCTGTATCGCGTATTTGGCAGAAAAATGATGAGTCCTGAGATATATACTGTGGGAGCTTCAGTTTGTTGTGCATTGACAAGAGCATGGCGCGATCGCTGTTCGAGGCAGCAAGGTGATTATTGGAGTAGCTCAACCAGACCGAGAAATCCCCACCATGCTAAACATGGTTATCATTTTTTTGCCGGGGATGCACAGTAGTAGAAAGGTTCTCCTGCTGCTAGTGGAGTACATCACCGCACCACCTCTCGATGCTATCAGAAAATTGTGAAAGAGCCAAACCAGACCAGCTCTTCTGGTGCAGACAGAATGAAAAACGTTTGCGGCTCACGAAGCTACCTACGATATAGGGAATTTTCGAACATCGACACATATCCACACTATTTTTCTGTAGCTCCGCATATATTTTTTGTAGCTCACAGCAGGTACTTGTAGGTGTTTGCGGAGGAAACCACGCCGGTGCTCTTGTTGAATAAAATGCTGGTGCAGGACAAGACACAATTCTCGCTCTGTCTCATATCTTGTTCATTCTGTACGCACGCAGGAACATATGTATTCCCTAGGCCACGTGGCAGGTCACAAGACTATATGTTGACACCCACCGCCATGGACTAGCCTGTGCCTGTCGGCCGGCGACACCCGGGTACTGCCGCCCGGTTGTCTGTCGACGAAAACCGTCCACCTTGCCCCTTCCGTGCCCGGACTATCTGGTAGTTAGTGCCTATGGGTGCCGTCAATGAAGTTTCCTCCCTGTTCCAACAGGTTCCAGCAGGGGTTGACTTCAAACACGGGCCAAGGGCGGCTAACAGTGCCCGGTCGCCTATGCGCCATCTCGTGCCGTCGCCAGTGTTGCAAGACCCACTTTTGGCCGTTACAAATTGGAGTTCCACACACCGCGGCGTTCTGCTGGACTGCTCTCAGCTCCGTTCTCCGTGCCCATGGCAGCAGCAGCCAGACTACCCATCTCAGAAGGGGGAGCATCAGTCATGGACCCTGCGAAGTGCTTGGAGATCCTTGGGAACCGTGGGATGTGCAGTGGCTTGCACGGTGCTCACCACCACGGGCATGCAGCAGGTGTGCTAGGCGGCCAACAACAACTTTTTTTTTTGGAGGCAGGACTGTCAGCTTTCGTTTCCGCCGCAGGCTTCCGCAGATTCCCAGAGGGAGCGCGCACAAACGCGTCTGATACAATAGCTCTGGTAGAAAAGTTAAACAAGCCACGGCCAAAGCCAAAATATGGGATGGGCTGCTTATTATCTTGTCACCCGGAAAGATGACTGCGTGCCGTTCGCGGTGTGGAATTGACGCTCGAACTTTGCCGTCTCACCTCGCTAGAGAACATTTATGTAGTCAGGCGCTGTAAGAAGTTCTATTATGTAGAAGATTCCGCAGCTTGTCCCCTGGCTGGCGGTGCTCTTCGCTTCCGCAGCATATGCTCTTGCGGGTGGCCAATTGGGTCGTTACCAAACCGCAAGACGAGGGAGGCATTGAACACGCAAGCGGTCCCAAAACACTAGTCTATCAAGGACACCGACGGTGACACAAGATACCACACCCCCTGGACCGATCTTGAAGCTCGACAACTCGACGACGAAGAGGATGCAAAAATGAAAACGATACGTTTTCGGAAACATCTCTAGATGAGACGGCTTCAACACCGCCATTTTCGGCGCGCTGCCACTCTTTCTGCTGGGGAGAAATCGAGCTAACACACACGGTCCATGGCGTGTACTATGCCATGGTTCTAGGTTCGAGGTTCGAGGTTCTTCGGTTGTCTCGCAGTGGTTCAAGGTTCGAGGATGAAGTGCGTGGTCTGGACACGTTCCCATTGATACGTCGTGGAGCAATCGAGCTTTGAAATTCGATCCAGGGGGGGTGGCATCTCATGCGACCCACGCTATGCTTGTGCACATGCTTACGTCGCTATCTTTTTCTACGCGGCAGTACCAACACTACCGGATGGCTGAGCTATCAAGCAAGCAAGAAATTGTAGGACGGAAGCACGCAGAGCATACATGTAAAAAAAGAAACCTGGTAGCGAAAAAAAGAAAAAAATGGTATAATCACGCTTGCCCCCCGCTGCAAAAAATCTGAACCATTCCTGGACCACTGTTTCGGTAGGTCCAACCACGCCATCCCAAGCGGAGGCCGCAGGCACAGGGGGTGAGAACGCTGGCGGCCGCGGACAGGTGATAAACCTTGCCACCGGGTCCAACGAGACGCGCGCGGCTACCGAGGCGGCATCGGGGCTGATGGCGGCGATGGCTACCGGCCCTCCTTCTTCCGCCGCTGCTGGTGCCGGTTGTTGTCCGTCGAAGACGGCTGCGGGGCCCTGCGGAGACGCTCGTGAGTGCCACAGAACAAGGCCTTTTGTGAAATGGATGAGAGTGTGTACGACGCGCGATATAACGATGGAGGCGATACTGTAGATCGCAGGTGAAGGGGGTGGTGGGAGAGGAAAGTACAGAGGGGCGACGGCGGTGGCGGCAAGAAAGAGTTGTCGGCAAAGGCAGGGTGTTTGGGTTCGACAGACCTATCCGGCCGTGTGTGGCAGTTTCGTCTCGCGTACTATTATCGTACCCTTCGCCGTTCTTGTGGGGGTCCGCATGCATGTTGCTTCTGCTTCTGCTGCCCCCGCTGCTGTTGACGACGCTGACACGGCGCGCGGCTTGTTTCGTTGTCTGTTGTTGGTCCCATCCCTCCTCTTGCTGCTGCTGCTGCTGCCGCTGCTGTTGCTGCTCACTCTACCTTCTGGGGGCGGTGTGCAGCAGAAAAAACAGCAGCGTCACCAACAAGCGCCGCTCCGTATGCCAACAGCGACGGCGGAGCCGGACACTCATGCAACGCGGGCGGCGAAGCAGGGTCGGGTGCACAAAGAGGCGGCGGCGGCGGTGAAGCCGGCGCCAGAGATCTGGGGCTTAACCTACCCACCGCTGCTGCCGGGCAGGAGGAGGAAGGGGGCGGGCTACAGGGCCTCCAAGGCATGTCTGCGGGAGCGTTGGTGGCATCGTTTAGGCGCGCTCAGGAGGAGCGAGTGGCCCTGTACCGGAAATTTAACGGGTAAGGACGGGGTGATCGGTGTGTAGGGGCACACACCAACTGCGACCTGTTGGTGCGTGAATAGCTACCGCTGCTCTCTTTCGAAACGAACACAACAGCGCAGGGGGGGGCGGGGGGGGGCACATTAGGTAAGCAGAAAACAACTACCAACTTCATCATTATCCAACAACAACGGCAGCACTAACAACACTATCAACCTCTGTTACAACGGTCGACTTCTCGACGCAGGGGTCTGAAGGAGGCATTGCGAATTGGGGACTACTCCGGGTACCCGGCATTATGTGAGACCGAGCATTTGGCTGATTTAATATCCTGTAGAGTTCTTTAACGACGACTGCGAGTTGCTCGTGTCCAAAGTTGATGCCTGGAACTTGGGAGCCATTGTCCGAGCGCATCGGTTGCATGCATGATTCTTGCCCCCACGACGGGAAGAAGAATCAACGTACCGCTGTACATGGCCATTTCGGTGGTGTCTTTCGTTTATGCTAGGCGGAGCCTCGACTCTTTGCCTTTCAGCATCACATAGAAGCCGTGCAGAGGTGCGTTGTGCACTACGAGGGTACCGGCACGGGTCGGAGAGATGGCACGGGTCGGAGAGATGGCCCGGGTCGGAGAGATGGCACGGGTCAGAGAGATGGCATGGGTCAGAGAGATGGCACGGGTCGGCGGGATGGCACCGGTCGGACAGATAGCACCGGTCGGAGGGATGGCACCGGTCGAAGAGATGGAACCGGGATGCGAAAAGAAAACAAGAGTGGCGGATTGAATTGTTTTTCCGCACCGGGGTCGGTGCGACCGCTCCCGGTGCGATCTCACCGACCTCTCTGACCCTCAAATCCAAGATTGATCTCTCTTTGAGCTGCCGAAAAGAGGTACATGTGTGTACATTTTACACATGGTGATCGTAGCAATACAATAGTAAAGGCCGCTGTGTGTGTTTCGTTGGGCATCGCACCGGTCGGAGATATCGCACCGGGGTGCGACAAATACCACCAAGAAATCCATTTTGAAAAGCGATCGCACCCGGTGCCATCTCTCCGACTCTTACGGTACTGTAGATGATGTCGTTCTCTGGAACCCTGAACCGAAAAGCCTGCGAATCACAGGAAAAACAACATCTCGAATTGGAGAGCGTGCCCCGCGGGCAATTTCCTGCTGACGATACGTATGTAGCAAGGATAGGGAGTTTCGTGGTCGCTCCTGTCCTGCTGTGGCTTTCCCCAACGACGCCGCCCCCGCGCCAGGGCGCACCTCTGCCTGGATCACCACTGATGTGCCTCACTCACTTTCGTTTTCTCCGTACCAAGCTTTTTCCCAGCGATTGGAGCCCCCTCTCTATAGGTTACGGGGAATTTTCGACCGGCTGTATCCTGTCTGTTTCTTTACGCAAGGAATCTTGCACGGAGTTGTAGAGACATTCTGATCTCGCTCTCTACCCAGTAGATACCTCCGGAATAATGTTTTTGTTCGGATGTTCATTGCCAGCTAAGACGCCCTTCCCCCCCTATATCCCTACATCCCACACACCGTTCTTTTTTTCCCTCAGGTTGCGAGGTGACGGCAGGGTTCTCCGTCCTGAGCAAAGCCATCAACGCTATCGAGGTGACTGGCACGCCTGCATAGCAGCATCTACCCCGCAAGGGGTAGGGGGGGAGGACAGGGCATCTACAGCTGACCATGAGCCTCCGAAAAACGAACTGAATACACTTTGGCTGGCCATGACCCCCCCTCCCAACAAAAGTCAAAAGACAGGTTGCTGAAACCCAATCACAGGAGGCGTTTCTACTCGTTTCAAGATAAGGCTTTCTGCGGAACGACAAAGTGCCCCGCCCTCCCCGCCGCACCCTTCTCAATTGTATGCAGAGGGGGTCCCTGTTTAGTGCCAGTTGAATAGTGCCAATGCCCGGTATAGTGCTGGTGTTTTCGTCGGGCACACAAGAATTTCCAAGTCATTGTCAGTACTTTGGATAGTGCCGGTCCGGTGTATTGCCAGTGAATTTTCTGGGCAAATGCCGGCACCGAACAGCGACCCCCTCTGCATGTTTTCGCGTTTTTCGCGTCTCGTTGGTTGACTTGTTTTTGTGTTTGTGCTGGCGTCGCCGCTACAGGCCACGCTGGGGAAAGACAGCGAGACGAAAGCGTTGGCAGGCATCATCCGCCGGGTGCAGGAGCACGAGCGCGAGAAGTTGACGGTGGTGAGAGGCCAAATTTAAGACCTTATCATACTCAAGAATGTCACGTCAGGGCACGGTATCGACAGTAGTGACAAGTGCCTGGTTCACTATGAGAGGCCAAACCTCAGACGACCTTAACAAACTCAAGAATGTCACGTCGGGGCACGACAACAACAGTAGTGACGGTACCTGGTTCACATATTGGGTGTTTTTCCGAGGAGTTTTTTTTTATGTGTTGTAGCGCTTGAAATGTACAAGGACATGCCAGGTCGCATGGACACGGCCTATTGTAGCCAATGCTCCGAGTATTTCCGTGGTGGGCGCACGGATGGGATTTCGAATGGATGGAACGTTTCGCTGTCTGTGGCAGGGCAGTGCGTAAACACTACCTCAAAGTGGTGGGGGGGTGCGCGACGGACTCTATGGTGTAGACATTTATTTTTTTCACCGCAGACGCAACAACCCTCTCGCGCCATGTAGGGAAAAAAAAAAACTTTTCCGTTGTGCCGTGTGGCGGTTTGGGTTTCCGAGGGACTTTTGGCTCGGTCCGGTGCCGATCACGTGCCCCCCTTCCCCCATCGGGGTCAATGGTCAAAGAACTACGGCATGCAAAAACATGAGTTATCCCCCCCTGCCCTGTACGCCGCCGTCCGGTCAGTTCTAGTCGGAACTGCGCTTTCAGAACGTATGTGTCTCCCAATACAGGAGAAGGTTCTTCTTCGCCCCTCGGCAAAAAATGAACGCATCGCGCAGGTCTCCCTCTTTTTCCCAAAACATGCTTTAGCCTCTCCGCGGGTGAAACGGTCCACACCCTGTACAACTGTTTTTTGTCGTATTTGTTTTGCCGACCAACTGCTGGCTCTCAATCTCGATCAGCAGTTGGTTGCAGCCAAACACTGGCTCAGAATCGTGGGCGACCAGTTGTTTACAAATCAACTAGCGGGTACCACATACAGAGAGATATCCCAGCGTAAAATACTTGAATTTGTTTGCGGTGTTGTACAGGGCGTGTGAAACATTGCCGTTCCTTCTGGCATACTCCATACCCGCGGCCGTTTCACTCTCTTTTAAGCGTTTCCCGATTCTGTCGATGCCCCCCAGACTGCGGCACACCACCTGGAGTCTATGCGAGAAGCCCGCGCGCTAGGCATGGGGCCGGGCATGTCGGTGCACTCCGGAGGACAAGGGGACGCGGGGGCAGCGTCCCCTTCCCAAGACCGCTTGCTGAGCGACGCCGTGGGCGACTTGTTGCGGCGTGCCGAGGGGGAGGCAGCCGCGGTATCGGAGTTGCTAGAGGAGTTACGTTACGAGGCGGAGGGGCTAGAGTGAAGCATGTACCGTCTATCCGGCCACGGTCGGCAAAGAAGGTTGTTCTGAGGTTTGCCGCATGGACTTATCTTGTTCTCTCTCAGATTTTTTCTTCCCATAAAGTGTTGTACTGCAAGTGAACATTTTTCGCTTTTTTGTTGTTGAGAAGGGTTCCCGGCAATGCAATTACGGTATTCCTTCGAGGGCGGCTAATACTGGTCGGTTCATTACCAAGTGTGATGAAGGCTTGTATTGAGTTAGATGGCGCCACGGCCGCTTTTTTGGTGGAAACTTTAGCCGAGGGATGAGAGCCGTTTCGAGGCAAACCGACTGCGCCGTGTGAACAGTCGTGCTGTGAGGTGGGTCGTCCCCATGTTGTACGCATCGATTCCCAAGCGCGGTCCGCCCTCGCCCTGGGCGCTGCTCAGCAGAGAAGAATACCCGCTGTCGCTACGGTAGCTGCTGAAGCTCCCGCCGCCGTTGAAGACGGGACTGGCGCCATCGCCGCTGGTCGCACCGACATCGCCACAACCGCACAAGCCGGATCCGAGATGCACAGGACCCGCGTTTGTCGATCAACGCAGGCTCTTGCTTGTTTGTTAACTCGGCAAGCGAGAGGCATTGCGTGCGCTGTTGTTGCCTTGCTGCTGTTGGAAGACTGAACTATGGAGGGCCGTAGCTGCAGAGGGGGGGGGAGGTGTGGTTCAAACCTCACCGCCTTCGCGTTAGTTGTACCTTCGGAAGTTGCATCTCCACCTGCAGGGAGATTTTCGCCACATGTTCCTACGCATATTCTTCGTACCCTTGGTACCTCTACTGTACAAGAAGAGCTTTGGTTCTTGGTAGGGTTGCGAACTGGGTTTCAGTGTTGTTGAACCTTGAGCATCGAAAGCAAACGAAAATAATACCGTTGTGAACTGTGAACGTTATGTTTGTGCCCCGACACAAAATGTGTGATTGTAGCGTGTGGGGATTTGGGAGTGCAAACCGCGCACAACATTAAAAAAATGTCAGCTTCTGGCTCTTCTTTTTTTTTTTCGAGTGGCTACGAGCACGTCGGCCGCCCCAGTCGTCTAGTGCGTGACCTCGCAAACCTTAACACCGCTACAGAGTAACTTACGGCCGTTACGTTGTACGGACGGCGCTTTTTCCCCCTGAACAGAAAATTGTCTGCCCAACCCCCTCTCCCTTCATACATTTGAGAGCTGTGAAGTTGGGCAAAGGACCGTTTTGTCTCTATACGTGCGCCCCACAACGACAAGTGATTTCTGAGTATTGATTCACCGGGCTCGGAGTCGGACATGATATGAGAAAGCGAGTCCTAGTTATGCAGGGAGGGGGGCTCGGCTGGATTTGGCGTCCTCAAGCTTTGCAATGGAGCATCGCCCCATTCGGAGTAGCCAAGCCGCTGGCGAAACTTTACACTGCCACGCTCGAAGCTTCACGCTGCAGGCAATCCACACTCCCTGGCAGACATAACGGCCACAGGAAGCCACACAAAACGTTCTGCACACACACCCACACCCACGTCCCGTCTTCTTCGTGGTTGAACACAAATCGGAACACTGGTCTATATATTTGCACGGGATTCAGAACGTTGCTTGCTCCTTTTCTGATCAAAAGAAAATCCCAGCAGAACCCTTGGGGTCACAGGCGCAGGGATATCATCATATTAGTACGGACTTCGCTGAGAGACCCCCCCCGGTAGCAAGATACCATCGACAGGACGGCGGCAGGTGAAGAGGAAAGACCGAATGTAACTCACATTGACGCTTGCTCCTATGGTGAACACGCCCAGAAGGGTGGGTTCGGGAGATCTGTCGGCGGGATTTTTCAGCACTGGACTGTCAGTTTTTTGTGTGGTCTCTCCGATGGCGGCCGGTACGATGCGTTTAGACGTTTCGGTGCTTGTCCCCCTGCAGAGTGGCATTCGCCGCATCAAAGAGAGCTACGGTAGGGAGTCCTAGCAAGACGGTAGCCGAGTGAGGGGAGAAGAGGGCGACGAGGAAATAATCTCTACTGCGGTATTTCATGGTGGAGGGTGCGTTCGTGTGCTCCTGGAATATTCTCGGAAACTGTGGTGAGGTTGACTAAAAATCTCCCGAGAGCTCGTGGTTACCACACCGCCCACGCGGACAACCCTTCATTCCCGACAACCGCACACCCCACACGTCGCACATCGACCCCATTCCCTCTTCGCTCACCCTTCCACCCCTTCCATTCTGCTTTCTCCCCCTCCGACGAGACCGAAAGACGCAGCGAAAGATGCCTAACAACAACAACAACCGCTCACGGCCGCTGCAGCGGCCGCTCTTTTTGGTACTCCTTGGTGGTGGTCTGCTTCTCGCGGCATCGGCACTTACCGCGCGCAACGTCTCCACCTCCCCCAAGCCGCGTGTAGGCGCTGCTTCTTCCAACTGCCCGTTGCTGCAAGCTTCGACGGCAGCGCCGCCGATTCCCACGACATCTCCCCACCACAGAGTCAAGACGGCCGAAACAGCTGCCGAACCAGGTCTTCTCGAGCCTACCGGCGTTCACCACCCGTTTCATAGCTTGTCTCCACTATCCGAGGCGAAGGCATGGGCGGCGAGGGAAGGGCAGTACTTCAACGGCCTCATCGAGGCCAACGGCGGCGCATCGGTGTTCAAGGGGCATCCGGGTCTCGCTGTCACGTTCTTGACAGATCACGCCAGCTGCGAATGGTTCCTCAGCCAGAACCAAGATGTCTTGGATCGGCAGGTAAATCATGCTTGCACCACATGTACGCGAACAGCCTGACTGCTGTAGAGATATCCACATGTGTTTGTTGCTTCCGCTCATCAATTTCTTTCAAACAAAAGGGTTGAGTTTGTGTCGGCAAGTCGGATATGCGCGTGCCTGTGGCTTCCGCTCGCCGCGGCATGGATACCGAGCGTGCCAGCTCTCCTCTCCGCATACAACACGAGACGGATCAAACGCTGGCATGCCCACAGATTTGAGCAATTTCGCCTATTTCTCCGCTTCCCCGCTTTTTCGGAAATATTTGCCGACACCGCGTTGTGCTTTTCGGGGCCTGGCGCACCACACATGGAGAAGCAGTCATGTAGATTATTCCGTGCTGTTTATTGAGAGTGTAGAGCAGCACGTTGATGACCACTGGACTGTAGCAGTCAGCGCTGACTGGTCCAAAGTCCAGTGTGCTTCTCAACATACTGTAGACTGACTCAATTGAGTTCAGGACATATGGTCAGCGGGAGTGAGCTGCTTCTCTCCGCAATGGGTTGCTTCTCTCC